>VZZY01010309.1:29875-43793 GCA_013400335.1 Eurystomus gularis | reverse complement strand
CAATGAGAATAAACAGAATTATTCTTCATTGTTTTGTAAGAATACTGAGTAGTAGAGATTATTAAAAGACCTGTCTGAGATCAAACAATGTGCATGTGATATACACAGGAGGAGCCAGTCATGTAATTTAAGATTATCTGCCTTTTCACAAAGCAGATAGGGAAAGCGTATTTATGTAGTACAGAGACAAGAAAAAAGGGAAGATGTAGGCAAGACTGTGCCTATAGACTAAACTGTAGCTCTTGCTTATGTATTTACAACTATTTCAGTCATCAAATTTGCTTTTAGGAAGGCATTTTGTCTAAGCTGAATGGCTTACATTACTGTTTCTTCTTTAGCTTTCATATATAAGATCAAAATTAATTGAGGAATTTCCCCAAATAAAATTTTCAGTGTTGGCATTTAGGAATGACATTAATAATATTAGCTAACAGGTGGTAAAAGATTGCTCCTTCTCCATAATTTTGTGACAATATTGTTCTGGTGTTTGGCCTTTTATTATCTATCTGAAGCTCATAAAAGGGTTCTGAATAATGTAGTTTCTTGCATGTGATGTATAGTGGCATATGAAAAATATGTCATTTAGACTGTTCTGTGTTAACTCAACCATGGGAAACAGGACAGGCTGACCTTGGTTGAGAATTGTATTCCTGATTTGATCTGTGTTTTACTTTAGCTAATTCAGCTGTTCCCCAAATTTATTTATTTATTTCAAATAATGAAAGCTGTTTCTTCATTTCTGTTTCATACCATATTCCACTATAAAAACAGTGTAACATTAATGTCATACACATCACAACAGGTGTGGAGAAATAAATGTATCCTGAAAGATTTCCGGTATAAGTACTGTCCTTGTTTAGTATAAGGATGAGCCTAAATGTGGTGCTTTCAAGACTCCCTGTGACATTTTTGGAAGAGAAATATGATGGTATCGGTATATGGGAGTGTTCAAAATAAGAAACCATGGAGGAAACAAAAGAGACAAGTTTTTATTGCTCATGTAGCTCAGAACACCATATGCAGCATTCTGCTGCAGCTTAGTTTAAGCCAGCTTGTTTCTTTGCGTGCTGACTGTCATAGTATTTTTATTAAATTTTCTTTTCAGATGTTTCTTTAAAGAAGCTAATGTGGAGAAGATAAGATTACAATTTCTCTTACTTCTGTAAGCTCTCTGTCTTCCTAGTCTTTCTTGAATCTATGTTCCTTCCTTTCTTTCTTGCTTAACTCATCTTGAAATAGCCTCCACAATGTCTTCATCAAGTGTTAGAAGTCCAGCAAGGTATATCTGAAACTTGCAGTACAATCAAAGTTAGGCAAAGCAGGCCTCGTAGGTCAGCAGAAGAGTACAGTTTTGTTAATGAAGACAGTGGGAGAGTCCAAGTGATAAAACCGATAAAGGAACTTGTGATATGAACAAGACTGATTATATCCAACTAAAGCAACAGGAAAAAAATACAGCTATCCGTTTTTCAATGCTTTTGTTTTCCTTCTGAATTTTACTTTTGTTCAGCTGAAGACCTGAAACTGATTTCAATATGTGTGCTTTTAGAACTCACTTTTGTAAATGTGTTTATGGGTAGGTATGTGCATCTTTTAGCAAAGAATGTTATCTACAGTTGTACTTCAGACAGTGAATGGAAGTTGCTTAGGCATTTGTGTGCCACCAATTTGAAAAGCACATCTGAAGTACAAAATGGGGTAAAATTGGGGGTATTTTGGATACTGATCTTGAATCTCTCTTTACAATGCAGTATTAGCTGCTCTGATATTTTACTGCTAAACTATCTATGCTCTTAAACAGGAATTATTCAGAGCTCTGGATTTGTGTTCCCCACTTAAATACACTTAACTACAGTCAAAATCAGTTAATAGGTGAAATTAAAACATTCAAATCCATATAATGTTGCTTGTGCAGCAGTGATGGAAGGATAAAATTATTTAAATCACCTGACTAGTTCTCAGATGCAAACATCCCAGCAAAGCTATGTTCTATGAGGGTTTCCTTCCCAAGGAGTTTTCAAATAATAACAAAGGAAGCCATCAAAGTTCAAGAAATTGCATCATATATCATCAATAAAAGATGCCTTGCTTTTGATCAGTTCTCTACTTTTTGAACTGAACATTATTTACAGTCTGAAAGCATGACATAGCCACAGGATTAACCCCCCTCTTCCCCAGCCAACAATAAAATCTATGAATTTTCCAAGATAAAGAATACATATTAAGCAAATGTGGGCTCAATTATATCAGAAGAATTTCCTTATGGTGGAGTCTATTAGATTGTGGGATAGTTTCTCAAGGGAAATTTTGGAATCCTAATAGCTGGAGATGGTTTAAGTTGTGGGGAAGGAAACTTTCACTGATTAATGAGGCTGGAAAATGAGTTTAAACGTTGTTTCTGGACTCTAATTTATATGCAATATGGAGGAGGAGATTCTGTGTTGTACTGCTGTTAAAATTTGCCTTGTAAGGTTCAAAATTCACTGGGCAAAAAGTGAGTAAATTAGATAAACAGCAGTAAAGGCAGATTTGAATATTTTATAGCATATTTTTATTTGCCATAAATATTTCATAGTGGATAGCTACAGACAGAAAAATGGAAGTTTATTTTAGGTAAAACACTGAGGGTGCAAAAATCTCCTGAATTAGAACAACAATAGTGTTCTTTAAGTGACAATCCTACTTCATTTATCAAAACATTCAGTATTTCTTCTCTTTCTCCTTCTCTCCCTTTTCCTCAACTTCTTATTCCCTGGATATTTAATTCCTTGCATAGTGGCCTGGTGAGCATATGTTCTTGGTTAGGGACCATTGTTTATGAAATTGTTACAGGTTTCAGATTTCTGTGTGGCAAGCAGAACACCCAGGCCCCTGGCTGGTAGCAATTGGAGCCATTCAGAGGTATGTAAACATTAGAGTGAGGAATTTATGAGTCTACAGTTCAGCTGCATGGAACATTCCTCAACTTGCTGGTTGTTTTTTTTTTTCTTTTCTTTTTCTTTTGTGTGTATGAATAGATTGTTTGACTTCAAACACAGCTGAGCAGTACCTGGATATAGATAGAAAAGAACAACATCTGGAAATAATAACTGCTTAGCCATTAGTCTAATGCCTGTAGTAAGGGCTCAAAGAATATTTAATTTAAATTGAGAAAGTTGTTCTAAATGAATCACCCAGATTAACTCAGCCTAAGAAAATAACTACGATAAAAAGTGAAAGGAGATATAATTAGGGGACTGCAGCAGAACGTTCCAGTTATTAACTGAATATTTGAAAAGGAAAGATTCCTGATCAGTGAAAAATTCTCTGGAAATTAAAGCTGGCAATAGGAATTATGTTTACAGTTAAAAAATTACACACACAGGAAATGTCCTTCCTTTGCCACGCAGTGTATTCTCTAGTATCACGGACGAATGTGGGGAATTTTCCCATGACTATAAGGTCAATGTCATTAATTGCTGAAAAATATCTTACTCTGGATGGTGGGGAAAAAATGCAAATGATCAAAGTTCCTTTCAGCCTCCTCTATCACTTCCCCCTCCATGAATGTACTGTACGTTTTAATCTTATCTAACTGGCTTAATGAGACAGAAAATAGGACTAGCTTTTGTGAGCATGTGTAAGTATAAGCTAGTGGATAAGTGTTTTGTTGTCTTCAATGAGTGACAATAATTGTTGAAGCTGCACATATATAAACCAATTGTGACGGCAGGGAATGACACAATCAGCTTCATCATTCCATTCCTCAGTGATAAGAAGATACAAATTATAAAAAGGATCAATCACTGATTTCAGTGACTTTTGTCTCAATATTTAAAGTACTTAGCAGTACTTTGAGTGACACATGTTTGGACCCTTAGAATTCAGTTATAACATTTAGGCATTCATTACATCTAAAGGAAGATCTCAGTAGAGTTTTTTTTCTGGAAAGCTCTTACATGCTATTTTATTTACTGTACTTATTGCTGTCATTCTTTACATTCTACTTTCATTCTCTACATTCATTTTGGTCTACTTCCCTGTAGACCAAATCCTTTCCTGTTCTTCAATTTGTTTCCTGAAATGTATACTGAGAAATGGAGAGAAAAAAAAAAAGGACTATTTGTACTTGACACATATTCCTCCAAGTCACTGGATAGTAAGTCCAAGGTCATATGTTGCATGCACATTGCATACCAAGAAGACAAAACATGACATTTATTTCCTTAATATCCCAGTGAAGACCAATAGCTAATATGCATAATGAAAATTCACCATGGAAATAATTATATTATTGCATGAAAATGTCATATGACAAACATTTACTTTCATGTAAAAAGTGATCCAAAGTCTTAAATTCTAAATTCTGAACAAAGGAAAAATTAGGTTTTTGTCAAAATGTAATTTGTTCTTAGAGCAACTTTTTAGGATAGGCTAAAACCAGTCCCATATAATTTAGAGGTCCTCATTGGGCAGTATCTGATTTAGAATTTAAGCAAATACTATATTGGTTATGAGGATTTATTCTGGCCATATTTCAAATTAAGACTTGTCCTGGTTTGCCTGAATAGAAAAAAACCCCAACTAACCAAACAAACAAAAAAAGAGAAAAAGATAACACATACTGTCAGACAAGATCTGCAATTGTGAAAAAAAAAATGATAAGCGCCTGCTTCCATGTGTGATGGTAGTTGACAATATCCGTGAAATGTCTGTAGCAGATCAGCTGGAAACTTGCACTGTGACAGCAGAGATTCATCTGATGCTGAATTTGCAAAACTAAGTCAAGGTCTCTGTTCATTCCTAATGAAGGTTTTTGTGGAATTTTGTTGAGGTGTCTGTATTTGCTGGTATGACATTTTCTCAGCAGAAAAACTTAGAAAGTGTCACCCTCTATGAATTCGATGCACTATAGACCTGTCTAACTAAAACAGTGGTACGGTGAAAGGTCTGTCTATGTGGTTCCACGCCATCTAAGACTGCAGAATGGTAATTTACTCTGGGCTAAAATTTAGTATGGTATTTAAGATGCAGTTTCCTTTCTCCTCAAGTTTGTAAAAGCCCTTAGTTTCTCTTAATATTTTCCCTTCTCCTTTCTTTTCCCTAAACAAACAAACAAAAAACCCAAATCAAAAAACCCGGAACTAAAAAGTATGTTACTCCAGATGTGGGTTGGAGGTTTGCTCCAAAAAAATCCTTTCCATTTTGTTTTCTTTTTCTATTGTTTTTTGTCTTTGGGAAATTGTACATGTATACAAGCTACATGGATTAAATTCTGTTTAGATTTTAACTTCAATATTAACTATAACTTTAACAAGAGAGAAATCTATGTGAAGGAGCCTGAGAAAAAGACACACCTTAGCTCCATGTACAGCAGTAACATACGTAGAATTCATGCAATGGTTCCCAGCCCATGGCTGCAGACTCATTTGAAATCTCTGTATTTTAGCCCCTGAATGTAGACAAGAAGGGTATAGCTAAGTATGAATTAGTTCTCTGTTCTCTAGGCCACTCTTAGAACTGTTAACATACTGTTAGCATCTTCTGGTTCTGAACAATTAAAGTATTCCAAGTTTCCCTGACTGCTTATTCTTTTAAAATTCTTTTATGTGCTTATTTTGGCAAAATCTCCTATTTATTTATCTATGTATAGACTAAGAAGTGTGTAAAATACAACACACACCAAAAAAATTGGTACTTTGGCTTCTGTTCTGCATAAAAGCTGTTCAATTTCTTGGACTCTCCATCAGTGAAAATATTCCTGGTTCAGAAATGTATCATCAAAGCACAATGGAATTTTATGATAAATGCAAGAGGGCACAGTATCAGTAGCCTCAGTAGCAATTCAACAAAGAGAAAGTTTCATTCTACTCAGTTTCTTATATGGCCTGCCTTACTGTAGTATGCAGAAATACTTCATCAATGTATTAAAGCACATGAATAGTGATGTTTGCAAAACACAAATGTATCAGGGAGGTGCTACTAGTATTTCTGAAAATGAACTCTGTAAAAATATTCCATGCAATTTAGAAACAAACGCAGCAATACATTTATTTGTGTTTGCTTGTCAAATTTTGGGCTAGAGAAGGAGGCATTTGTGTGTTATTCATAGGACAATGAAAGGAGGGTAAGAAAAGTATGCCAAAAAAATGGCTATGATTTATAAATTCCGATTAATTCAAATAGAAATATTATTAATAGTAAAATCATTAATTCATTCCCTTTACAGGGAGAGATTTTTCTATTATTCAGGAAGACTTTATCCTCAGTCAAGCAGCCTGAGTTGATGTTTGGGGTTCTAGGTTCTTCTGGGGTACGAGTAACTGAGGAAACAATATATTGATATGCTATTTAAATTTTATGTTTCTTACTCCCTCCAAACTAAGTCTAATAGTATATCATACTCAAATAATCTACTTGGTATTGCAAATGCCTGAAATGAGTGAATGACCTTTATCTCTATTAAATAAGGGAAAATTATATAATTGTCTGAATTTCTAAATGGAAATCAGGATTGAAATAGCATTTCTTTGTAACTACAGACTTATGTGCATATGTGTGTATCTTTGTAAACTGTTTAGGTGTGACTGTAATGAGTTTATTACCTGTCATTATGAATACCTAAGAGAGCAAAGAACTATTAACCTCCCTCATCTCAAGAACTTTAACTTAATGGGCCAGAAAAGTACCTGACCTAGAGCGCTATTTATTGAGTATATCCTTTCTCTCTGAGGATGCCCCTGAGCTCTTGACACCAAATCAAAAGAATCTTGTTGAGTTTTCCCTTGCCCCTTATGCAGACACAACTTTCATTTACCTTAATTGGAGTTTTGTTTGATCTGATTCCCTGATGCTTATGCGATACAGAGGAGTAGATTGCAGAGGAGGTGTTAGTAATGGCCTTTAAAGCTGTCAAGAGCCCCAAACACAGTGATGTTATCTCAGGGAGAGCTTTTATTCAGATGTCATATTATTTAGAGTGTTCTGTGTGTCTGTGACTGCATTAACTCTCTCTCTCCAATACATACACAAGAGAAACGCCTCAACATGGTCTGTATGTTCCTCCCTTCTGCTGTGGCTTATGAATCTGTGTTCCTTCTTTGTGTTTCTGCTCATGATAGAAAACAAAGCGATGTTTGCCACTGAAGCACCCACAAAACTGACAGCAGCAGCTATCAAAATGGAAGCAAGCAAAGATGAACCAAAGTGGGAACACACTCATTCATAAAAGGGAAACCTCCCACACAAGAGTGCCCAAGGTCTCACTCACCAAAGGTGGGGTGAGGCTCACTCAATCCACAGAGACTCAATCCGTGGAAGTATCCTTGGATGACATATCCAAGGGGAGGATCCAACTGCCAGGCCCACTGCTCTGCGAAGAACCAACTCAACTGGTTCTTAGGAGGTATCCCATTTATACCCTAGTTGAGTGTGCACTGTGGTTATTCTAATTGGTTGAGCCCAGACAGGCTAAGAGTCTAGACCCTGAGGTACCAGTTAATCACGAGGAGATAACAGTTTAACAGGTCAGAAGTACCATACTGTTCCGGCATGCTCTGGTTTTGCCCTGTTTTGTCAGTCATGGAGGCTGTATCTGCCATAGTGTTGTCATATGATTCAAAGTGACTCACAAAAGCAGTATCCTCTGTGATGGATTGTACAACTGGCTTGTCAACTTTAAGTGGGGACCTCTTCTTGTGCGGTCTCATAATGCTGACATTGCACTCAGCTTACAATTAAGTGGTAAAAAGTATTCAAAGCTATTCAATGATTACAATCCTCCTTCCCCTCTGTTGGTGAGGGGAAGTTTTCTTCCCTCCTGGAAACTGAAAACACATTCTGGATTTGCTTGACCTTTTTCCTGCTTTTAAACCATCTTTTGCCATGGTAACTACTACAGATCATATCACCCAATAATACCTCTTGAAATGCGTCCTCCTACACGGCTCAAGACCAAATTCTTAACAGATTCTTTTCCAGTGGGTTCTAAGACTTTTTGTTCTAGAACAGACCGTTCATCATAGCCAAAAATTTCAGTTTACATCTCATCCCAGTAAAGCACTTGCCAATTTTCCGGATAGATAATCAGAATCTCTCACACGAGACTTCTCCCAGATTTGGAACTTTGGTCTCACTCAGCGTTTACTAATCATTACTATTGTTCTACCATAGTTCCATGCTAGTTCTACATTTTTATTAATAACATGAGATTTTCACCCAAAAGGAATAATACTTTTCCTTTTTTATCTTAACATTTTAATGTTTTTTAAGCTTCATATTACTCTTCATGTTAATCTAGCATTCCTATGAAGCTGGAAGCCTGGCAACAGAGCATATCACGGCTTACCTTCCTTCTACTCTGAGGTACCTGGTATGTCAGGGTTGTTGTTTTGATTCCAAGCATTGTAATAAATCCTTGTCTTATTTTCCAGGCTCCAGGTGTAAGTAAGGGAGCACTAATGAGTTTTATTCCCATTTCACTGATTTGGGGGCAAAATATTGCATATTTTATGTATAAGATATTATGCTTACATTGTTAATTTTCTTCCTCTCTTTTGAGAGGCACACTTAACATTAACTTTGATATCACTTTTGCACACTGTCAGACCAAGGTAACTGCTCTAATCCAACAGCTGGTTTTCTTTCAACTTCTAATTTAAATAATACTTCAGAGTTTGGTTTAGCTTTTTACCACTACGAGTAAGGTGCAGCTGATTTCTTTCTGCTCAGGTTCCTTCTGTCCAAAAAGTTCTACAGTTCATCATGTATCTAAAAAGCTACTGTTCATTCAATCTTCCTGTTGACTCCTCCACATATCAAATCTCTAGGCTTCTCTCTGTATGTAGAATTAAATTGAATTTCAGAGTCCAGGAAGAGCTCTCCAGCTAAAAAATAAGCATGGAAAAAGAATTGAAAAAGAGGAGGTTAAAAGTGGAGAAAGCGAAAGATTGTCATCTTAAGAAAAGTGGAAGTTTCTTGAGGCATTGAACTCTCATAATGACCTTCAATGCTGTAAGCATGGGACAGAGAATTACTGAAGACAAGCTGATGTTATACCCAGCATGGCAGACCTAACTAGATTATTATAAACCCAGGAGTTTTAAGCATAACTGAAATGAGAAAAATGGTTATATATCTTTTCAACAGACAATTCCTTGTTTTTTTTTTTTGGAAGCATTCCTTTGAAGTCCATATTTACAGTCTTCATTTAGCAGTGCCCTTAATTCCCAAACTATGCAACATGGAAAACATTCTTCTGAAAATGTCAAAAAATATTCTTCCCAATTCCTGCCTTTTGCAGTCGTCAGTATACTTTTTTTCCCAGCCCTTATATTACATAGTTTTATGGAACAAGTTTACTTCAAACCATTCACTGTTTCAATATTAAGTAGCAGGTTAAAAAACAACAGATGAAAGCCATAAAGAGTTCTCGTTTGTTCTGTGGAAAGATAAAAAGGCAGCCAACTACTCAGTATTGCATGGGTGAAGGTAGGAAGAGGAGAAAAAAAGATTATTTTTAAACTTGGGAATGATTTTGCTTGATTGACATGTAAAACTGTCTAAGTTCTGAAGAACTTAATAGGCTTCAAGTACAAGTAGGAACTGAATTAATTTGTGTTCTGTCACATATTTAGCAAAAAATCATATATTCCTTTTTATATAAGCAGGAAGCTGAAAAAAGCACTTGTCTAAAGAAGTTGGAAAGAAATGGTCCAGTTTTTTTGTATTGTTATTATTACTACTATTATTTGTAAAAGAAAGAGAATTCATCATCATACTGTCTGCATATATGGTACGCACAGCAGTTGCTCTTAAGATAGTCAATATAAATATCACAACTGTTTATCAACTCCTTCCAAATTGGGTCAATGTACTTCCATTGGAAACTTGCAATTTGTTTCTTCTTTTTCAAGACAAAATAATTTACTTCAGTGTATTAAGAATTTTATCTTTTACAGGACCACATATTTTGCTATGTCGTATATCTACCTTAAACTTTTATCCTCTTTGTACTTGATTCTTTCGAGCCATCTTCATCCAGCTTACCACAGGGGAAATTTTAGGTTCCTAAGACGTAAAATAATACATGTTTTAATGCTAAATGACTTCTTGAGGTTATTAACATGTTCTTTTTAATGACACAGTCAATAGAGCTTTCTCACAATCAGTTCAGTCCTGTTCAGTAAAACAATCACAGAAACACAGAATAGTAGGGGTTGGAAGGGATCTCTGGAGATCATTTAGTCCAACCCTCCTGCTAAAGCAGGTTCACCTGGAGCAGATTTCACAGGAATGCATCCTGGCAGGTTTTTAATCTCTCCAGAGAAGAAGACTCCACAACCTCTTTCCAGTGTTCCGCCAGCCTGTTCCAGTGTTCTGCCACTTTCAAAGCAAAGAAATTTTTCCTCATGCTCAGATCGAATCTCCTGTGTTCTAGTTTGTGCCTGTTGCCCCTTGTCTTGACACTTTGCACCACTGAAAAGAGTCTGGCCCATCCTCCTGACAAAGAATCTGGCCCCATCCTCTTGACACTCACCCTTTAGATATAGATAAGCATTGATAAGATGCCCTCTCAGTCTTCAGGCTAAACACGTCTCTCAGCCTTTCCTTGTAAGAGAGGTGCTCCAGTTGCCTCATCATCTTTGTAGACCTCCACTGGACTATCTCCTGTAGTCCCCTGTTGCTCTTGAACTGGGGAGTCCAGAACTGGACACAGTACTCCAGATGTGGCTTCACCAGGGCAGAGTAGAAGGGGAAGAGAACCTAGCTCAACCTGCTGGCCACACTCGTCTACATAGACCCCAGGTCTCATGACTGCCTTCGTCAAAAACATTCAAGTAAAAAGTTCCATTTAGAACAAAACCCTGCAACAGAAGAACATTTTGTGAGTGAATATTTGCAATTTTCAGTGAAAGCAGTGAGTTCTATACACTTGCATACACCATCAGGTGTCATTAGTTTGTTGTTCATCACATCTATCCAAATTGCATGTGTCTGAGATTTATAGTGAGGGAGACCAAGCCTTTAAATTTATTAATATGAAGATGATGGTATTTTTATTTGTATTATGAAAGTTTTTTCTGGCCTTAGGTAGTGATTTCACACCATAAAATAAACAGAACCAGAAATTTTATGTGAAGATTCAGAAAAGGTTTCAGTTGCTTTCAAGACAGCACCATAGTAGAATGTACGTCAGATTAAAAGCCAGTACAGTCATATCTAAAGAGATACTTAAATGTTCTGGTTTGTTGGATGGGTTTGAGAATGCTCAACAGAGTGATCTTAACAGGCTATATGACATACTTCTATGCTGGTGACTATGAATGATGGTGCAGACAAGATCTTCAACATGAAGACAGCATATAAAGATGCTAGAATTCCTATTTAATTTTGTGTCTACTTTCAGTCAAAAAACCACTTGCCATTGCAGAGACTCCAATAATCCCATCACTGAATGTTCCCACAATTCATTTTCCTTCAGTCAGTAAAGGGAAAGATTTGATTTCATGGTGTCCTCATTTTTGCAGAGTGGTGTGTCCAAACTCTTCTCAAATTTGTTTATTCAGATACTGTTTCCTTGGAAACAGCAGCCACATACTTCACACAGTTTAATGTCTGTTCTACCAATTGAGAAAGAGAAAACACAATCAACCATTATTTAATGATTTGTAATACTGAAATATATATCATTACTTGAGTAGGGTTTTTTCTTACTTCTGTCCCATAATCTGCATGTTGAGAAACCATTTAAAAGACAAATATTAAAGAAGTGATACAATCACAAATCAGGCTAGCTAGTGTTTGTAGAAAATGTATCCATGAAATCAATATTGCAAGAATCAAATCTACTGCTGAGCTCCTCAAGATGGTTTAATATTGAATGAGTCTGTGGGAGTTCAGGGAACATGAGATGATGCAAGTTTCAGAGCTGTTAGCCATTATTTTGCTACTAGAAAAGAATTTTTGTTTGCATTTAATGTAAACATTAGACAACATACAGAATGCTGTAGAAGTTGGTTTATGTTACAGATTAGGTACAAGTACTGGGAGCACCAAACTACCTTTTATTTTTTATTGTTAAGTAAACATCGACTCTGCTGCTGGATATTTTATTGTTTCTTTTTTTTCTGCACAGAAATTTTAAAAAAGACATGAACACTATCTATTGAACTCGTCATGATTTCTTAGTATCATATCAAACTTTTTCTTAATATTTATACACCCCTTCTCTCATATGTCTTATTCTACCTACCTTGAATAAAAGTAAAAATCCACATCAATCAAAACATCCTCTGCCAGATTCTACAGTTGAAACAGAAAGACAGCACAAATCACATGAGCTCTATTTCTTTCTTCATCTTTTTATTTTTTTCAGAATAAAGGCTATCTTTTATCTTTCCTCTAACACTAGAAGATATTAATCCAGCAGTAAACTAGACTCTCAGGATCTATGTTGTAAATTTTAGAAATTTGGTGAAGGCTGGAAAAAGAGGGTTGAAATAAAGATAAAAGTAACTCGCCCTGGTAATAATGGAATATGGAGCTTTTTATTGCCTATCACAGGTTACCGTTCCATTTTCAGCCCAGGGTAGCAGTGACCCCAGACTGTTACTTTCCGTCAGCTGTTTAATGATCTATATAAAACCAGTTGCTCACTGCATTTTCCAGTTCCCAAGTATATAAATACACACTTTGATATAATCTGGCACCATTTTGACAAGCCTCACCTGAGAAGCCAAGAAATGAATGTGGTGCATCTTGACCTAAGAATGTGTTTTACAGATTAGGGCTGAGGTAAATAGATGGAGATGCTTGAATTAGAGGACCCTGTATTGATTTTGTTCCATAATGACTTTACTCTCTAGAACTCTTGATATCAAATTTCTCACCAACTTTAATTTAATTTAAAAATAATTTCAAGAAATTGATTTTTTCTTGGTAAGTGATTTCATGTTATTGTTTGGGAAGAGGGAAGGCTGGGGGTGGGAGATATTGTTAATCATCTTTTAAAACAGAGACTTTTGTCCAGGTGGGCAATCAGGCAGCCAGATGATAACTATTTTGTCAGGGTGAAAATTAATTAGTAGCCAGAAGCGCAAAGCTGAATGTATTGCACCTTCAACTCTCAAAAGTGAAAATCCATTCTTAAGTAGTTTTTGCCTAAAACACTCAACAGAGCAGTGCAATTCTTAACAATTAATTATGTGCTTAATTTTGTAATTGTACATGTGTTAATGATGCCAATCTAGTATGATTCCAAACATGGTCAAACTCAAAGCTCTATGGCTGAAGCATAATTAATTTTTGTTTTAAATGCTATAGCAATATAAGGGGCAGCTTTCCAAGCATTATGTAAAGTAGGCAAAATCTTGCCTATTTGCTGGCACCGGAGATCCTGTGGTATTTTTTTCCTGATTTGGAAGTCCAAGTTTAAAATGTTTGATGCAAAAATCCTTTTTAGTACAATTAAATCCAGGCTTCTGTTGAGAAACTTCTCTTCCATTACAAACCTGGAAAGGATACACTTCTTATCAGACAGCTGTGTACTGTTGAGTTGCATTGTTCAACTATACATGGGAAAAAGAGAAGATACAAGTGCACAGAACTATTTTATTTCCTTTCTGGCTGAAAAAATTGCAGACAGGACAAATCCCAAAATATCCTGAACACCTGCAGCTCACACAGAAATACAGAGCAGTTTAGCTGTAAAAGGCCCAAATTACTTAAAATAAAATAAAATTTTAAAATCATCAAAATATTTGATCCTGTAAATCTCTCTATATTTTAAATCATGGAAGACTCTACATGTAGAATATTGGAGACTCCAGCTAAGGGCCATGAAGATGACTTAGGAATTGAAGCAGCTCTCATATGAGGCAAGGCTGAAAGAGCTGGGATCGTTCAGCTTTTGAGAAATGATGCTTCGGCTTTTTGAACC
>VZZY01010309.1:13429-29807 GCA_013400335.1 Eurystomus gularis | reverse complement strand
TATACCAAAGCAATAAGAGAAGGAAAGGGAAAGTATTCTCTTTTTTTTACAGCAGTGGTAGATGCAATTATTCTGTAGAAATTGATGTTCTGTGAATTAGTTCTGCCTCACGTGGCAAAACACCTAATTTGACTGTAATGAGGTCTGAGTTTGGGAAGTAGCTTAGTCCTGTTCCAAAGGAGGTACTTGTTCATAAAAACAGGAATAGTGCTTTAGACACCTGGATGATTTTTCTGGCAAAACTGAGACATCCATAGGTTTAGAGTTAATGTGTGCATATGTGAGAGGAAGTCCAGGATCCTGCTAAATCCTGCTCCTATGCTGCTAAAGTATAAACACTCAAATTCTATTCTAGGTGGTACTTTCTCAGTTCTTTTAGGAATCTGATCTTAAGTTACTTGAACCCAGGTTACTTTCAATGCTTTGACCATTGGGTGTCTCATGTACACACTCACTACTCCCATGGGTATCCTGACAGAAGCACTTTGCCTGTTTTTGTGTCCTGCTAAATGGGTAGTTCCTACACAGAAGTGCAGATCCAATTCCCATTGTCTTTCTCAAGCCCATAAATAAAAGCTCATAATCTTGCCTTAACTATAGTACACACGTGTGGCATCAAAACTGTGCCTGAATATATATACATGTATACATATATACATGTGCACAGTCTTAATTTAAAATAGCTATAGTAGTTATAGGACTAAAAAACTCTTGTGTAGGTGTATGCATGCAAATGTAATTTCCCAGTCACATCTGATAGCAGGTTTATGTGCCCAGAAAAAAGAATTAAAAGGGGAAAAAATCCCCAAAGCTCTGATTTATTTACCAAATTTTGTGAAATGCCTAACTCTTTTAATGATTACTGCATGCCAGACTGAGACAGAAATGTCAGCTAGCCAGCATAAATGGAAAACAAGATTATACTATTTCCTCATAGCCCTGCCAAAGTCTGACACTGCAGGAATGCTTTTACATGTTATGAATATTGGCTCTGCAATTCTTAGATGTGACGACCCTTTAGGTGCATGGCCTAATTTAAATGCAAACATTCTCACTTTTCCCTTTCCATCCCCAGCCCTTTTTCACCTCTGCTCTCAAGTATGAAGAGTCTAAGCAGGCACATGAAAAGTAACCTGCTAATGCTTTGTCAGGCATTTTCTTTTAGGTTTTGTATTTGTTTGGCTGGTTTTGAAAGACGGAAAAAATACAAAATATTTATGTTGAGACATTGCTTAGAAAGAAAAAGATCGAATGAAAAAAAGGAAAGGGTAAGAAGTATCCCAGTGCTGCTGCTTGTGGACTAATGGCAATTGTCTTTAGGTTGCAAAATTTCTGTCTGAAATTGCCAGATGGAATTTTCTGAAGAGAAATGAAAGCTGTGGCGAGCTGGCCAGACACATAGGAAAGAAACACACTGATTTACCCTTTGGAAACAAAATAAACAAACAAACAGGAGGGAGATCACTTCAGTATTTTGCCCTTAAAAAAAAAAGAGGATATGAATGTTTCAATAAGATGATATGGCTGTCACAAATGTAATGTCATCAACCTCTTTCAGTAACAGGATCATGAAAGACACTGGAATGGGGGAAGGAGAACAGGGAATAGTAGAAATAAGCAATGCCTTTACTAGAAAATACTTTGATCTGTGATCAGTGGCAGTATGTTTTCAGAAGCTTTTTTTTCTTTTTCTTCTCTTTTGTTTTCTGCTGCCTCCAAATACTCAGAAACTTGCATAACACCCAGATGGCAAGCACTAACTGCTGAGGTAGCTGGAGAAAAGACCAGTGCTAAGCTTACAGGAATGGTGCAATTTCAGTTTGGTTTCAGATTCTCTCAATCCATCTGTAAGAAGATGAAGGAGATTATAAAATCACCTGTTATTAGACTATGTAAACAGCTCAAAGAAAGACAGTTGCAAACAGTATGACAGTGTCCAGTCTAATGCAGTTGAAGTGCTGGTGACCCTCCAGGTCTGCTAATAGTCCTTTATACTCCATCTTGTATTTTGCTCCTCCTCTTCATACTTGTTTGCTGTGACAAACTCATGAAATCACTTTGAATTCAGGCTTTGTAATTTGAAACCTAATTTTCATCCTATTTAAGGGTTTAAAGGTATGCTGTTCAAAAGTGCAGATTATACTAATGAGTGTATTTTGCCAGTCTGTGTATCCAGCAGAAGTAATGAACATGACTACTGATATTCTTTTTTTTTTTTTTTCTGATGTAATATGAAGTGTATGCCTCTGTCTCCAGGCATTTTTAGAGTAAATTGTGCAATCATGAGCATGGAAGCTCACACGTGGAAACTCACTGTGTCAAAACTGTCAAGTTAAACCAAGACTGATTACTTCTGCATAGTGATACTTCTCATCTGAATATTTGAGACACCCACTGCCACATTACCTCCCTAAATCTTCCAGAAAATTAAGAAAAGTATACAACTGATTTTGCAAGGCTTTGAATTGGATTCTACATGTATGTGTAAAAAATGACTTTAATGTGTCCTGCAACATAATATGAGCATGCTGGGATGAACCAGACAAAGAGGATATCTGAAAACAGTAGTTACAACACACACCCTAAAAACCTCTTAATTTTAAACTAGGAGGTTTTTATTTTAAACATCTCCAGTGATTATAGTTCCAGTTGTGTAACACGGAGATGATGATTTATACAGTTGTGTCCCAAGATTTTAGACCTTTATATATTAAAACAATGTTTTGTGCTTTTAAGCACAAAGATCTTAATTAAATTGCCCCTGTATTATCATATAGTGACATCTCAGATACCTCAGGATCTGTAAGACATTCATGTGGGCTGACTGAGGGAAACCTATTGGTGACCCAAGGCTTTACCTGGTGGTAGCCAGGGTTTGAAATGGATACTCCTCAAGTTATCTCCACTGGAGCTAGGTAATTGAATGTCTAGGAAACAGAATCAAGTCCAAAATATGAATAGTTTATTTTGGCTGCATTTACAGCAGTAATTAAGTGTGGCTTGGGCTTTTCTCTGACCTGAGATGCAAAGTGACCCTGCAGAGCTAATACCCATTTTATTATGCGCTCTCCCACTTCAGAATGACAGAACAGTAAGGGCTGGGAGGGACCTCTGGAGATTGCCTAGTCCAAGCCCTCTGCCAAAGCAGGTTCACCTAGAGAAGGTTGCACAGAATCGTGTTCAGGAGGATTTTTGATTATCTCCGGAGAAGGAGGCTCCACAATGTCTCTGGTCAGCCTGTTCCAGTGCTTTGTCATCCTCAGGAAAGGGTGGAAAAATGCAAACCATCTGCTGGGAATGCCTAACACTGTACTATATTTAGGACAGGGCTTGTTCCCTTTGACAGGGAACAGCATAACAATTCATTGGTTCAACCTGTTGGCTTCCAGTGTTTGTTTACTCCCTGCCTCTTCTCAATTCACTTACTGAGATGATGCCCATGTCCATGTGTTCAGGCCACTGCCAGGGCACTGCAAATCCCTCCAAAGGGATCCCCCTAGAGGAATCAGGGGTGGGCCTAGCAGTCTGGGCCCATCTCACCACCTCAGCCAGGGACAGGGCAGCTGGGGACACACAGCCCAAGCCCTGGACATCAGATACCTCCCTTTGGATGGGAATGGGCTGTGGGCCCATAGCTGGGCAGGGCTGTGGGGAGCTGGAGACTGGCCTTGCTATGGTATTGCTGGGACAGAGATTGATGGCCCCGGGGGACTGTCATGGGGTCCTGGGCTGTAGACAGGGTGGGGAAGGCCCAGGAGAGGCAAGGCAGGAGTGGCCAGGACTGTGAATATCTTCAGGAGACCCTAACAGCAGTCTCCTCAGTGACTGCATCTTTGTGCCCTTCCAGAGGCTCCAATAGAGCCTCGTATAGAGGCTACTGACTTCACAAGAATGGTACCAGGTCTTAGTGGCATGGGTTGCTGGCCAGCTCCTGCTGAGGAGGAATAATACATTAACCTAGGGCAAAGGGGAGTACATAAGACCAAGTCTGTACCGTAAACAGCTCTGTCAGAGGGCCTCAACAAGGGTATTATACACGAAGCTAAACAGTAAAGAATGTGAAAATTGAGAGTTCAGCTTTTCTGACTTCATGGCAGAGGCCTGAGTTCGGAGCAAGATGATATGGGAGGTGAGGACTGATGGTGATCAACAGAGCCCCTTTAACACCCTCAAGGCTGCACACAACCCTGCCTCTATACAGTCAGCACTAACTTACCTGTCATTGTCAGAGCCAAAAATATTTGACATACTAATATTAAAATGAACATTCCACAACACCAGGAAACCATTTGCTTTCAGGCCTAATGCTGATAAATTTGCTGTGAAACATACACAGAGTAATGCACAGTACGGTATGTTGCTTGATTTCCAAAGGCCTGGCTAATGGGGAAGCATGCCCTGTGTTACTTTCTACTTCTATCACCCAGCTGTACAGAGGCAGAAATTTAAAATTAAAAATAACCTTTCTGCTGATTCCTGGCATAATTGCTATCTTGTTTTGTTAATACTGTGGCCAATTATAAGTTGCTGATGCCCTGGAGATTTGCATGCTCGTTTATCAGCCTGAATATGCATTGACATGCTTTTCAGTCAACTAAGTAACAAAATCCTTTTGCCTTGAGTGAGCCTGGAAATATTTGCATAGGAAATCGGAGGGAGGTTAGAGGGGATGACTGTATTCTGTCTCCATAAATAGATTTGATGATAAAAATTTTGTGCATCTCAAATACTACTGAATTTCATTGACTGACTGTGGATGGCATGCCAGCAATGCTTTGTAAAAGCAATACAATAAAAATAGGTGCAAGACAGCCAAACCTCTGCTGTAATACCATGCTGTCTTCCACTGCAGTTGCTGGAAATGGCCGGGGCTTGCTTGACTAGCATCAGTGCATGAACATGAGCAGACTAAAGCAGCTATTTCACCTGAAAAGTTGCTCATGGCTTCCCATTAATGCCCCGGTGAAATTAGAACTTTACATAATTATGGAGCAGATATGTACACAGGCTAAAATTCTCAGTTTCTGCAAGCTGTGCATTTTAATTTTTTTTTCTCTCAAAAAGGAACAGTTTATTTTGTAAAGGTTTTATCCTAGCTGTCACAAAGGCTAATCCTGTTTATTAAAGATTGGGAAAATCCTTTCAAGTTAAGGATCTATTTTTTAATTTCATTGTTAATAATCTTCTTAATGAGGCTTGTCATCACCAGACAGAAAAGGACATGTTCCCTGTTGTTTCAGCCAGTATTACTTTAAAAGAAGTAATGCAAGAAGCCTCATACGGAAGAACTACTCAGTTAGTTTCCCTTAAGGTAAGTATCTAGCAACAGCTTTTTCTCATTCTCCAATCCACCAGGTTTTACTGAACCCCTAATTTTGTGTAATGCAACTGGAGTATTTTGAAGTCTAAGTATCAGTTAAGTAAGTTGTACCTATAAATGTGGAAAAAGAGTATTGTCCTCAGAGCCCTTGAGTGCTTCTACAAGAATATTTCTGCTTGAGTATATGTTCTGATTAAACCAACTCTTCATGTTTCTTGAGCTTCTGAGAGCTCCTCTCACTTGACAACAGAGAATAGGTTCAGATGGATTTTATTAGATGGCCCAAACCTTTATCTTTTAATCACCTGCCTCACCCAATCTGAGGGGTGAAAAGGGCAGATACATGAGAAATCTCCTTCTTTCTGCTTCTTTCTCCTTCTAGTTCTCTGCAAAGCATCTGCTAAGACCTCATTCATCACTGTGAAAGCTGCAAATGGATAGCTGTGTAATACCCCAAGGTCTTGTCTGCTGTGGTGGTGTAGCGCCTAACCTCTCCCCTGTAAAAGGAAAGGCTACGTGTACTTTTGTCAACCTGTCAGCAAGCACTTCTCTCTCCGTACTGTTTGCTCAACCCTCACCCCACATCTCGACATTGTCAGCTTTCTGAAAATGTTTCATTTTGAAGAAAGCCCTAGATGTCGTTCCAGTGAGCATATATTCTTTATTTCATTCCTCAGTGTGGAGCCATATGCGAAATATCTATTTGTGTGCATGCGTGTTTTTATGTGTGACATATCTGTGTGTTTCAAAATGTGAAAAGGTAGTGGATCTTGTATATCCTTTGGGTATGAAAAATATCAGTGTTGGCCATTAAATTTAATTTCTTTGACCACAGTTTTAAGTGAGTTTGCAATAAAACCACAGCCTTCCTTCTCTGTTTTTGCTTAAATGGAAAGTAGTCCACAGAATGTTCCAGAAATAAGAAATAATGTTCTCCTTGGGCTGCTGAAGAGTGGCAAGTTAATTCTTTCCAGAAGAGCCTTCCCATATTCTACTACTGTTTCCTGCTGAATTCTAATTTAGGACTCCCATACTAACTCACATTTAACATTCATCACAGTTTTCCAGTCAAAAAAACACCAAGAATGATGGCTGATTAAAACAGAGATCTGGAAGTTTCTTTGGTTTGAGGCCAAGTATGTTACAACTCCCTTATTTTTTAGCCAATTTTTATCCAGACAAATTTCTGTTTGAGCTGAACTTTTTAATTATTATTCCACCCAAGTCAGAAGTATTCTCATAAGAATTTAGATCAACTGTGAAAGAATCAAATCTTTCAAACTTTCAACATTTCCATAAGGTATTTCATAAATAAGTAACAATTTTTATATATCTACAAAATGATCAATTTAATAAGATCCAACAGTATTTTGAATATAAATAGCATTTAAGAATAATTAACCTAAACAGTGTTTAAATATTGCTCACATATCTAATTGTATTGGCTGCAATGATTGTATTCAACCTCCATTGAAGTTATACAAAGAGACATGTTCTTTCTCTTATGAGATTTGAAGTAAAAAATGGTAAGGAGATATTAAAAATGGAATCCCAAATGCTTCTGAACATGAGGAAAAACTTCTTTACTGTGAGGGTGATGGAGCACTGGAACAGGCTGCCCAGAGAGGCTGTGGAGTCTCCTCCTCTGGAAATACTAAAAACTTGCCAGGATGCGACCCTGTGCAACCTGCCCTAGGTGAACCTGCTTTAGCAGGGGGGAGGGGTGGATTGGATGATCTCCAGAGTTCCCTTCCAACCCCTGCCATTCTGTAATTCTGTGATTCTTAATTTTGTGGAAATAAGTGTACTAAAACTGTGAACCAAACTTTCTGTCTGTGTTGAACTGACTTGTTCCTGAATTAGCCAGTGTCACTAAACTTGAAGAGAAGAAGATTTAAGTTCATGAGCTTAAATCCACTTTTTTTACCTTGTAATACTAAGCATATCTTTAAAGTACAACAAAGTAGTAAGCATATCTTTAAAGTACAACAAAGTAGTACGAATGAATGACAAAATTGTGTTTAATAGCAGAACGATACATGAAATAACTTATATATATCGTGTGAAAGGATACTTGCCTTCGAGATAACATTTTATTTCTCAAGCTGTCAATGAGACATTTTGTTGTGATATGTCTGCCAGAGCAGCTCAGCTTCACCATCTCTTTTTAACCATGCTCACAAGCTGACGTATTTACACCCCATGGGTATTCCTGGTGGTATATAATAATACATAGCCCAGATTCAAAGTTTTTTATTAAGAGCTTCACTAAACTTAGCTGAGAGTTCATAGCCCACAGTGACTGTGTTACCTTAACTGCCAGCTAAGAGGCAAAGAACCATAAGGTCAAAGGGGAAAGTGAAGAGATGCAAAGAGCAGGCAATTAAATACGTCTGTAAGATTAAATTGGCCAGAAATTTTTAAAGATATAGTAATTCAATTTCTTACAAAGCCATTGAAAAGCACAAAGGATTTTGATATTAGCTAGGTGTAGCAGGAACGCTTCAGAACAAGTGTCTCTAATAGAGAGTTTATTTCAGTTTAATAAGATAGTTATTGCCTGTTAAATAAATACTGGCAGATTATTTAAAAAGCAGAAATAATAGTTATGTATGGGCTATTTGATAGATTTCCTACAAAGCAAAATATCATTAAATATCTTTTTTTAGGCTGCTAGCATTGTACCACAGCCTAACTAAAGAACATAACACTTCATGTTTAGTAAGACAGGCTTTACAAATACAAGTCAATCTATTGCTAGAATTCCTAATAACATTTTTATTGATACACAAAATCATGCATATTAAACAAAGAATATTTCTCATCAATTTTAATGTACTAAAAAGCGAACATATATAGCCTACTTTTTTATCTCTGTCTTACATATGATAGGGATATTTGTGTGATAAATTGCACTCCTTATGTTGCCTGGATCACTTTAAATCCCCTGTACCTCATGGTCTCTTTATTAGGATTGCTTCTGCCACTCCAAATAGCAGAATGTCTTCACAACATCTTTGTAAGAATCTCCATATCTCCTCTTTCCCATCTCATAAAGCTTTGGACAAAATTTAATTAATTTATTTTAAACTCATATTAATTCTCTACCAGCCCACAGTACCTATTTTGCTGGCTTTGAAAAAGTTGAGACAAAAGCTCAGGAAAGTTCTCCTCTGAACCAATGAACTACCTGGTCAGAGTTCAATGAAGTGAATGTAAATCCTTTATCTCTATAGTTCAGCATGTTCCCTGCCCTTGTTGGCTAATTAATTCATTTAAAGAAGTATTATTCATTGACCATATGGATCAAGTTTATCTGGTGAAAAATTAAGAAGTCAGAGCTGTGGATGCAACCATGTAACGGTTGTCAGAATACAGAATTAATCCTCATCTGCTATAGCCCTCTCAGGTGCTTGTATAATGCACTCCAGTTACTTACCCATGCGGAAAATGTAAAGGTAAAGTCTCTGAGGTGAAGCGGTAAAGTAGCAAAATATTCTTAGGCGAAGCAGAGTCACTACATGTGCTTTCCGCATTACACTCCCTTGGAGGGTATTGAATTTGAAATTGATTTACATCTCTTTTATGCTTCTGTTGAAAACGACCCCCATATGCTCCCAGTTCTGTCCTCAGAGCACTTGTGTCTCTGTAATGATTTTGCTTTTATAAGAATTGGATTTTCAAGATATTGGGCAAGAAGAATACTTTGACATAAGCCATGGGGTTTGCTTCTGTGTGTGCTGTGTTCTGTTCACATAGCTATCCCTGTTCAATACTAGTGATGAAAGGGATGGTCAAATTGCTGGGAAAAAATTGGAACTGCAAGGTCGAAATGCTGAACAAAATATAAACCAGACAAATTCTGTCAATTTTTTGAGTTTCAAACAGCTTAGTGGTATTTTGAAGGAAGAAAGGGAAAAATAATCTCTCTAGTGTATGAAGAAAGGGATTCAAAAAGACTTGCCTTTTTTCCTACAGCTCATGCCACATTGGTAGGTAGCTGGGGGCAAGTGATGTTAGTCATTTTGCCTTAGTTTCTCACTCTAAAACAGACCTGCTGATTCTAGTAATTTTGCAGCCATTCATAATTGGCTAAAGATAACACACACTTTATTTTTATTATAAAGTTAGTACCTATTTTTTATGTTTCCTTAAGGTTTACATTTATTATAATATCTCCAGGAAAAAAATGGAAAGAAAATAGTGTCTTGTGCTGAAACTTAGCTTTATATGCATATACACTTGTTATTCATCGAATGCATAGGAAATTTGATCTACGCTTACATGAACATGAAATCCTTAAGAGGCTGTATAGGAAAAGAACAGCGCTAGGTACTTCAGCTTCTGATGGTTAGTACCAAAAATAAACAAGAAGATGAGCTAAATGATCATAATGCAGGGAAAAGTAAGCATATGTCAGGCACTCTTTTTGTGTTTTTTTCTGTTCTTTTTACTGACAAGGGGAGGTAGGACAGCATCTGCCCTATAGGATAGCTAAAGACAGCAGCCATCAGTGAGATGATAGCACTGCAGTGGACCTGCACCTTTCCAAACAACTTAGGCAGACAGATGGCCATGTATTTATCTTTTGTGTGACCTGCGTCTACTCAAAACTGTCTTTCAGATAATCTATGACTGTACACAGACACTGGACTACTTTCCAGAAGGCCATATTTTCCCACTCTGAATCCCACCTGCAAGTTTCTCAGTTAGCTTTCATCCAGCAAGATGGCTCAAGAAGAATGTTGCACTGTGGATTTGATTTGTAGTGAAAGAATTCAGCTTTTGCTCATATGCATCTAAAAGATTGTACACAAACAGGACTTCAACTGTTTTTGTACAGATCTCGTCTCTGACAAACAGGTTTTGTACTTTGCAGCTAGCCTGACTTCTGTGTTTTTCCCGATCATTAAGAAATATACAGTTGCAAGTGCAAGTAAAAACTGCCGCCTATTTCACATTCTCTCCAACTGAGGGCAAGAGCAGCAGTGTTGAAAATGACAGTACATATGCTATGACTGAGTTTTCAACAGCCTGTGCTTAATTCTACACAATTGGTACCTGCTTAAGACAGAATCTCGCAAGTATTCTTTATCAAACATAGAAACAGATAAAGAGGTGGCGTAAGAAACAGATAAAGAGGTAGCGTAAGAAACAGAAAGCAGATAATGTTAGTAAGAGAAACCACATCCATTCTGGGGCAAACATTAAGTATGTCCCATGTGGATTAAGGCAGATCTCTACTGCCTTTTATCCATATAACTGATCTGGACAGTAGGATCAAGTTTAAGTGGTTACATTTGCTCATGCTGGTTAGAGAACAGCAAACACAGATAGCTACCAGAGATATTCAGGCAGTAGAAAAGTGTTTTAGCTCTGGGCTATGTACTGACATACTGTATTTATTTGTTTAAAACAGCCTAATTCTGAACTCATTCTGGTTTTACTTTGACAAAATGCCACTGACTCATTAGAATTACTTCTAAGTTATCCTCATCTTCTTCTAATACTGACAAGAAAGGCTTGTAACTTTAGCATTAATTTACATTTTTGTGGAAGAAAGGGAGAAGGACAAACAGACCTTTAAATAAAAAAGAAAAACACACAATCTAGTTTAGTTCAGTGAAGTTCAGGAATACCTTAACTGAGAGTAACAACCTGAGAGACTGTGTTATGCAAAACTGGATTTGCTGCCATGCTTTTATTTCCTCATTTCCCCCATATCATTCCAGTCTAGGATCAGTAAATCTCAGAATAAAGATAGTTTAAGATAGTATCAGGTTGCCCTTAATAAATCATAACAGCTAGTATGAACTCTGCATATGTATATGGCATCTTAGGTAAGAAGATCAAGACAAAATAGGAAAAGTAGTAGAGCTGGCTATTTTGTTGATCCTTGACACTGAGTTCCTCCACACTGGACGAGAGACTTCCATATCCATGTCACTGGAGCCCCATAAACAGATTAATTCCTGAGAAAAAAATCCAGCTAATTTATAAATAGTTTATAAAGTGGTAGTTACACCACAATTAAATTAACCTCAAAGTAGGTATGGTACTCCTAGAGTTAGTATTATAATAGTGGAAATTTGGAAAAACAGCTAAATTGAGCTTTTCTGGGTGCCATGGAACAGAAAATTTTTAAGAGATCTGGAAAAGAGATAACACGTAGGGTCTAAAAAGTATTTCTACTCAATAATGGCAGATGAGTAACTTCCCTAATCTTCCATTAAAAAAAAAGAAGGAAATTACCAGAATACCGTTCATTCATGCTATGATAAACCATATAATTATATAAATTTCACCATTCCTCTATAGACTGTCTGAGGACCACAGTTATCATTATAAATCTAGAATAATACTGCTTTGATTTCCCTGAAAATTACAGCTGCAAGTGAAAAAATATCAAGACAGACTTCCTCAAAAAAAAATTAAATTAGAATATTCATAAATAATAATAATAAACAATAATGAAAAGAAAAAGGAGAAGAGAAGGAGAAGGAGAAGGAGAAGGAGAAGGAGAAGGAGAAGGAGAAGGAGAAGGAGAAGGAGAAGAAGTAACAGCAGCAGCAGCTTTCCAGAAATAATCATAATGCACAAAATGTGGAAAAAAAAAAAACCATGAACTATCTACCTTTTACTTTGATGTGTGAAGGTTAGACAATCTAAAATAGTAATTTGGTATTTCTACTATTTGTGATGAATGTCTGTGAAGTATATCTGTAATTATACTTAAGTTCCTGAAGAATGTAATATCTACTGTTATGCTCCAATTTTATGATCAAGGAAGGATTATGAAAGTAATTGTTGTAAAGGAAAGCATATTTAATCTAAAGAAAAATGAAGTGATATTCAGTATTACCTGAATAATGACTTGACATGTTCTTCCTATTGGTTGGCTTGTTCTTTTAACTTATCATTTCCCAGAAAACATTGAGACTTGAAGCCAAACAAGCTTGATTGTACATAGCTAGTTGTATTCAATGAGGACTTTCCCCCACAATATCATTAACACCTGTTCTTCTGTAAATTTTCTCTATTATTTTAAGCCAGTCTTCATTTTTCATTAAAGTGATTATTTCATATTATATCATTACAGATTGTTTTCCAGGTGTTTTGTTGTTTTTTTAAATTGTTAATTTCTTTAATAATTTTAAAGGTTCCTTATATTTTTAAGAATATGTGAGAATATACATTTCAGGTCTGAATAATGTATTTCTCAACTGTGAGAAATTCAAACCAAATGAATTAATATTCTTACTTGGATTACTTGATATATATGATACTGAGATTTGTGTTCTTGCCCTTCTCCTTATCACAGATATGTGTCATCACCATGAAGATATCGCTTCTGGTAGGCAATACCCGGCATTGTTTTATTAAAATATAATTTCTTGGTTCAATGATCAAGCTTCAAGGCCTGAAAACCCCTTAGTCTCTTTAAACATAGCTACACACATTGCTTTATCTTTACTTTTCCACATAGTTTTCAGGTCAAAAATGTCTCTGAAGCATTTTACTGGTTGGTTTTACTAAATTTATTTATTTCCCATGTTAAACCTACAGATAGGGTATTCTATCCTATTGCAAACCTTATGCTTTCCCCACACCCAGAAAAAAAAAAAAAAAAGAAAGAAAAGAACAAAACCCAACCAACCCAACAAAAACAAAAAAAGAAAACCACCTAGTACAAGAACTGGTCAGGTAAGATAGCAAATTCATCATTTTCGCATCAATATTGGATATTTCTTTAATTAATTGTCTTTTCCTAGTAAATAAGTCATGGGGAAAGTACTTTTTTAGTATAATTTAAAAAAAAAAATTGTAAATCTACTCTGTTTTGTGAGTGTATTAATAAATTGCTCTTGATTTTCTTGTGCCTGAGCAATAACACTCAGGTGTCTTATTAGCCTTTAAACACTTTTCCCTTTCCAGCTTTCAAAATGTGAGGACCTAAGGGAAATTTGCAGTGTTGATTGCTCTGGTAGTAAACTGGTTATTTTCCACTGAGATGTGTATAATTATCCAGAGCCTCTGTAGGAAATGTCCTTCTCATAAGTGCACGTTGACAACTTACATGTAATAATACTGTTACAGCAGCCTTCTCAAATCTCTTGTGTTAGAGTAATAACTGTGTTCACTTAAAAAACAATGTTCGTGTACATACCTAATCACAATTGTGATTTTAAAGTTTTTTTAAATGAACACATTTTAAATCTGAAACCAAATCCTTTAGTCTTCAGGTCACTACACTGATGTATGACTTCTGAAAAATGAGGGATTTTTTTTTTAAGGACATGCTGCATTTTGGAATTTGATTTAGAACTAGTCAACAATTTAGAATTTTGTTGTACTGATAAAATTATGGAAATTATAGAAACTAAATATTTTCTTATTTTCTTGATTTGGAATGAAAAATAACTATTATTATTTCCACTGAGAGCAAAATTTATTTTTCTTTTCTAAGACATGCTTGCATATCTTTCTTGGGATCATAATTCTCTCTTTTAAGGATAAATGCATTCCTTGGTTATCTGATTCATAGACATCAAAAGAAAAGGCAAGGGAGGACGTTTCACTCTGAGTAAAATAAATTATGGGTTAGAGTTATATACATAACAGTTTCATACGTATTGACTTATGACAGAGTAGAAAATATTGTCTAAATAATGGAAAATACTTTTATATGGCTTCAGTGCATAAGAAAGAAGTAAACTTACATATATATGTGGCATAGCAAATATACCAAGGGCAGACAGATTACCACATTCTTATAGCCAATTTACAGCAATCCTAACAGCAAAAGTGAATTGTAAACACATGAGGACATTCCCACTGCCAGCTGCTGTGAGCACACCATAGAAAAGGGGGGTCATGCCACATACCTTCCAAACTCTGTGACTCACTTGAACTCTAGCCTGATGCAGACAATGAATCATTTCCTTCTGTTTTTCTTTAGAGGTTTTCTTCTTCCCCTGATTCCTGCTTTGTTTACAGTAGCAGTGGAACATAGCTCTAATTTTTGTGTTTGCAGTTTTCCTAATTGAAAGAGTAGTGAAAATCTTTCACCTCTTTTGTCTCTAAGCAGTGAAAAAACAGAACAAATCTTTACATACACACTTAGAATGGTTTGGCCTCTGAAAAGGAATAGAGAACAGTACAAACATTGCATCAGGCCATGGATTACGCCATATACTGGCACCTCTTTGGAAATTAGCACTGTATTTTTGGACTTGAAAATTCTGACTTATTTTCACAGTCGGTTATGAAAACTGTCACTCGTTATTAGTAGTATTGCTGCTTCTGCTTTTGTTGCCTTTGGGGGTACACCCTATTAGAGCAGGAAAATATGTCTCAGAAAATAAAAGTCTCCTGCTATTTATACCAGGAAAACATGAAATAGTGGAATGAATACAAAAAGCAGTTACAAACCTGCCAGAAATCAGAAGTTATTTGACTGCATTCCTCCTGAGAGAAGAGAAAAAAGGCTCCATTTTAAAGCCAACTCTAAGAGGGATTTCTATCCTAGGTTTTAAGTAGAAATCCTTTCAGAGACTGTTTAGACCCCGTCTTGAACTCCCAATTTAAAATTCTAGTGTTATTTTCTAAGATAGAGCCACTAAGGACTTCAGAATTTTACCCATGGAAATCTGAAAACGTCTTAGAAGCAAGAAAATTTTTATTGAAACAATAAGAGATGGTATAATATTAGATGTATCTGGTGCAAAATCACTGTACCTACCTTTAAACCAACACTCATTTTCACCAGAAGTATATTGGCTTGAGTGACTTCAGCCTTCAGAGAAAAATATCTTCCTTATTTTTCCTAAAATCATTATTATATAAATTTTAAAAATCCAGCTTCCATTGTTCATTTGTTATGTTCCTTTTCTTTGAAAGATTCTTTAAGCTTTTCAATTAGGTGTTTTTTTCTTCAATGCTTCTGATGTTTAAATATAGCAATTACTTTGCAGAATATTTAGTAAATATTCAGTAGTAGAAACAGTAAATGGAAAATTAGGAAGACACACCTGAGAGACAAAAAGGAGACAAAGAAATCGACAAACAGCTGAGAAAGGTATATCTTCTTTTAGAAAGCGTTGGTAACATCATGATACAAGCAGGCTTAATGCTTTTTTACTTTCAGTGTAGTATTGCTTCGAAGAGTGTCCTTTGGCCAAAGTTGAATGTAGCACTATCTAGCAAAACTCTGCAGAACATCTTGAAGCAAAGCAAAGCAAACCTAAACTAAACTAAACTAAACCAATGTTTGATAAAACATAACCTTACTGTACTATAGTAATGATAAATGTTTTGTAGATTGTACAAATACTCAAATTACTGAATATTATAATATATAGAACTGTACAGTCATAGAATCATAGAATACCAGGTTGGAAGGGACCTCAAGGATCACCTAATCCAACCTTAAGTATAGCTTAATTGAGGTGGCCCAGCACCCTGTCAAGATGAGTCTTGAAACTGTCTAATGTGGGAGAATCCACCACTTCCCTTGGGAGACTATTCCAATGTTTAATTGCTCTCATTGTAAAGAAATTTCTTCTAGACTCCAATTAGAATTTCCTCAGGAGCAGCTTGCAGCCATTACCCCTTGTATTTTTCATGTGACTCCTTGTAAACAGGGAGTCTCCTTCCTCTTGGTAGCCACCCTTCAAGTACTGCTACACTGTAATAAGGTCTCCCCTAAACCTTCTCTTCTCAAGGATGAACATACCATTTTTCTCAGCCTTTCTTCATACAGCAGGTCTTCCATTCCCCTCATCATCCTCATGGCCCTTCTTTGGACCCTCTCCAGCCTGTCCACATCTTTCTTGTATAGCGGAGACCAAAACTGAGCACGGTACTCAAGGTGTGGCCTGACCAAAACTGGGTAAAGCAGGAGAATGACTTATTTATCTCTGTTGGTGATGCCCCTCTTAATGCAACCCAGCATCCTGCCAGCCTTCTTTGCCTGCTGTCCACCAAGACCCCCAGGTCCCTCTCCACAGGGCTGCTCTCCAGCGAGGTGGATCCCAGTTTAAACCGCATTCCCGGGTT
>VZZY01010309.1:0-13090 GCA_013400335.1 Eurystomus gularis | reverse complement strand
CATCTGGGCCCATTGATTTGTATGGCTCAAGCTCCTATAGGAGCCCGTACAATGATATATTTAATATTATACAATATATATACAATATTACATACAATAATATATTATTATTATAAAAATATAGAATATATATTATATAACAATATTATACAATATTACTGGATATTATAATACATAAAACTAAGGTAATAGAGTTTCAAAACTAAATCTTTTTGTGTGTGTGTATTTTTTCTTGAGAAGAATTTCTGTAATAACTGTTTTCAAACTTAGTTTTTTTGGCCCTATGTAATTCCATATGATTTTCCATTATTTTACATTTTTCCTTATATTAGGTTAAATTACACAAGGAAAATGCTTCAAAGCAGACTCCAATAGGACTTCTGTGTTTGAAGGTTGGCAGAAAATATATATACATATATGACTCTGGAGGCTCAAACATCTTCTTGTCATCTCCCAGACTAATAGACTCTGACCTGCCTGTGATTCTGTATCCTGTCCAGGAATGTGTCACCATTAAAAAAAAGAAAAGTCTGTAAGTGCATTAGAAATCAAGCAGTTTGTTATTATCTAGTACACTTTATTTTCAGAATGGTTTGTGTGTTCATAAGGGCAGAAGGCATTTAGCTGTTCTATTGGATTATTTTCTTACTATGTTGCAATTGCTCGTCAAATTGGCACATTGCATTTGGTTGCAGAAATGGTGACAGAGCCATCTTGAACAATGCACTTTAATAAAAGTACATAATTATATATGTTTGACCCACAGATTATAAGGATAAACTTCTGTTTTCATCTCAATAGCTCATTTGTACTGAATGAGCCTGCCTGTGTAGCCGAGGCAGGTATTATTGGCCTCATTTCTAAAGTGATTTCTTGTGAGTTGGAATTAGGTCTTTGTGATATTACTGAGCACTCCAATAGATTTTAAAGAGACTTACGAGTCATATATTCTAGTGTGTTCAGCTGGCTTCAAAAGATCACAATTTCCATTTACTTATACAATAATACCTATACTTTCAAAAGTACACAGTCCTCAGCACCTACTGAAAGGAGCAGGCTAGGTGAGATCATGGACCATGTAGAGTTCTTTTGAAAATCTCTGAGGTGAATTTTGAAAATAACCAAGATCTATATGCTTCAGTTTTCTGCCACTTATAACTACAAGTAAACACACATTGCTTACCTAATTTGCAAAAATTTCATTTAGAAATATTTGGAAAGTGGTTTTGGACCTAATGGTTAGATGATACTATAAATACCAAGTATTATTATTTTGCTGGCCAAGAATAAGCAGACACGAGTATTCATAATCCATTAGACAAGTGCGAATTTCTTTTACACTTCATTAGAAAGTCAAGCATATTTAGACATATAAAACAACAGAATAGACCATATCACATAGCCGGAGAACAGATAATCTATTTTTAAAACAAAATTCATAACCAAAGGATTTTAATCTTAAAAAGCTAGTTGACACAATTCCTTTTTTAGATCCACTACTGAATTTGAGTTGTTCAAAAGCCTTTAAAGTGTCTTCTATTGTACTCACAGTAGGATCTTTGCTATGAGGTACAGCTTTGCTTTTCCCTCACTTTAACTTGAAATATAAAAAAAATATTTCAAATGCTTGTCTTACAGAAAAGGAAGGAAAACCTTAAACATATATTTACAATTTGAGAACTCAACAACAAATTTTTCAAGATTTTATTCAGATAAGTAACAGAATGAGTAAGAAACAGCTAAACAAGCTTTTTAAGTCAGTCACAAAAGGACTTAAACATTTACATGTGATTTTGAAAAGATTTAAATCATGTCTATAATACAAAATGCTTTCATAAGAAACAGAAAGGAAAAAAATCCTTAAACATTTTATCACTCATCTGCCCAATACTGAGCCTTATTTTTCAAACACTGTGAATATTAAATTGTTGAAAATACCAGTGTTTTGTAAGTGCTAAAAGTGAAGGGGCAGGGGCATTGTAACTAAAAAAGGTGCCATACAATCAAACCTAGTATATACATACCTGTACGGCTAACACATGAAAATTACATGTAAGGTATCTGTATGTGGTAGTGTTCAGTAAAGTTGTATGAAGTTTTAATTCCTAAATTAGGTTAAGGAGATTTAGGTCTGGAGCAAGTCCTACATGCTACAGTAGCTCCTATGCGCTAGAGTTTGGAAAGACAAAGCTCCTTGAAATTGATGCACAGAGAAACTCGATACAACTCAGTTAGAGTTTTATCAAGCAGGTATTCTTTAATGCAGTGATGGGATAGCACTGGGGATTATCCACCATAAGTGCTTCCCCAATTGAGTAACATTACAGAGTAAATATATTGTAACGCTATACATATTCATCAGAATTCCGAGAAACACTTAATATATTCATTATATTTCCGAGAATAATTAACATATTGTAACACCCCTTGAGCATGTGTAGTAAAATGGGTCAGTGGTCGTAGGCTGGTCGTCTGATGAAGGCTCTGGGTCTTCCTCACTATGTCCTTTTAATCTCCTGCATAGTTTGGCAATGTTTGTGATGGAATTCAGCTGCCTTGTTATCCTATATCCTGTGTAAGCCCATAATTTACCCTATGTCAACAGCCTTGACAACTCAGTGTTCTGTGTAGGCTCATAGCTTACCCCATCTCAAGGATGCTCTTGCAAGTTGTGTCCTAGCTTAGCCATGTTTACAGAGTGATAAGGACCCCTAAAGGAACCTCCTATCTCCCTAACATTCTATCAAAGTAGAAAAAGCTGAAGAAGTTATCAAAGATGAGTAAAAATAGGGGAAAAAAATTTTGAAGTTGAATAATTGAATGGGTGATAAGATGTATGCATAAGAGAAGTATAGAGCCTAGGATTTTGCAAGTGTGGAAAAGTGGACACAACTGCTTTTAGCCCAGAGAATCATGACGCTATATTAGCTCATTTACTCCAGCTTAGTGCTTTAGGGACAGTATGATCCAGGAGAATCCTGAGATCCTAACTTATAACTGTGCAAGGTATTCTGAGGGCAGGTGAATGATACAGCTTCTGGTTTAGGTTTCACAAATCAGATGATGGCTGCACACATTACCAGAGTGACTAGTTTAAACTTTAGCCTGTGCAAAGATTACTATATAGTGAGGAAAGTGTGCAGTGCCCAGACTACAAGATCCAAGGCCAAGACAGAAAATGAAGAATCAGAGAATCAGAGAATATCTCAGGTTGGAAGGGACCCATAAGGATCATCAAGTCCAACTTCTTGTTCTTTTAGTTTTATCTAAAACTAAGCCATACGATTAAGAGTATTGTCCAGATGGTCCTTGAACTCTGGCGGGCTTGGTGCCATGACCACTTCCCTGAGGATCCTGTTCCAGTGACCAACTACCCTCTCAGTGAAGAGCCTTCTCCTAATGTCCAAGGTAAACTTCTCCTGACGAGGCTTTATTCCATTTGTTTGTGTCTTGTTGCTCGTCATCAGAGAGAAGAGATTAGCACATCACCCACTACTGCCTCCTTTGAGGAAGTTGTAGGCTGCTGTGAGGTCACCCCTCAGCCTCCTCTTCTTCAAGCTGAACAAACCAAGTCACTTCAGCTGCTTCTCATAAGTCTTGCCCTTGAGACCTTTTGCCATCTTGGACACGCTCTAATAGTTTCATGTCCTTCATGTGTTGATGCACCCAAAATTGCACAGTACTTGAGGTGGGGCCACACCAGTGCAGTGCAGGGTGGGACAATCACCTCCCTTGACTGGCTAGTGATGCTGTGCTTGATGCATCCCATGACACAGCTGGTCTTTTTGGCTTCCAGGGCACACTGTTGACTCATATTCAGCTTGCTGTCTACCCAAACTACCTGTGAAGTGAAGTAGTTCACTTTATCACAGTTACACTGGATAAAGCATCAAATAGTAAGAATACATGATCACTGAGATGAAAAAAAAAAGATCTTTCTTCAACTCATGAACAAGTTAGTGATGTGACTAGGTTAGGGGAAGAATAAGGGTTTATCTTATGTCCCTGTTGTTATGTACAGAGACAAAAGCAACATGCAACAATATATCAAAGGAACTATGCTACTTCCATTTTCTGGAGGGGTGTGATTTGCAATGTAAACTGCATAAGAAACGATTCTTTGGGCTCAATATAGGAAAAACTGAGCAGCCTTTGTTTTACAGAAGGTCAAATCAGATGATCCATGTTTAATTTCTGATGTGACGTTCATACCTACACATTGATATACATATGTTTGTCGTTCATGAAAATGAAACAATCTTTACAAAGTAAACAGAACCCAATGAATCAGCCTTAAATAAAAGTAACTTTCCCAAATTCCCCTATCAGTTGGCCTCTGCTGCTTCCCTTTAGAAAATATTCAAAGCCCAGCTGCTGAAGGTGACTTTTCAGCTTTGCATCTAACCAGTAGTCAGGGAGGTGCGTGGAAGAATGGTCAGTCAAAATTCAGACGAAAAGGTTTAGAGCTTGTTCAACAATTACGTAAATGCTTTTCTGCTTTATATCGTTATATAAATGATCCTCTCAGTTAACTCACAGTCTATTCATTATTAATTGTTAAAGTCACATACATCAGTCATGGAAAGCGAGGAGATGAAAGAGGAGAGGAGAGGAGAGGAGAGGAGAGGAGAGGAGAGGAGAAAGGCAAGGCAAGGGACTCTGCTTTATTAAGATCAATTTTTTTTTCCTTCATCTTGAGTCCACCAATGAGAAATGACCCAAAACTAACTAATATCATTAGTAATAACATTACTTGTGCAATCTCAAAGGCAAGGAATTAATGAAAAGCCACTATTGCCATTTTAAAATGGCATAGTGAGGCTCCCAAAAGAATCTGAGAAGTCAGAATTAGCCTGGAGAATAACAGCCAAATCTCAGCGATGGATGTTATGCAAAGTGTCTGCACAGAGATATGTGTCAAGAAATCCTGAGATTGAAAAGCTCTGTCTGAATTCTGACCTAATCAAATGGCTAAAGTGCCTGGGGATATGGAGGCTGGAACATCTGACAGCACTGTGGTGAAAGGCCAAGGGGGCCATTAGGCCAGATGCCATCATAGCTAAGTTCACCACCTAAGAACACAGAAATTCTTCCCTGACTGTCATCAGAGAACTGCATCTGTTTCTCTAAATTATATACAAGACCTTATGTGCATAGCAGGAACCTCTGCCTCAGAAGCTGAATGTAGAGCTGGGGAGAATGAGCTGTCCCTGAGGAGAAAGCCCAGTCATACAGGCACAGAGACAGCACATGTGATTGACAGATCAGTTCAATCTGGGGAGAGGATTCAGCTGAGAGTGATTTTCAGTTGTTGTTTTAATGTTCTTTGTTCCTAAATCTTTTTATGTTTGTCTTTAGTCATGTCAGCACAAAGGATTTTCTTTTGATCTGATTTATGCCCTAGCCAGGGTATGTCTGACTGTAAGCAGAGTCTAGAAAGTGGATGAACAAGCATGACATGGGTGATTCCTTTCCTATCTTATTTAGAAGACAAGCATGCTGGCTTTCAAACACACTGTTTAACTCAAAAAGCCTCTCAAGAGAAAAAAAAAAAAAGGTGCTCATTTCTTTCCTGGGTGTGAAATGAAATTAAGGTAGATTATGTACCCTTCACTCATGTAATGATCCCATCTGTGTTTCTCAAACCACTGAGGTAAGGCTGACTTGGTTATGTGTGGGAATGATGAGTACAAATAGCTCTCCCTGTCTTCGAGAATGATTAATCACTAACCATTCTGCCCAGAATGAAGCTACGAAGCTGTTCCCAGCTTTCCTGGGTATATCTACAGAAAAGATACTCATCAGCAGTCCATGAAGATGATTCACGTCCCCACCACTCCCAAACTTTCCACCTCCTAAACTCTCCCCTCCCTCTGTGAAAGCATTGACTCCTACAAACCCAGCAGTTCCATTTTTATTAGATCACATATAACTGGATTTGTCTCAGAGTGGAAAGACTGATTTTCAAATCAAGGTCTTGAATAGTATATTCAAAATTCCCAGGGAAAAAAAGAAACACATGCCTATAACCTAATCAACTTATAGCCACACCTTATATTTTATATCACTTTCATATTGTTCTGTGCTATTAGCTGGACAGCCAAACTCTAGTGTGACTCAGTAATCATTTACTTACCTCAAATGTTCTAAAATGGAAAATGTCAGAGTTAAATTTCCAGCTATTTTAATTTGGTTTCTATTACTATAGATGCATATCACATTGGAGGTACAGATGGGTTTTTAAAATGTCTGAAAGCAAGTCATTCCACTTCTGTTGCTTGAAACCGGTGTAATCTCACCATAGCGTGGGCACTATGGACTTACTATACACATGCCATTGATCCTCAACATGTAAGAATGCATATTGAACCACAAATATATGTATTAGATCAAGGAAATAATGAAGTTTTAATTACAGGTGTTTCATTATTTTTTTTTCCCATTCAACATCTGTTAAAACATTTTACAGAGGCTTCTCCAGTTTGCAGAAATTCAAGTTTTCCATGCTTAAACATCTTGCATTTAATACAACTTTAGTGTGCTTTATATTTTTCCATAATTCAACTACTTAATGAAGTTGAATTTTTTTCACATTGAGCCTAAATAGTATTTTAGCTTTTTGGGTTTGCTGGATACATATTTTAATGCAACATGACTTTTATTATTTAATATACTGTAATCAAATTAAGAGCAGGATCCTAACTTAGGTTATTCAGTTAGGTGCTCTCTCTAACCTCTCTTTCCCTACCTCCAATGGCCACATTTTTATATTCAAATCTTTATAAATCATTTTGAATGCCCCAAGTAGAAAGCGATATACATATGCATGTTTTCAGCAAGGCATTGTAATAAAAAGTTCAACTAATTATCTTTTAAAAATAACTATCAGTAATAATTGTTCCTTGTGCACAGGATTGTATCTGGTTTCTTTTTGTTCCCCTCTGTTACCCCATAAACAGAATCCTATGCATCCCATTGCCCCTCCTAATTGCCTTGACTAGATCATACCTTGATTGAATGAAGAAAATCTGTCTTGGGACCATAGAAAATGTGGTGTTCATGTGCCACATATGAAACCTTAAGTGTGAGAAAACATTTTATTCTTCCTAGGCACTGGGTGTATGTTCATACTGTCATTGCATCTATTTATTGCAGCTAAAGAGCTGCCGAACAACCCTGACAACATTTATTAGATCATATCCTAGTAAAACAGGTCAGATTCTTTCCCAGGCAGACTCCAGGTTGTGGTAATATGTTATAAATGTGTAATATGGGGAAAAAATGTCAAAAAGTCAGGTCATGGCAGAATTTTTGGCAGCATACTACCTGCACAACAAAAACTCCGAACACTCAGCCAGTGCTTTTCTGGACATGAATCTGGTAAGCATCACACAACGCTGTCTGTGGAAACCAGAAATGCTTTGATCATCAGTAGTGACCTGAAAAACTAAAAATATCTGTGTGCAAGAAAGAGTACATAATTTCACTGACAAAGCTTCTTACTTCTACATTGATGTTTGCCAGATCCTGCACTGTTTAACTATGTGTCATATCAGAACAACCAAATAATTCTGTCAACGTGTAGGGATCCACAAGCTTGATAATATTTTTATTTATCATAACAAGGATATGTAAGATTGCAGTGGTGATGAGAACTTCCCACTTAAAATAACAGAGTAAGCAAACTCTACCCTTACTGGGATGAGTGGGTTGCCTACGTCAGTACTAGAAATTTCACATCTAAGATATCCTTGTCACCAGTGAAACCAAGTGGGTTTCAGTGACAGAGGCTGGTAGTGCAGAGAATATGCCTTGCAAGAGACATAAGGATTAATATCTGGCTTTATTTTACTTCATGACAGAAAAAAATAAAATTTGAAATTTAACTACTCAGAAATCAAATTATAGAGGAGTCAGACTGACAATATCTTAAAAATGCTTATATACCAAAACATATCTTTTATGCTCATGCAAGATACTTGATTTCAGTATGGAACATCTTTGTGCGATATTGTGCAAGAACCTACAATTTTACTGCAGTTTTAGTACAGATCATTCAACATCCAAGATTCTCAAAGAAAATTGATTTGGGAGTGATGACTGCTTAAAGATAAAATATTATTTATTTTTTTCCTCTATATTTATAAATACTGTTTAATTCTGCTGGATTTGTTTAGCGATAGATTATACAGATTACAACAAGGGTATCAACGTAGTGGACTGGAAATTAGGTACAATTTACAACCACTGCATGTGAATGAAGAGCTTTCTCCTAGTTAATTGAAATTCTAGAAATTTCAACGTTCAATATTTTGAAAGGGAACTGTGTACTTTATCCTTCTTTGAAGTACAGACAGCTGCATTTATGGACATTATTTTCTCTTGATAATGTTATTTCATCTCGATGTGTTAAAAAATGTAATTAGCATGCAAGTAGTCCACGTTGTGTCATTGACTTTGAACAGCCCTGTGAATTTCACAGAAAGTTGTGCTTTCATAGATTCATAGAATCAAAGAATACCTTAGGTTGGAAGGGACCTTTAAAGGTCATCTAGTTCAACCCCCATGCAGTGAGCAGGGACATCTCCAACTAGATCAGGTTGCTCAGAACCCCATCCAACTTGACCATGAAAGTTTCCAGGTTTGGGGCATCAGCCACCTCTCTGGGCAACCCGGTCCAGTGTTTCGCCACCCTCACTGTAAAAAAATTCTTCCTTACACCTAGTCTAAATCCACCCTCTTTTAGTTTAAAACCATTACACCTTGTCCTGTAGCAATTATTCTCATAAGTTTGTCTCCATCTTTCTTATAAGCCCCCTTTAGCTACTGGAAAGCCACAATAAGATCTCCATGGATCCTTCTCATCTCCAGGCTGAATAGCCACAACTCTCTCAGCCTTTCCTCATAGGTGAGGTGTTCCAGCACTCTGATCACTTTTGTGGGCTCTTCTGGACGCATTCTAACAGGTCAATGTCTTTCCCGTGCTCAGGATTCTAGAGCTGGACATAGTACTCCAGGTGGGGTTTCACTAGAGTGGAGTAGGGGGGCACATCACCTCCCTTGACCTGCTGGCAATGTTCATTGGTTTTGTGTCATTTAAAATAACATATGGATGTACAAACACATACACACAAGTCTTCTTCCTGAATCCCTTCTTTTTGCAGTCATATTTTTTTTATTTTTTATCTGTGTGCTGAATCTAGAGAAACAAATAAATAATATGAATGCATTATATAACAGTACTTTGGTAAAGACTGCAGGAACATAAAAGGAAACTATAAAGAAGAAAGAGATTAATTATACTTCATTGTCAAGGAAGACAGAACAAGAAATAATTGCCTCAAGCTTCAGTGGGAAAAATGTAGGCTAAATATGAGGACAAAAGATTTACTGCTGCAAGAATAGTTAATAGAATAAGCTGTCAAGGAAAGTTTTGTAACTGCCATAATTGGGATTATTAATGATGAGAACAGATGCCCAGCTACCAAAAACAGCTTACCAATAACAACATCCAGTTCTGCCATGATGTGGATGATCTTAGTGTCTAACAGATGGATTGTGCAGCTGATATATTGGCCCTTAGCTGGTGAAGCAGACCTCTTCTACCTAAGATGTTTCTCAATGTGTGAAATTTCACCTGGAAAAACTAAATAAATAAACCTAAATAAATTAATGAATCAACTGATTACAGGTCTGATGGCCCAGGCTCCCGTCAATGTTCTCTAAGTATCAACAGTTTCTTTATTAAGTGGCACACATTTGTATCTGTACCATTTTCCTGAGATGTTCTCTATCTCTCTTGGTTGGATGTATTGTAAAATACTTCTAGTCTTTTTATTTATAGTAGAAGATATGCTGATAGCATTTTATTAAGTGTTTCAGGTTTTACTGGGTTTGGTTTTGTTTTGCTTTTTTGTTTTTATTTGTTTTGTGTGGTTTTGGTTTTGTTTTTTTTAAAAAAAATCTTTGGAAACAGAACTTAAGTTAGGAACAGGTGGTTAAAACCTCAGGAATACATCTTTTCCAAGCTAGTTGGCATTTTATATTCCATGTGTCCTGTAGAATAATGTGAAGAAATAAATTAATGGTACTGACTTTATTAGAAAATTGTTTTCAGGCACAGAACCCCAATTGCAATATCAAATCACCTATTACATGTTCATACCATTGTCAATAATGTCACTTAACTGCATGCTGGGGTATTAAATTCAATCCAAATGGTAAAATGTGCATTTGAGATTGATTAGTTTATTACAGAAATGCATTAACTGGTTTCTTAAAATTGATTAGCAAGATTTCAGTTCTGTGTAAGAAATTGCTACATTAATCCCAGCACTTTGCTCTTTATTCTCCAATTATGTAAAATGCACTACATGCATTGCAGCTGGGAAAAAAAATAAATGTATTGGTTTTCTTCAAATATCCTATCCATAAATCACAAGAGGCCAAAGATGTTTCATGAAGAAAAGTTTGGCTTTTTGCCTAATAGTACATAAGCATGCTGGGAACTCATAACAGAAATCTCATCATTTGTAGCTCCGTTTTTTTACTAGAAGTGACACCTGAAGAACTTAAGTAGAACTGTGAATTTTAGGTGCTCACCTTGAAAAATATGATCCTGATAAAAATCCCTGTTTGGTATATATTCACTCTTGGAAAACAATTGAATGCCATAGGCTTCATATTTTAAGTTCATAAGGTGTTCATTGCTGTGCATTTCAGCATGCATGGAAGTGCCTCTGATTTGACAGGTTGAGCAAATTGCACTTACGTAAAGGCTCAGCCTGATCAAGGTAGCAAAACCAGACACAGCTTCACAGGTGACTCTGTAATCTGGTGGATCTAACATACATTCTTAACATCAGGCTCTCCATAAATTACAATGGTATCTGACATTTCCCTTTAAAATATGACTGAGCTGACTGTTGGTGTTTGTACACACATTTTAATGAACTAGTTTGAAGTGTTTGAAGAAGTTCTCTGAAATTCAAAAGTCTGTGCTCTTCTCAGACTGAACTGATGCAATTCAACCTAAAGAGAGACAAAATCTGTAAACTAGTAGTCATTTACCATGATGAAGTCCTGCATTTTCATGTCTATTCCTAATCTCTCTGTTATTGTTATTGCTGTATATTCGGCAATCACTACAAGAAATATGTGTTGCTACCAATTCATTCTCCTTCTGGAATAATATATTAAGAAACAGGAATGAATTTGCTTCACTCTTTAAAACAGAGATAGGTCTTTACCTTTAGGAGATAATTCAGGATCTCAAATAGGATGTCCCTGCAAACTTCAGCATCTCACAGAAACAACATTTCAGGTCTTCACTCTATTATTTTTTTTAAGTCTGTTCTTGCTCACCATCAAGTTTTAGATTCCACATACTTTCTAGTGAATGTCATGTTCTTCTCTGGATGTCAAATACTTTAGAACAATTAATATTTAAACATCAAAATTATTTTAAAATGTTTCACAAATTAATCTAACTCAGTGTTTTGAACAGATTGTAAACCCCAAAACAATTTTTCAGTGGAAGTGAAGACAGACTCCTTTGGCAACTTCACTTATGTAGACCGATACAGGAAATGGCTGAACTGTTTTTAACTGGTTTCTAAAATTCCCCATAGAAATTGCCCATGGACTCCAGGCATTCACTGATCACATTACAAATGTGTACATCCCCACTTCCTATTTGTTTCCTGGTGTATACCTAGTCATTCCACTAATGTAGGATCATTTATGATAGCAAGAAAAATTTCTGGAAATACCTTTGGTAAATAGGCTGCTATTAATAATCCTATTAAGGATCTAAAAATCTTCTGGCATTTATTTATCTTGCTATTCTCATGTTATATCAAATAGATAAAGATGCAAGTCTCTTCAGACTGAGTTTACCCTGATAGCCCTCACCTTTTGTGGTGAAAAAGGAAAACATTATCCTATTAAAGTACAGAGACATTAAGGGCATTTTACAGAACAAACAGTCCTAAGGATATGGACAACTCTGAAAACCTACCACACATATATAAGCATAGTAGCCATTTTCTTTTATTCTAGTAGTCCTACTCAATTAACAAAGACCAAGAGAGATAACACCATATATATTAGTCTGCTATTGCAGCAGTTCTAATATTATATGCCTGCAGTTAATATTTCATCATTTAGCAACTTGCAAAGAACAATTAATTAATCCAATCCAGGATATTTTTTTTTAAACGGAAACAAATCATTAAATCACATCACAGCCAAACAAAAACTAAATCAACAAAAAAATGAGACAAAATGAGTTGAAGACATTATTATTTACAAACTATTTAACATCAGCAGGTCAGAGTTCATTAAGATCTTCAGAATCAGAGGAAACAAAGTATAGAAAACTAAATCATGTGGAATTGTTCAATATTTTTAAAGGAAAAAGATTTGACAATGCTTGGTAAGTACTCTCATGTGAATGCATGAGGAATGCTGAGCTTTTGGTTTTTATTTTATTTTTAAATGAAAAGAAACCAGGTAGCTCTGGTAGAAGATGTAAATGTTTAAAATCATCAATTTTATCTGTATGGCTGCAAGACATATTCTTACTGATTTACTCCACCTTCCAAAACCCTGAATTCTCCTTAGGTTCCTTTTGTAGTGTTTTGCTGTCTAAAGATATGGGAAGATGTGTGAAAAGGGGATTTATTCTTACATCATTGTGATGTTCTACTAAACTATTTAAAATGAAGTATAGTTCCTTGTATTTGGCGTATGTTACAGCACCTGCTCTGTTCCTCAAGGAGTTATCACGGTCTGTTCATCACTGTATATTCAGCACATCTGCAGAGTTTCAATAGATTCCAGTAGTGAATCACAGAAAATAAGCACAAGTGAAACTTCCTGTAACTTTAAAACATAAAATTTATTGGCACTAGGAATCTTAAAAAATGTGGAAATGTCATTAAAGTTAATAAGTAACTTTCTCACAAAAGACTAAAATCAAGGATTTGGTACTTCTTAATAGGTTTGGTTACAAATTTGTTGCTATTACTTTACTAAGTTAAGAATTTTTGTTTTGTAGGAGCATAACTGATGAACCACCTGATTCAAA
>VZZY01010306.1:0-40344 GCA_013400335.1 Eurystomus gularis | reverse complement strand
CTGCAGAGAAGGACTTGGGGGGGACTGTTGGATGAAAGCTGGACATGAACTGGTAATGTGTACTCACAGCTGAGNACAGCTGAGTCCTAGACTGCATCAAAAGAAGCAAGGCCAGCAGATTGAGGGAGGTGATTCTGCCCCTTTGCTCTGGTGAGACCCCACCTGGAGTACTGTGTCCAGCTCTGGAGCCATCAGTACAAGAAGGACATGGACCTGTTGGAACAGGTTCAGAGGAGGGCCACAGAAGTGATCAGACAGCTGGAACACCTCTCCTATGAGGAAAGGCTGAAAGAGTGGAGGTTGTTCAGCCTGGAGAAGAAAAGGCTCTGGGGAGACCTTGTTGTTGTCTTTCAGTACTTAATGGGGGTCTATAAGAAAGATGAGGACAGTCTTTTTAGCAGGGACCATTGCAACAGGACAAGAGGTAATGGTTTTAAACTAGAAGAGGGACATTTAGACTAGATATGGTCTACCACTAGAAGTGGTAGATTTCCCCATCCCTGGAAACGTGCAAGGTCATGTTGGATGGGGCTCTGAGCAACCTAATCTAGTTGAAGATGCCCCTGCTCACTGCAGAGGGGTTGGACTAGATGACCTTTAAAGGTCTCTTCCAACCCAAGCTATTTTATGATTCTGTGATTGTAGAGGATAATAGTGATAGCTGTGGTGAATGAGGCCAAGTCAGAAGGACAGCGGGGAAAAAACTGCAGAGGTTTCTTTATCATCTTAAGTTCTGCATAATGTATTAAATAAACCTCTTTTAAGAGCAGAGTCAGATACAAAAGATAAGAAACTAACTTGCTGAGGGTATCACTTTTTCTTTACACTTTATTCTGCAATGGAAGAAGCAAAGTCAGTCAAGATGACTGAATGGAGACTATTGAATTATATGCTTCTCTCATATGCTCCATTACATTGAGGCACTGACAACACCATCAAACTTAAATTGTAAAGGCAGCTGACATCCAAGCAGTGCAAAGTGCCATTTGAAATACATTTGCATTGGATAATCTTTCTGGTTGTGAATTTTTAAGAAAATACAGTGATTACTCCTGGGTTTAAAGAAGCACTCCCAAAGAGCAGCTTCATATTCGATGTCTTGTCTGCTAAAACCAGAGCACAGCAGGATGGCTATGGATGTTTCCACTGCAAAGCTCTCACCTTACCTTGTGATGGGACAGAAGAGAATATCAGGATGTTAATGCAGTGTGTCAAGGAAGTACAGTTTTCTGGTACTTTAAGATGTCATCCAATACTATATGTATTTAAAGTCCATCAAACTATCATTACTTGAGATGCAAAAATGTGAACTAGACTCTTTTCTTTTTTAAAACCCTGCTGTTTTAGAGCTTTCTGTTGCAGGATTTAATTTTGAGATTCTATAAGATTGCCACTTTGCCTCTATATCTGCAGTCCTATTTGGCACAGTGATGTTTAGAATAGTGTTTAACAAAAGACTACTACATGCAGAAAAGAGAGGGGGGAAAAAGTAAAAGTGGTATGCACTGTCTACTAGATGCACTAATATAGCAGGGCCTCTTGCAACAGGACTTCTATGATAACATGACCAGATTCATGGATAAGAGAACAGTAGTTGTCATTTACTTTTGAAAAATCTCTACCTCTGTCCTTTGAAGATGGGAAGATTCGCAATATAATTATGCCAGTTGTATTTAATCAAGCAGAAGTGTAGGTGGGTACCACTCTGTGTGCACACTCTTGCTCCTTTGTTGCAAAAAGAAAACTGATTAAGATGTGATAACATGTGAACAAAACACTCAAAATGTTCTCCTTCAGATGTCCATAACATGTTTGTAAATACTGTGCGCTAAGCTGGCCTTTGAACTGAATCAGTTTTGTCATCTGCAATACTATCCAAAATGGGATACTATTTAGATAGTGTTAGCTTTGCAGTGACAAGCTATAAGTATAAACCAATTTTTTGTATTTAATATCTCAATATGGTAGGCATAGCTCTTGTCTGAATGTGTATTTTACTTTGAGTCCACGTTATTATCTTCAATGTGATGTGCATCAATTGATTTTGTCAAACAGGCAGTAACAGAAATCCTATTAGGAAGAAGTATGATAATGTGTAGCCTGTGTGCAGTGAGGAATGAATGTTGTACATGGATTTCCATTGGTGTAATGATGCATAGGAATTGCATGTCCAGCAGAGATGTCAAGTGCATTTACGCTAGAAGAGACAAAAGCATATAGGGTATGAGATCCAGGGACACCAGGCAAATCCAGAAGGATGCTTAGCAGTACCAATTCTTTGTAATTTGAGTGAGTCCTATGAGAGGGAGCTCAGACTGCCAGGATGAGACCCTTTGATGAAGGATAGTTTGCTTAATATTAAGAGTAGAAGGACATTCTTTTTTTCTCCTGCTTTTACTGAAGGGTTTCGCTCAGATTAAATAATATGACAGCTGCATTCCTGGCACACAGCAAACAATAAGATATTTTGAATAATATGGACAAAATACAGAAAGCCAGCCTTTTTATTGCCTGTGATGTTAGCACTGTCTTTCAAACTTGAAAAGTGCCACCTCATAAGCAAAAGTAATGCTGTAAATATAACTGTAGGATGCTACAATGCTGCTTTTTTTCTGAAGAAGATGGGTTTTTCTTTACACTCACAGAGATATTTGCATTTCTGAATTGTTTGATTTGGTTAATTGGTATGTTTACAACTGTTGCAATTTGTAGTGTCTCCTAAGGCTCATCTTGAGATAATATATTTATTAAACGCTAGAAGATAAAGAAGTGACATCAGTGCACTGTTTCTTACTGTCAGTAACCTATGAGAATAGACCAGGATTGGGGCATTGACATTAGTACCTCCTGCTGAGATCAGTGAAGGGAGAGGATCTGAGCAGTTTAGCCATAAAAAGTTGTGGTGTTGTTATTCAGAAACAACTTGGGCTTTTTTTGAAAATCCCACTCTGCCTCTGGATAGCTTGTATGAATTATTACTAATGTATATTAATTGCTGCAAGCAAGCAAGGACATAAGTTGTTTTTCCCATAGAAGAACTGTTCTTTCCCATCTAACTTGCACTTTATTTTACATTAACCATGATTAACAGTTCTCCAGACATGGGAATGAGTGTACAGGAAGGAAGGAAGGGAAGGTAATACTGCCAGCTTGCACAATTGTGCTGGAAACAGGACAACATTTAAGAAAACTGTAGCACTGCCTTCATATTTTCCTGCTTAGAGTGACAGAAAACTCCGTCCCTCTCAGTGGGGCAGCATCGAGGAGCAGAAAAGATCCTTGTACCTTGCAAGGACAGCAAAAAAAGCTCCCTGGTCCTTTGCCACAAGGGAAGGAAGGGTGCAAGCAGAGGAAGGATGTGGCCTCTGATACGACTGCCTTCTGACACATGTAGAGCATCCTGCTGGGTGGCTGCTCGGTTTTTGATCAGTGGATGATGGAGTTACCATTGCACTGAGCTGCCCTGGGTGATTTTGTCTGTCTTTCTGCTCTGACCAATATACCATTAACTATTTTTGTTTCACATTTTAAAAACTTTTATTCAGAGTTGTGAGAGTGGGATGTTGACAGTTGTTAGTAATTTTATTACTTTGGCACTCCTTCATGGGCTTTTCATGCTTTATTCTGATCGTACCACATGTCTTGTGAATTATATTTTAAATTTCACATGCTCTCAGGAACTAGATGTCAAAACTCCTACTGCAGAATAGCCTTCAGTGTTGCATAGGTCTGTTAGACACGATGGCAAGTATACACTGCAGGACACTTTTTACAGAGGTAAGACAATCTCTGGAAAAATAGTTGGAATTTCCCAGAATTAATAATAAAGACAAGTTTTCTTGGGAAAATGATGGAAATGGGAAGAAGCTGGGAGGTGTACAGAAGAGTCAGAGAGTGTGGATGGCGCAGAGGATGGGAAGAACTGAGGTGTATGCAGGAGAGAGTGTTTGGTGTGCTGTAGGTCAAGTGCAGGGCACTTGAAGGAGCTGCAATGGGACAGACAATGGCAGTGAGGAAGTATGAAGCAGAAAAGTAATCAATAATACAGAATTTTACTGATAGGAAAAGGAACAGACCTATGGAGAGAAGTGGGTATAGAGTAGAGCTGGCTAAAAGGACAGTAGCTGGTCGTGTAGAGATTATAGGGAAAATATGAAGAATGCAGAGACAAGAGGCTGAGGAAAGTTGCTGGCTAGCAGGGCTATTCGTCACAGGCTAGTGAGATAGCGTATAAATCTGGAAATCAGACAGCTCTTACTTCTGCACATTCATCTCAAGCTAAATTTTTGTTCTGAAATGCTCAGCCATGCTACTGGAAGAGGTTGTTTCCTCCTGAAAGCCCCAGAAAGTGAATGACAACTATATACATGAACCTCAGCCAAACCTCAGCATGGAGAACTCACTTATCCTGGAGTCACACAATAAATCCAGCCTTACAGTGTGCTCAGCAGAGGCAAAACAAACATCTAACAAGGAAAGGAAGAAGCTTTGAGTGTGTGCTTGTGAAAGAGATATGCTGTGCAAATAAGTTGGGCTACTGACTTGCCCACTCTCTAAGGAATGTGCAGTATTTACATGAAATTAAAGTAAAACAAAAATATAATAGTTGTCACAGAATTCCCCACTGAAAAGAAAATGGATTTGCCAGGAAAAGTGACTGTAGTTACAAACCCAAGTACCTGCGTAATTCCACGTGCAGTTGGCTGTTCCAAAGGATTGATAGCTGGTATCTTACCAGTGTTGCATTTTGTTTTGTTCGACTGTGCTAGTAACTATAACCATCCTTTCCTTTCCTGGTGTTTTAGGTACAGAGAGAACTGGCTGCTGTCATTGCCTTGAAAGCGAGGAAGTCAGGTGAGTCAGGCTGGATTTTAGAAAGGGTTTGGTAATGCTGTTCCCCCTTTTTTTATTGAAGTATTTGAATTGTCATTGCTGTCTTATTAACATGTGGAGGCAAAGAGAGCAAACCTCATTCCTCTCTTATTGGAGAATCTGTGTATATAGCACAATGCAATTACTCTCAAGCTTCACTTCCCCTAGCTCTTCACATCTAATGACCTAGCTGATAAAATCAGAGTGTTATGGTTGAATATGAACTTGGGTCTCTTTCTGGCCAAAATCGCTATTTTCTCTGGGCTTGCACTTTATAAAAGAAGCTAATGTATTTATTTGACTTACATTTAAGACAAATAAGTTGATAATTTTCCTATGTTTTCTTCTGCAGCCCAGTATCTCATGCTATCTGTGCTGTGTTTTACCTACCCAGTCAGTATTTCTTTATGCTAGAGCATAAGCTTCATGCATGACGGCATTCTTTACTGAAGATCTGTCTATATATCCATATAGACATGTCTATACATCCTGTTATCAGGGCAGTAGAAGGGAGAAGGCAAATGGGTAACTGAAAGTCACTGACAGTATAAGCATTTACAGCAAATGCTGGTGATACAGTGCAAAGGCACTGAAAGATGTGGTCATCTCAGTTCTGTCAGGGTCTGGTGGCACAACCACTTTGAGAAGGTATCTGCTGAGCTGAGGGGGCAGCAAGGGAGCTGAGTTTTACAGGCACTGCACGGGAACTAGCAAAACTACTTGGTCAGACCTGGCTCTACACAGGGTTAACTCTCTTGTGTCTTTATGTCTAGTGCCATTAATCTGCAGCAAGAGCAAACTGCGTATGGTGAAGTTGAGAGTTGAATGTATTTCTAGAGTAAAACAGACGTAGAGTTGCCTTAAATTATTGGTGTGTTCGGGAACATTTTCACTCATCATCTCTTTTGATCTTCAGTGATTTTGCTAGAAATTGAGATAATGAATCTTGCACTTTTGGAGCTATTTTCTGACCTGTTAATAGTACTGCAACATAATATCTCTATCTGTGGCTTACAAGTACAGCACAAAGTTATTACACACAACACGCATTACACACAACTTGATGTCTTAAACTGAAGGCATCAAGAAGATGTGGCTGGTATATCTGCAAGTATTTCCTTGTGAAAAGTAAGTAGTACAAAAATAGTCTAGACACCATTTGATGCATTTTTCTCTGGAAATGAAAGTACCCATAGGTAATATCCACAGTCTTCTGTGGAAATCTGCAGAAAGTAAACACAAATCTAACTGTGAATTCAGACCTAAATTGCTTCTGGGTAATAGCTTTACTTCTGAAACTGCTATAGTAGTTTACGATGTTAACACCCCTCAGCTGCTTGCCCTTACTTGGGTATCACCCCAGTACCACCTGAATTATAATGGCTGAACATGGAGATGCTTCTGCTCTGGTTCAGTGCAGAGAAAAATAGGCTATTTTAAGGAAGGTAACCTTTTGTTCTGCTGTAAAATGGCTAAGAGTATAGTGCCATGCACCTTTTTACTTAGTGCTTATACAGTTTTAAGAAATCTCTTTTCTTGCTTCTTGGCATTTGTGTCGGCAAATATCGCTACTGCTACTAGTAATAAATAACAACTCCACTCCCCTGAAGGGTTGATTTTAACCTGAATTAGCCTCTCATTTCCTTTCAGTGAATGGCTACATAAATGATTGTGTCAGTAGAAATGGGGTTTGGGTTAGGAAAGAGCTGCAAGAGATAGAAATGGGAAGGGAGGACAGCTCTTTGAGCCTCCTTTCTAGGAGTGTAACTGCAACCCACATTGAGCAGGTAGAAATATTTCAGTGAAAAATCACAGCCTTAAATAAACAAAGCTCCCTATAGAGCTTTGAAGCACTGACCAGCCTTTCCTAATACATTAATGTAAACACTTAAAATATCAGTTTAGATCTGAACAAAAGATAGCTCTTTAGGCAGTGTAACTAGTGCATGCTTGTTGCTGAAATTTGCATTTCTTTATGCCTCATCTTGGACGACTGTAAAAAGTGGCTACATGATCAGGCATAACTGTAAGGTCTAATTTAAGTTAATGCCTTTACTACAGTGGGAGCAGAGTAAATTAGGGTGGTTGATAATGCTTTTTTATTTTATTGCTGATGGTTAAATTCACAGTATAGCAGTTACTGTTAGTAATCAAGCCTTGGTACGCTGTGCCTGGTGAAGTGAAACGTATTTCAGAGAAAGTACTTCTGGAGCTAAAGGCCACAGTATCTTTTGAGGATATAGTTCTTCTAACCCTCTCCAAGACTCCATATAATTCCAGGAAATAAATCAACAATGATCAGACAAAGACTTTATTTTGGCAGGAAAAGAGTGGAGCATGGCTATTGGGCCAGGTGTCCTGGGTGGCTTCCAGGCTGGTGTGAATGGTGTGGGTGCCTGGCTCACCCAGCCTGGGATTTGTGAGTGGGGAGCTCAGGTGATGGGCATGGTCCATACCTGCTGGGTGGAACCTGCCTGCAGCGGGTAATCAGTTCATTAACCGAAAGCTTTCCTAGAGAACAGTGGCCTAAAACCCAAAGCTATTGTGCAGATGTTCCTGTATTGTTTTTAATGGTTTGGTGGCTTTTAAATTAGTGTTTCAAACTATTTTCTCTAGATAGCTGGTTAGCACTACCAGTAAGAGCAAAAAAAAAAAGAGTATTTTTGCTTAATGCAAAGACTGTAATTTGTTCCTGAATTGCTTTAATTTCTATATATACCTCTGCCCTCAGAGAGGCGCTTCACAGTGATTTAATTGTACTAGAAAAACTGGCTGATAAAAGCTTTCATATTACTTGTACAGAACTGTTGTAGTAATCACTGGGCTACATTGCATGGAAAGTGCTATACAAGCACATAAACACCAGAGCTCCCTCTGCAAGAGGTGAAGAGGGTCCAGCTAGGAAGGTTTGCTGTGCTTGGAGGGGGAGAAACATTGCTTTTGGTTCCCTGGGTGAAACAGTTTATTTTTGTTTAAATGAAGCTTGGACTTGCTACCTAGTATACGTATATGAGAAGTCATAATTGCAGCTATTTCAGTTCTTGGACCAGAATGGCTGTTTCAGAGATTTAGACATTGTACTTACCGACAAAATGCTTTGAAAACCAAGGTAGAGACCTGAGCCTGCTGTGGGGTAGGGCAGAGTATCAAATTCTTGCTAGTACAGGATCTGACTTGATGGAGAATGTCAGCTACCAGAAAACAGAAAGTCAGTAGGGTGTGGGGGAGAATGCATTTCTCCAAGAGGTGTTCTTCCGTTTTTATTGTGGGGTGGAAGAATAGGGGAGAAACACATAAAACTGACAGATGGCTGAAAGAAAAATGCAGAACCTGAAAAATGAAGAACTATTGCACTGTGGAAACCCCCTCCATTTCATATTTCAGATGTGTACCACTGAAGCATAAGTACACCACTCCGATAGCAAGGCATAAGCTGATAGAGCGGTACTTGAGAGCCCTCATGCAGAGGGAGCTCAGCATTTTTAGCTTCTTTGCAAATAAAACTAAAAAAAGGGTAAAATTAATGTCTGTAATCCCAAAGCTTTGATGGACCTGTGTAACACTGTTGACTGGAAAGCACAGCTATATTTCATTAGAATAAAGCTCTCATGATAAAGGTGACCTAAGAGGGGGAAATGAGCTTGTGCGCTTCCCTGTGGCTTATAAAAATGCATTGAAATTGTTCTTGCTTAACCTTAGAAATAAATAGATTAAATTCTGTCTTCCTTGGTTTGGTAAAAGGTCTTGGAAGCAAGTAACTGGAGCAGAAGAGAACTTTGTTTTTAATTGCAGGCACTTGGCATTAGAATTCTTGTATTTATTTATACCTTGCTGGCTTCTGACAGCTTCTACAAATGAGCTGAAACAGAACAGAAATGAAGCTTCTTGTCTGAAGGTTTACAAGGGTTGGCATTTATCTCAATTGCTTGTTGTGGCTTGTGACATGTTTCTTATGTGTTAGAGATGATAGCTAAAAACAAGGATTAAAAAGCAGCAAATAGCCTAAGGCTGGAGGCTTTAGCTGGTGGCATAGCTACACAGGTACGTCTGAACTGATCAAAATCTGCCAGGTAAATGCTCTGAACTGGTGTTAATCCCATCCACAAGCAAGAGGCCTTGCATTTCTGTGCAAGAGCCTAGCTGCACCCTATGGCATCACCCAGCAAATTCCTTTAACTTTATATCTATAGGAATATAACTCGATTTGTGCAAAGAGCCATTAGTAAGAGCATGGCTCTGGTCCTTATGTTTCTAAGACCAGGGCTGATTAAGATAATAGCTGACAGAGTATCAGTGAGGTAGGAAGAGGATACTGCAGCTTCTCCCCAGGCATTGCAGGAACAGGGTTAGGGCTGTGGGTGCTTCTCCCTCCAACCGTGAAGGTCAGGGCAGCCACAAAAGCCCCAGCACTTGTGTGTGGTTTTTCTCTCTCATAAGAACAGCACTCAGTTTTCCACAATATAGTTAGATACTTTTTAGTCATGCCATTCTTAAATTGACAAGCTCTATTGATTTTTCTTTTTTAATGGATGATTTACATTTTGTTTATAATAATATGACTTCTGCACTATATTAACTTTGTATTTGAGATCTTTTGGATTACCTCTACCCTTTTCTGACAGATATGTATGCATATCCACCCTTCCGGTTTTCTTTTGTATTGCTTCTGTCAGGACTTAACTGCCTATGTGATTTGCTCAGTATTTTTCTTTTAGGGCAGACGATTAAATATGAAGCAGTCACTGGGGCTTGAGCTTTGCCGACATGAATGAAAAGCAAGCTGTGAACAGCTATTCCTCTTCCCCGCCACTGCACCACCTCTCCAGCGCTGCTGTCAGAGCTGACTGCGTGACTCAACTTGAACACACTCCAGGCAATGTCAGCCTGGTTAAACACATGAGAACAGCCAGGCTGGGTCAGGTTAAAAGTCCATCCAGCTCCGATGAGTAGAGGATGCTTAGAGTAGAGAAACAGAGCAAGTACAAACAGTCCTTGTTCTGATGTGCGTACTCAGCATCTGCCAGTCTGTGCTAGAGGGATTTTGCTGTACCCACAGTGCTGTGTTAGGTAGCCCTTGGTGGACCTTTTCTCTATTAATTATCGAATTGCTTTATGAGCCTGCTTATACTCCTGACCTTCATCATCTCCTGTGGCAGTGAGTCCCACAATTCACATGTGGTATGTGAAAATGTATTTTTTTCTTGTTTTTTAAAGACATTCCTCACAACCCTCACTCTGTTGTGATATAGCTCTTTGGTGATGGAAAGTGGTGAATAATCCATTCCCAGTTTATCATCATACTATTCAAGATTTTGTGCACCTCTGTCATACACCTATGAGTTGTCTCATTTGCAGGCTAAATCACTAGTCATTCTTCATACCAAATCTATTCCATTAAATCTGATCATCTTTGCCACATGCATTATATTATTTTTGGGATGGAGAAGCCAGAGAAGCAGGCGGCATTGCAGCAGCATGTTCTGGAGTTGGCAGAAAGTGAGTGTGGCAGCTTCTTATCAGGGTGAGGAGGTGGAGGGCTGCGGGAAGGAGCCTAGTAGGGCCCTTTTGGCAGCATTAATCTGTTTTATCAGCCTAGTTACATCAGGAAAGTGCGTCTTTACCATTCAGCCCTTTTCCCCACATAACACAGGTCCTTTGAGACTTCTTGGTAACAACTCCACAATAATTAGCAAAACCTTTGTCATTTGGGGCTATACGAATGTCCTATGTTATGTCATTAGTTTTATTTACTTGTAGAACACAGTTGTTATACAGACAATGGAAATCATTACAAATTTGAATTAGACTGTACACATACTTGAAAAATGAGTTTACAAAAACATGATCAAAGGTCATTCAGGAATGGAGCAGTTCAGTATTGTGTTTAAATTTCAAGCATGTTAAGTCCCCTTTGAATTTACAGGTCTTGTAAACAAACATACAATCTCTCTGGTGTAAAATATGCACAGTTTATTATCACTCATGTTATGCCACTGAAAGAGGCCATAAAAAGGGATGAAAAATCTTGCTCCTGTTTACAGAATGAAGTGGTAGTCATGTGCCAGAGAGGTGTGCAATTTCCCTTGTGGAAAAATTCAGGAAGTTTGAACAGTGGGAAAAGGTTAATATCAGTAGGATCTTACTGCTTTTCCATGTCCCCTTATGTCTCTTTTCAGGGACTTGACTTAAGTAAGACCTTATTTCATTACAACTTTTGATTCCTCCAAGCATCCACTTCTGTAAAGCAAGGGTCAAACTTAGCAAAATGTGTGGAATAAGAGTTCTGCTGCAAGTGTTGCTAATAGCATTCATCCTGGAGAAATGGCCACTCAAAGTAGAGGTGCAGGAGTGTCATGCTTCTGGTACGTCTCAGTAACATTATTTTTACTTTTCCTCTGCCCATTGAGATGTGGTTCAAAATAAAAGTTGCACCTGAAAACATAACTAGGAATATTGTAAAAGTTACATTGTACTTTAAGGCTTTCATGCCTTGAAATAAGGGAGATAATAATGTTGGCTTCTTTAAGTGATCCTTTTAAAACATTTTATAGCTTATTGAAGGGAATGCCTACCCCTAGGGACCAATGTCTTGTTGCATCCCATGGGATTCTTCCACTACTTCTGAGAACAGGCATACAAAGAAACCAGCAGTGCTTCAGAAGGATAGGATCAGACCCCTTCTAGCTCTGGGGAATGGTGCTAGTTGTGTTGGCTGATGAGGAACCCAGTGCGACACGCACAGAGCTCTGCTGTGCTGAATGGGTGACCATCTGTTTTGTGCCCACCCTGGGCAATGCTGGGGATGGGAAGTGCCCTGGACAACATCAGTGAATGGACTACACAGTTATGCTCACCCTGCTGAAAAGGATTTTGGCAGTTTATGGTCTGGTTTTTGAAGTTTGCAGAACTTCAGGCATAGTTCTTTCTGTGTGATCTGTAACTCACTCACATAGAAGAAATAGCAATGCAGAATAGCTGCACATATGCAAAAAAACAGTACCCAGGTGAATTTTTATTTCCAGTGCTTTGGGAGAGGCACTTACAGAGAGTTCACAGAATTTATTTATTCAGAGACATCTTTGTTTCCTGCTCCTTTCCTGGCCATGCCCAGAGGATGTTTCCATGGAGTAGAGAGCAGTGTTTCACTTTGCACTGGCCTGCTCAGTAACTGCTTGTACTTCCTTGTCTGATCAATTCCCAGCAATGGTTCTCCCCGTGCCTGCTGACCGTGTAATGGGCTCTTCTCCACCCTTCCAGCATCTTATTTCAGGCAACACTGCTATAGATGCATTCACTGCCACTTGATTTTTTAAATTTTAAGTATCATACACGTGAGAATGAATGTCTAAAAGCACTGGGTAAAAGTTAAAGCTTTCTGCATTTGGCCATTGAGTGGTTTTACTTGAGCTGCTCTTGCTACAAGGAACATTGCTTCTGTCTGTTCCTGTAGTAATCCTACAGTGTTTGCAACTCATTTTCCCCTTATTTTTCTCCTTGATAAAAAATTATATGAGTTCATATGTTCACAAAGTGGGTGTAAAATGTGGCCTTCCCTTTGTATGTATCACAAAGTGCCAGGCATTGGAAAACAAACCTCCCCTGGCCACATGAAACAACAGTAGTTGATTATCTATTAAAAAATGCCTCCCTTGTTTAGCCAGAGGTGTTTCATGAATTATGTTCTAATGCAGCACTACTGTGGATGAAATAAGGGCCTTCAAATCCAGATGAAAAGCTTCCGTTTTGATAATATAGAAAAATATATAAAATAAACAGAACTTCCTAACAAAATCGGTTGTACGATAATGTGAAAAGAATACCAACAAAGGCTCCTGGCCATAATCTGACTGAGTTGGGAAATATTGGTGGCTTTACATAGTACACTCATTCTTTTAATTTACAGTGGCCATATAGCATAGATGGGCCCAAGTCTTGTTTAAATTAAGGTTTGTCCTTCCTATGGTCATTCAGATGGCAGTGGAAGGGAACACCGCCTTAATGGTGCGCGGATCAGCAAGACCAAATCTACATCTGTCAGCCTCCTTTCTTACCACATAGGCTTTGCTCTGTTTAGATTGCAAATTCCTACCCTTGCTGTTATCTGTTCCTTTTGATAAACTCTGCAATGAGAGGAAATGTTTTTGCATCATTTTTGGGAGTCTTGTTTCCTATTTGAGATCTGAGAAATGGCTTGTAGCACTAGGACCCCTGGGAACTTATTTTTCTGCGTGGAAACTAGACCAGCATAATGAGTACCCTCTGTGCAAATTCAATATTGGTTCTACACCTAAGGTCAAGCAGAAGTTAATGACCATTTTTTACATACAGAAATCAGTTATGAAACTAACATTACATTTCATGCTCTTGTCATTTTTAAAAGAAATAAAATGCTGGAGAAATTTATATGAAATTTATTTAAACTACAAAGCATAAATATCATGACTCCCATGTTAGTGTTTGAGAGAAAACAGCATCATTGTCACTTGTGCAGTTGTTCATTCCCTGGTTTACAAGCACCTTTATTCCACTCTATGCTTGCTGTGCTTTTTTTAGATACGGAGGTGCTGAACAATGCTGTAAGCAGGAGTCTGTCTTTAATAATTTTTGGATTTTCTTTGTTTCTTTCATTAGCTGATTTACTCAGCTGATTGCACAGCTGTCTGGGCAACACCCCCCCAGGGGCCTGCCAACTGTTTCAGAGAGATGTAGTGTACTCAGTGAAGGGAAATCTGTACAATAATTTGCATATATATATGCAGAAACAGTGGGAAGGAATGAGAAAGCTCAAAAGCAGTTTTTGTATTGGTAGTAAAAGGGAACATGCTAAAGATGAGCTTAAAAAGCTTTCTCTTTCCAGTAATTTCTGGGAAAATAAATTTCATGGTAAGTAAGGAACCAGTCCTCAGTTGGAGCATTTTACTTCTGGGATTATCACTGTCTCTTATGTGCAGCTGGTTTTTGCTGGTTTTCCCCCTTTAATTTGGAAACAGGACTTAGAAAAGACAAGATTATGCACAAGGACCTGGTCTGGCTTAAAATGGTCCTCAAATCTGAGGTTTATGAAGCATTTACTTGCTTCCTTTCCACCACTTAGTCCTAGTGCCTTACATAACCTAGAGGAGCTGGCTTTTAGTTTCCCCAGTGGTATCAGTATGAGCTATTCATTTTTTTTTCCTCTGATAAATTAATAAGCATCAGCAAACATTATAACACTGTCAAACAGCTCAGAGCTGCCATAGTAACCAGCCTCTCTAGAGCTCTCTGTACACCTTCTACAAAGAATAACAAGGGATACCACAAGCTCCATTGTTAAAAATTAACAGTAAAGTTTTAAAAAATCTCAAAGTTAGCTTAGAATGATGTGATTTCTAAAAACTGCTTTTTTGCTGTTTGTTTCTAAACAGATTGATGCTAGCAACTTCCTTTGGGGGGGAAGGGGGGAACAAAACCAGAAAAAAACCATGCCTCTTAAAAAATTTAGTGTATAAGAAGAATGCTAGAAGTTGGGAGCTTCCCAGCAGCTGACGATAAATCAGCTGGTGTAGGCTGCTAGCGATTCAGAGCACTGGAGCCTTCCCCCGGGGATTAGTCTTGCAGATTCCTGAGGTCTTTTCAACAGCATAGTTTGACAGGGACAGAAAAACAGGCTACAACCATCCAGCGGGGAGGAGACCGTGAAAATCTGTTGGCTTGTCAAATAAACAAAGTTCTTCTGTTCAGATGAGGCTCTTTCCCCCTTTCAAGGTGGTGTGTGTCTCCTATCTGTAGAGGGCATGTAGGTGCCTTTTGCTTACTGGCTAGAAAAAAAGAGATGCATATATGAATTTTGATCACAGTACTGAAAAGGATTCTACAAAGGGCAGAGTGGTTTGATGTTCGAGGATGTTAGCAGGTTAAAGAACAACTCTAAATAATAAATGAACATCCTTATTTGAAATGAAGGAGCATCAGTGAAAACATGAGGGACGTAGCCCGAGGGGTGACCGAGCTTCATAGGCGAGCAGAGCTGGCTCTGGAGCAGCCGTGGGACAGTGAGTTCCACATGAAGCCCTTGTCCAGGCTGGCAGGTGAGTCTGGTGGTGTCTGTGCCGCTCGGCTTGCTCCTGAGGCTATGCCTGAGGGTTTGAAATGTGCTAACCAAGTTTAGTAGGGCAGTGGAGGGGTGAACTGCATGTCTGCCAAGGGAGATGTTTCTGGGCTCCCCACCCCGAAAAGGCAGGCAGTCCTGTTCCCAGGGTTGGACTTCACAGCAAGCCCAAGGGCTGCAGCTGGAGTTATGCGGTAGAGGGTGTCTGGCAGCAATGCCGTCTTGCAGGGTGCCGTGTCCCCTCCCCTGCCTGCTGCCTGGGAGCTCTGCTCTCAACCAGGTCATCAAACACAGCCGGGTTAGAAGTAATCCTTTGCCAATCCACAAACCCCAGTTCAGAGAGGGAATAGTAAGAAGAGGAGGCGTGGGACAGCCAGCAGTGATGGGGAGCTACTCTGGCTTTCTGTCCTGGAGTGGCCATGTGGGTGCCACCCAGAGTGAGTTGCTTATGGATGGACAGATGTCCCTGCCAGCTGTTGAGCAGCAAAATGGTTAACTATGATGGCAGTCCTCTCTTAAGCATTTAAATAATTAGCCTTCAAAGTTAACACCCTGTTAAGCCAAAGGGAGGAAGTTCACACCTCTCCTGGTGTTATTGTTCCAGTCTGGCTGGCTGCGGCTGCAGAATGACGCTAGTGCCTTGGTTTGTGCTGTGAAGGTTATCTTCGCAGCCAGAAGGGGTAGAAAGAAGAAACTTCGTTTATAGAAAAGGAAGAAAGCACAATGAAGCAAAGCCTCTGGGAAGATTGCAGCGCTATGGGTTCCAGGAGTCTGTTTATGCATGGATTTTTTTTTTTTTCACCTATCCTTTCCACTTTCAGTTGGGTAAAAGATTTTGCTGTGTTGAATAAGGCAAAGTATTAAAATGAAACAATTTGCATTTTATTATGTGACTTTTTAATATCATACTCTTCAAACATAATTAATTTACCTTCAAGTTTGGGGGCATACAAAGTAACGTATGTGGAGGCAGTGCTCTGTGGGTAACCCTGGCCCCCTTGGCAAGATTATTCTATAGGCAGGAGAAGGTCCATAGTGTGGCAGGTGGCCGTTGTGACCCTCACTGCATGCCAGTCTGTATAACTAAGGTGAGCTCTTTGGCATGCCTGTAGTGCTCCATGCTGCTGAGGAAGACAAATCTCTTCCAATGTCTTAAATCTACATTAAACATTGTAGCATGGCAGTAAAAGCAGGGGAGCGCTATTGGTTGGTAGTGGTGACACAAAGGATGTGTTGGTTTCCAGTGTGAATGATGGTTATATTCCACTTCCCTTTACACCCCTATGTGGTGGTTGATTCTGCTGAGGTAGCTACTACAAAATGATCTACTTTTCTTATGTCTTTGTTATTTTTTTTTCTGCCGATTTAATGAGCTGAAGTGGGATTACTGAAGAACAAGGCTCTCCCCACAAGAATTTTCTGTCCCAAAATTAGTTTATAGAAGAATCTGCTAGCAAAATCTCAGCTCTGATCCGTGGGGACACAAGGAACTCAGATCAGATGATGGCCCTTGTGATCCTTAAGCGACCATAAAAGATCAACATCCTGAATTCCCTAGGCTAATTTGCAAATGGACACATTTGAACTGCACATTAACAAGCTAATGCTCATTTAACATCTTTGTCTTTCATTCATGGTGACCTGTTCTCCAAAGGAGGAGAAATGCTGCAGGTAGAAAAAGGAATTGGTCACTCTATGTTTGCATTTTTTCTGATCTCTGGTCTCAAGCCTGAACGCAAACATAGCAGTAAATAGATACATATAGATCAGAGTAAACCCCCTTTGCCTTTCCCTGCTGTTGCTGCTTTGTAAGACTTGCTGTGGTATTCATATCAGGGAGCAAAGCTGGGCTTGTGCTGGCAGAGAAGGAAGGGCTTGGCCCAGCACCAAAGTTCACAACTTTTTTGTATGTACATGTTGCAGTTTTAGGGAGCCATCCCAGAATCAACACTTGCCTGGGAAATACTTTCCCATCCCACCCTAAACTTCCGCTAACTTTTCCTAGGGCTGGATTTGCAACGTCAAGCCTTTTTAAAAAAAAATAAATGGCCAGCTGACAGTTAGTGGGAAATTATCCTTGAATTCTTATGTTTTATGACAGAACTTGTATTGCATGCACAAAAGCTCACAAGGACAGTGCCTGGACAAATTCAAGGGTTATCTGTGTTATATGGGGTTAAGAGGTACACTGTGTATAGAAATACAGCAACTGGTTTCTTATGTGTGTGTCATGATCCCCAGTAACATAGATTTCTGAATACACTTCAGTATTCTAAGAAATTTGTGGGATTTCAGTAATTTATAGAAAAAACATGGAGTAACATTTTCATACAGAAACCAAGAAAATATAATTAAGGGTTGTTATTCATCTATGTGGCCACTTCAGCCTTCAAGGGGCTACATTCTTGTGACGGAAAAAATGTATGAAATGGTGTGATTCCTTAAGTATTGCTCCCTGGGTATAGTTAAACAGTTCAATGGTGGCTGGTTCTTATGGGTTTGGATGAGAGGCAGAGAGGACACCAAAATCAAGTTTATGATGGAAATTTCATGAAAAATGACTGCTCCCTCTCTCCCAAGAGGGCTGCGAGAACGTCAGTGTGAGGTCTGGGATTTTGTTTTTTTTTCCTTTAAGAAAATATTTACTAGTTCTGTTCTACATTCCTTACACAATCTAAACAACATTGAAGCCAAGGAAAGCTGAGTTTGAATTATGAACTTTTTAGGCTTTCTTGGAGTTGAGCTGTGAAATTGCTGATAAAACTAGCATTTTGTTTTGTTCTTTTTTTTTGTTTTAAGCTCTTCACATAGAGTACATCTAAACTGAGGTCGTTCTCTCATCATCTTTAAAACTGCTCATGCTAAAATTGTTCAGCACCCGAGGATACCTGTATCAGTTGGGGTTGTAGGCACGTACCCTCTTTCTCCTTCCCTTTGTGCCCAGTAAAAGAGATGACTGCCCTCAGCCCTGGGTGTTTGCTGGTTGTCACTAGCTCTCTGGCCAGACACTATACCCTCACTAATCTGCCCGCCCAGCCAGGTTAGCAACAGCATCCTGCTCCTTGAAGGTCTGCCAATTTGCTTTGGTTGAAGATGCTCTGGGGTGCTTGCCCTGGCACTGGGTAGGAAAGGGGATGCTTGTAACAGAGGCTAGTGACAAGAAGCCGGTTGGCAGCCACTAATCTTTTCCCCTGGTGCAGCTGTTTGTAGAACACCCATCTGCTCAGGCTTGTCAGAAAAGCTGACTGCATCAATGTAAATCACTTAAACCTGGACCCATGGTCTTATTACTAGCAAGGTGCCATTCCTTTAAATGCCGTGATTAATAGCGAACATCTGAGGGGGTATTCTGCTCATCAGTGGCTACAGCAAACTGATTTTAGGAAAAATCAGAAAATTGAAAGGAGAGTTGGGGAAATGTTGTGTTTCTGTTAATGCAGCCACAGACTTAAGGAATTTGCAATTGCTCAAACAACCATTTTTTAGTATTTGTTAATGCCTTCTGGCATTGCAGCGTTTCCAGCTCACGCTTGTTGTTCTGACCAGCATTTGACAAATGGATGGCCTGAATGCTCTTGTGTCTCCTGCAGTGGCGGTGGGTAGAATGGGGTCATGCACGTGTGTGCAAGAGGACGAGGGAACTCTTGGGGAGGAAGGCTGGGAGGTGGGTTACAGGAGAAGGGACTGCACAGAGCCCCCAGCCAGGTTGCATGGAGTAGGTTGCCTTGGGAAACCCTGGCCTGCATTAGGAAGGCAGAGGCCACACCAGGCTGCTGAGGCCATCACTCTGATTATGCCACTCTGATTATTGCTTCATTGGGTTGTTGCTTTTCCACCTTGGGCGGAGATATGCCACAGTGTCCCAAGCACATTCTGATTTTGCCTACCTTTAAATGTTGCTGGGATACAACCCCCATGATTATACATGCTTCTGTTACAGCTCTGGATTCACTCTGTGTTTTCAGCATTCACCTTGGGTTTCAGAGGCTGGCTGGTAAAGTGATGCCAGCAAACCCACTAATCAAGGTTTATACCAGATCTCTGTTTTCCTTTAATAATGGATTAAAAAAGATCCCAGACTGAAATAAGCTGTATTGGCAAAATGACTTTTTTCCCCTTTTATAATTACATTTTTATGACTTTTTTTGTTTGTTTTGATAGCATAACTGTGGAGGAAAAAAGAAAAACTATACCCTATATGGCATAGCAATATCAGCAGAAATCCTGCAGTAAAAAGAAAAGAAATCTATATACTTTATTTAGAGGTCAAGATGTGGCGACACAAGAACAGTCTAAAGTTACTTTTCTACTAAGTTGCTGGATGCTGCTTAAAGGTTGGGCTGCTTTTTGGGTGCAGCAGACCCAGAGCACCCACTAAGACACACCAAGCCAGCTCTCAGGGCTCATGTTGCATAGTTAGCTCAGCCATGGTAACCTGGTTGTGTCTCTAAAGATTCAGGATTGGGGAGGCCTAAGTTGAGGGTGGCTGATGAAGGTGGTGGCTGGTAGCAACCTCTACAGCTGATCAGCTCATCAGTCAAATCCTGGGCTGCCTTAGCTCACAGGTATAGATTTAATGCAAAACAGGACTAGTGATTCTTGTCTGAAAACACTGTACTGTGGGCTGTGGCTGTTCAGATACAGCCTGATGACCAGCTCAGGTACCCAGGGGTGAAGGAGAGAGGAGGTGGACAGGAGGAAGCACACAAGCTGCCCATCCATCAAAGCCACGAGCCTGGCGCTGTTCAGGAAATGGATTTGCCAGCAGTACCACTTCAAGGATGCTTTTGTTGTCACAGCTGCTATTGCTGCACTGGCAAATCATTCGATGTGTATACAAGATGGATGATATTGGAGTATGGTGCTTGTAAGTTAATGAGTATGGTGTCAGGTAAAGTCACTTCCCATGTGTTTCATTGGGTCTGACCCTCCTAACCTGCCATGTATGACATTTTAGAATGGCTGAGGGCTTAATGTCCCACTAAAATACAGCAGGTGGGTGTATTGACTGGAAGGGTGTCTTGGGCTATAGCTAGTAAAACTACCTATAGATTTAGCTGTTGGCAGTACGAAATTCTAATGTATCTCTTAAAAAGTGGTCCTTGTTTCTTTAGCTAGGTAAACTGATAACTTTGGTTTCTACCTGTCCAGAGCTTATATGTTTGATCCAAGCCTTTTTTCTTTGAAGTCTGGCAGAACTCGCTGGTGTTAAGCAATGTTAATTGAGCTAAGTTACTGGTTTCACTTATTTTGCCAGCAGCAGGTAACCTTCAAAAGATTATCTTCTGCTACTGTTTATTTCTGGAGATGACTTCTATGGGCAGTGGTGGTGTTTGTTAAGATTGAGATCAGTTTGTTTACAAATAATGTCCTAAGGCTGAGAAGAGGGATAAATCTGCTCATTTTGTTTAGTCTGAATTGACCTTCTGCAATATAATGGAAAAAAAAAAAAAAAAAAATCTGATTTTTTAATTCTTTATGAGTCATCAGGTCTTGCTATAATGTATGGAAAAGTGGAGTTTCCTTAAATGCTGCCATTTTGGCAAGAGTAACAATAGCAGGAATTGGAACTGTTTAGTACTGCATTTCATGCCTGGGAAAAATAAGGTATACCTTGTTTAGGATTTCTCCAAAATCAGTAAGATATACCTTATAGGATTTGTCCAAAACCACTCAAGGAGTTAACTAGAAAGCTAAACTTGGAACAAGGTTTTTTGAATGGTCATCCTATTTAATCTAAACTGGGCTGCTCCATCTGATTTAAACTTGCCTGCTTCCAATACATTGCCTCTTTCTTATTTTAGCAATTCATCAAAATGAAGAAAACAGCAGTCAAGAAATAAGAGGACTAGAAGAGCTCAAGGATACCTCTGATGCTCAGGTAAGTGTGTAAGATTAATGGTATCTTGGGAACTTTTTCAGATCTACCAGTTGAAGGATCTGCTTTCAATAGCTCTGGGAAATGGATTTTCCTCCATGTGCTGCACAGTGAGCCTGAAGGAAGGAGAAAGTCTACTGGATCTTGTCTTATGTGACTATTTTAGAATGAGATTGATGATTACTCTGGGAATTAATCCCATGGTGTTGCAATCAGACAGCATTCTTCAGCTATCTCCCTGCTCTTTTTAGATAATACACATAGCATATACCAGATGTGAAAATAAAATGAGATATGCTTTAGGAGGCAAGGGCATGTGACATTTTGATTGAATTTTAATCACTCTAAGTAGACATGCAATGAAATGGGGATACTTATTAGTCACTCAAGTGTAAGCAACAACCTTTTCTCTTTCCTTCCCTAACTGCCCTCATTTACAACCAAGATATTGCCCAGAAGAAACTTAACTGCCTTTTAGAGTATTTTATTGTGGGATTGTTTACCCTTTTTAATTCTGTGAATCCTTTTTTGATTAATCTTCATTTAATTCATGCATTCAAACTGTGCAAGTGTAACTATACTGCTGATTGTATTGGTACTGATTATTGCCTTTAATTTAAAATTGATGTCTCCCAGTCTTGACTGCATTTTTATATTTCTGTTACTCTTGCAAATCTTATGTTCTCCACCAGTTGCCACCTTTTCTTCTTCCTACATACGCAACTTGCAGTTCCCATCTCAGATTTATCTCCTCACACCTTGCCTGCTAAAAAGCTGTGTGTGAGAAAGACAGGATTTGCTCAGCTTTTATTTGGCTGGAAACCAGCTTCTAACATTTGAAAAAAAAAATTGAAACACATTTAAAATTAAACAATTATTAAATGAGCAGTTAACAAAAGTGTTCAAGTGCCCAACTGGGAGGAGAGCAGAAGCATTATCAAAGCAGCTGTTGCTCCAGTTTGTCAGTGCCATAAAACTGCCATCCTGCAAACACCAAATGCAGTTTGGTTTAAGGGTGTGAATGATTTTTTTTTTTCACTTTAGTGGGACTGTGCATTTGACTGAAGCAAAGCAAATGATCTTTAAGGCAGTGGCACGTGGTTTTACGTTTTCAGGTTGATCAAAGGTGAAGCCTGTAATAATTATATTGTTTTCACCAGACACTGAAGGAGACAGAGGCACAGTGGAAAAAACCCAAACCACTACAAACCTCTTCTGTTAGCAAAGTGGAAAGGTGCAGTTCCTGCTCTAAACACTGCGCTGCAGGACATAGGCTTGACTTACATTGGAGTTGGTTGACAAAATTTGTAGAAGTGTGGAAAAAATTAAGTACAGGGTTTTTTAAAACCAAGCGTGCTGTAAACAATGTAAATAAAAAATCCCATCCTGTCTGGCTAGGGCTGTCTTAATTACCTCCATGTCACTGCTAGCATATTCATTTATGGCCTTTGCAGAGGGAATATTTCCAATGGATGTGCTGAAACAGAGAATGTGTTGTCAGCATCTTTGCTTTTCCAACCTCTATAGTGACTAATTTACTTTCCTTCCCATTAAACATTTTTATTTCATTTCCAATATTGCATAAACACATTTAATTATAGCAATTTTGTGCCATGAATGGTACTAAAGTCTTACATAAAGCTCCTACATTCTTTTATCATTCATTAAATTAAAACCAGTTAAAATACGCAACTTTGTGATTTGCACCTTCACATAAGTTAGTACTTGCATCTCAGTGTGTTTACATGAATTAGAGGACTAAGCACCAACATCTGGGCATCTGGGATTTTGAAGGGTGTGTGCCTGCATAAAATACAAATTGAAATTACACTTTGCAGGTAGGGAGGCTCGCCTTTACGCTTTTGTCTAACAAACAGCTTCAAAGGTATTGCTTGAAAATAAGATTTATATTGAGAAGTGAAAATGATCTGTAGTAGGAGAATCTATCAACATCTTCCCAACCAGCTTTTAGAAGCTGTCGTCAGCTAATTCATTAGTTGACCTAGACTCTTTCTTACAAGTATTTAGCAGAAAGGTTTATAGTGGAAAGTCAGCATAATTGAGGAAATCAGAATTAAAAGTGAGGGATTCATATTTTTCTTTTTAATTATGAAAAAGCATGTTTAGGTTTTTATATTTTGAGTGCATTTTTTATTCCCAGAGCCAAGCATGTACAATTTACTTGATAATACCTTAGCCCTCCCAGAAGTTTTTTAGTTGACCTTTTATCCTCAGGGAAACCTAATAAAATAAATATATTTTTTATGTTCTCGCTGATTCTTTGAATTAAAGAATAGTTGGGGGAGGAGGGGACACAGTAAGATTTCTTCTTGGTGGCTATTTGAAACAGGACGATATGATTCTTTAATCAAATTGCCAGTTTGAATACAGACCACATTTGTGGCAGGGCTAATGGGCTTGTGTCTAGAGTTACTTCTTCCCTGGGGTGCTCATCCATGCAGAAAGCAATAATGTGCTCTGTATGAACACAGCCAGAGGGCAAGGGGTGAAAGAGAGCAAGGCCCATATGTTCAAAAAGTTGTCTTTCTTCAGGATGTTTCTTCCACTTGGACATACTGAAGCCAACTGTTGACCCAAAACTGAAGTCCCCCTTCCTCATCTTAATATAAGTGGTTTTAACCAGTGGGCTTTGCTTCATACACTGAAGATCAATACGTATCTGTTCAGCAGAGTGAATGCTGCATTTCTGTCGATGTCTATCTGACATTTGAAGTACAGTGACTCATAGCCCTCCATGCCAATTGCAGGTCATGGTCTGACTTGTCTGGGCACAACATAAAGGTTTGAAGAGTGCCTCCACATTACTAAGATCCTAGATCCAGAGAAAGTGTAAATCTTTATACTCCCAAAGCCCTAATAGGCCATGACACTTTGAGTTGTCCATAGCCTACAAGTCTGGGGGTATTACAGTGCACAGATGTTGTACTCTCTGCTAGAAGCATCCTGAAGCCATGAAATAAGCAGATTTGGCTCTAGTTGATGTCCCTAAGCCGTCAAAAGTGTTGTGAAGTGCAGACATCAGACCTCAGCTACGTCTGTGATTATTGCCTAGGTTCCCTGTGTAAATTACTGGAGAATAAGGAGACTTTTAGGAAACAAGTCATCTGACCGTTTTTAAATGTCTACTATAGAGTAAAAAAATTTTCTTAAGTGCCTCTTTTTCTCTATTGATTAAATGAGTTTGGACAGCTAGTTCTTCCACATTTGATAAAATCAGTCTCATTCCTGATCTGCAGGTGATAACAGTGTGTCAAAACTGGTTTATAAATCCATGTCCTTGATTTAGAATGTAAGGACTTAATCTCAGAGAAAATGTAAGGACCTTCGGGTTAGGTGCTGCAATTCCTTATTTTCTCAGTCAATTTCTGACCTTCAGACCACTGTGGATTCCACATGTGGGAGAGCTGGGTTCCTCATGAAGATGAGGACTAAGCATAGGACATGCAAAACACAGGCTGTATCTGAAATTCTGTCCTTCTCCAGAGCACAAGTACCTGATTTAGGCTTGTGAGGAGATGCCTTCATCCAGACTGGAGGAATATAGGCATGTAAAAATTTCTTTCAAATAATTCAGTAAGGATGGCTCTTTGGATTTCATTGTAGAACCTGTTTTTTTTCATCAACATTAAAGGACTTACTCAGAAAGTGGATTTGTTTTCCTCCTCAGCTGAAGCAACCTTAACGCACATTTCCCTCTTCCTTGGAGAAACCGGTGAGCTGTAGGATGATTTGAGTGGGCACTCTCACACCTTCAGCTGTCATGGGCAGGATTTTCTCAAGGCCAAAGGATTGGAGTCTGCATGGCCCTATGGGTTAGTGGTCAGGGCATCCCTGGCTTTTGGTCTCCACTCATAGGATGTTATGTGAATTCTGGAGTAGATACTGCTTCAATTAAAGTCAGGACAAATAGTAGACAGAAAAGGGTGGAGGAAGTGAGGGAAAAAGGTTTACTTGCAGATAGCCTTTAAAGTCATATAGCAATACCATAACCATGCCACATGCGTGGCCCTCTCGAGATATATGCTGCTCCCATCAGGAAACATCTGGGTTAATAAAAGCCGTGCAGTATTGTAGGTCTCACTTGCACAGGGGCTATTTCCATGACCAAATCATGGACAGTGATATTAGCCACTGACTTTGTAGGGAGCAGTTTAGCCCTCATCAGATAACTTTTTCATAGCTCCGTGTGCGAGCACGAATTCGTCTCTCTCTCTATATATATGGCATTTTTACAAAACAAACAGTGCTGAATGTTTTGGTGAAATACTATTGGCATAGCTTGAACAACGAACAGAATATTAGCCAAAAAACAGTTGTAACGTAGTTTTAAAAGCCATTCTCATTTTCTTCCCTAAACAAAATCAGGAGATACTGATTTGTTACTTACAGAATAAACAAATGTGATACAACTGTCTTATAACTCTTGAGGCTTGCGTATGTGAAAAATGGTTGGAGCAGGAGCAGAGGGACTTGTAGCCTGTTATTTTTAGGAATGCCTTGTGTTGCGCTTCATTCTTTTTCCAGGGCTGTTCCTGGCTAACTTTCCCATGAGTTTTTAACCTCTTGCTCTTGTTCTCTTATGTAACAGGAAACAGGCTGACAGGAACAAATAAAACACAGCGTATCTGATAGTCACACTCAGAGAAGCAGTTGATTTAGTTAGCCCTGCCTCCGTTCTTCCAGAGTAGATACATTTCGAGATTCATATGTGCCTCAGCTCCTCTCCAGTTGTTTCCTAGGAAGAAGTGACTTGTTTGTGTTCGGCAAGCGGCACCGAAGTACTGCAAATATGAGAAAACAGATGTGTTTCTTTTAAGGCTGAAATTTGTGACGGAGTCATGTCCTGGGATTGTGGATTTAAGTATCTGTTTGCTCTTTCTCCCACCCTTAAGGCAGGGGTTTTGTGCAAGCTTCAGGGAAGAGATGACATCGGACGGATTGAGCTGGTCCAGAAGCTGGCAAGAGAAAACTGCCAGTTTTTGCAGGCAGATAGAAAACCACTGGAGAAGGCAGAACAAGTAAGATATTTGTTGTTTGGGTTTTTTGTTTCTTTCTGGTAAGGGAGGGAGATTTAGGTCACAAAACTGAAATAGCAAAGCCGATGGTCAGAATCCAGGGCACGCATTAGTCATGGAACTGTAGCTGCTCTCCTGTGGCATTTACATTTCTCTGAAGTGTGTTCAGTTCAATAATTGTCAACACACTTAAATTATTATGTTGTCATTAACTGTCAGTTACTGTTATTAATATATTACACATACAAGAAATAGCAGATTATTTCAGGATGCTTTCTACCAAGTTGTTGTTAGTGATTATTAAATATTTGGGGGTTAGGGTGCATTTAAATAATGTATAATGTATATGAGTGCTTCACGTACTTACCTTAAGTTGTCTTAAAATTATTGCTGGTATACTTTTATGCAAGTATTGGCTGGAGCTTTTCAGTGTGAATTAAAAAGAATGGTCTGGATAGAGAATTGAGCAGTTTCTTTTTTAAAATGGTGTTTGCAACTAAAAGTGACACTGAAGAAAGCAGCATTCTGTTCAATCCTTCTGAAAGCAGTTATTCAGATGTTAATAACTGGATTGAAAATGCACTAAAACTTGACTGCTCTGCTTATAACACAATGTATCCTAATTTTGTTCTCCTAGTAAAGATTTCTGTTCTGATTGCATATTCATCTGAAGGTGCCCAGGATAACAACTGCAAGAAACAACAAAAATCCCACCTAGTCCTCATGTGTCTTGCCATAATTTATTCCACTTTCTGCTCACTGGACAGTAGAAAAAACACATGTGCTTTAGACAAGAAATACTTTTCAGCTCATTTGCAGGCTCATTCCTACTGAAGTAATGCTACACAAAGGAAAAGAGAAAAATGAAATCTTATTTCAGAGCTTCATGCTGTTCTGTTTGACAGTGTGTTAGGTCTAGTCTGGTGCAGTTAAATATGTAGTAATACCAGTATGTGTGCACGATGGAGAAAGGTAATTAGCCAGGCTTATGTCCCTGAGACTGAATTGTTCTTCAGCAGATCTGCCTTGCCGTGGACATCTGGCAGAATTTCCATAACTGTATCAGCAAAGCGCAATTAAAAGTTTAGGTACTTAAGTAAAGAAGATTTTAAGACAAGGAAGGCAGGCGTCTAATTGCGTTTCAGGGTTTGGAAGGAAGATTACAGATGCTGTGGGCAATGGGGAGAGGAGAGTGTTGAGACTATTGCTCCAAATATTCAGTGGATATTTTTGCTGCTTATTCCGGTCATTGCAAAGGGTGCTGTAGTGTCAGCTGCAGCTCTGTAGCTGCACAGATTACAGTACAGTTCCAAAAATGGAAAGGAAAGAAGTGCTCAGCTTTTCTTCTCCTTTGAAAAGTATGGTACTTAGCAATTGCTTCTATTTAGGAGATGAGTGACTTCAGTTTAGCAGGAACTAGAGCAAGCTGCTCACATCACTACTGAGCTGTGTAATGCAGCAGTTACTGCTCTTGGGCAAGGATGTGCCCTTTAGACCTAGAAGGTGACAAGAAACAGAAATGTCATCTGAGAAACTGCAGAAGCCCAGGTCATTTCTCATGTGCCCTTTACTTCTGGGTGGAGAATATCCTACAGATAGTGCTAGCAGTAGCAAATTATGGTGTGCTTCTCCCCCACCCCACCCTTCCGCACCTTGCTGGTTGCTGTAGGATCTGGGGTAACATGGCTCTTCCCCATGGTCCATGCAGCCCAAGCCCAGATGTAAGGAAGATTTGCAGTCCTCAGTGCGGGTGTATTTGCTAAGCCCCCAAGCAGTCTTGATTTTATTAGGAATAGTCACCAAAAAGGCATTACAGAACATGGGCAAGATCTGTCATAGGATTCTCAGTTTAGCTGACTCAGGTAATTTACTTCCACTGGAAGAAGCCACACTTTGCTGTGGTGGGGGTGGTGGACTGCATACGTTCAGGAAGCTCTGAACGTTCATCCCTTCCTCTCCCTCCCTTCCTCCCTTGTGGTCTGAGAGCTGCTCTCGCACATGTGCAGGTGGCAGGATTTGGCTGGCTGGGCAGAGTTCGCTGCTCTGGACAGCTGTTCCCTCTCTTCTCCAAGGAGAAAAGCAGTAGGCTGGATTGTAGTGAGTACTGCTCAGATGAGGGCTCTCAGACCTTCCTGTCTCACCCTGCTGCTCCAGAAGTGATGGCAGATTCATTGGCATTGCCTTACTGCCCAGTTCCTTGTGCTCACTGTAAATGTTGAAAGAACATGTTCAGGGTGTGGTGTCCTTACAAAATTATGTGTAGCATGCCCATTTTTCTTTTTTAAAAAATATTTTTAAAAGCATAGTTTACTCTTACATTACTTTCTTAGAAACTCAGGGTAGCGGCACTTGATGAAGGCAGTAAAGTGGAGCAGCTCCACACATTCTCCGCAGGACTCTCATTTCTCAGCAAGTATCGCTGTGCTAAAGCTTTCACCAGCTTTCCCTCTTGGGGAACTCAAACTGTGTTTTCATGGATGATCTGCCTTCCTCAAACGAATGGTGTTCATTCTGTAAATGAGATGCCTGAACACCCTGCCAGGCTCCTCTTCCAGCACTTTGAGAGCTGGCTAGCTAGCCTGGCCTCTTGGCAGCCCATCTTGAAGCTGAAGTGCTGCTGGTTAGCAGGGCTGTGTGTTTCAGTCAGCCCGGGGCATGTTGCTGTTCAAGGCTGTGGGCTTTGTAACCTGTCTGGAAGTAAACCTGCTCTTTCCAAGATAGCCAAGGGGGAATTTTTGCCTGAAGCAGAGTTCTGGTTTGTTCTTCTCTAGGAATATCCAAAAAAATATCCCCGAACTTGAATACTTGGTTAGAATTATGCATAAGCATAATTCCTCACTATGTGTCCTCTGTCCCATGCACATAATGGGAAATGGAGTTTGGGCTCCTCTGGTGCTACCCCCTGTGTTTCTAAAGCAGGTCTCTTCAGATTAGTACCTCAGATGGTTTTCTAGCATTAATGGCAAGCACAGATGTAGTATGATTGGGCTTTGTTGATTCTTGTACTTTCCTTTGAAGAAGAAAGAAGTCTCAGCCTAATTGAAGAATTTGGTACCAAATGACCCTAATAGTATTTTTCCTGTACAGTGAATGAGGTGTGGAACTGCCTGCAGAAATAACCCTCTTTGTGTTTGTAGCATTCTGAGTGTGATGGGGAGCTTGGCTCTGAGGAGGACTGGTGAGCCCTCCTATCATTCAAATAACTAATGACCATCTTCATCTGAGTTTGAGGACAGAACTTTGTGACTCATGTTGGAAAGGTAGATGACATGTGGCTGCACAAGAATCTATTCTTCCAGAGGTAAAATAAGGGGCAGATAGGATACCTAATCATATTCTTCAAGGTGTGGTGTTGGAGGCTGTGGTCCATGGCCTACAGTAGGCAGGTGAAGCATGGACTGGTTTGGGTTGCTGGCTCAGAAAGAGGTGAAATTTAATTATTTTTTCCTCAGAAAAAAGCAGATAGTCTGAAAGAGCGAAAATATGTGACAGCTGGGTGGATCACTGGAGGAAATAGCTCAGTTTGGAGCTATGGTGGCAGAGAGAAGGAATTCCTTCAGTTTGGATGTGTTCTGGAGGCTGTAAATTGGGATATATATGTGGTGATTTTGTACATGCATACATTTTTACCTCATACTTTAAGACACAAGTCAGAAAGTCCATACTGCTTTTGTTTCAGGTTTCTGGTAAGCTATAATTTCTTTTTGTATTTATGGTCTGGATAAAAAGGTGTTCTGAAAAAGTCCTATAATTTAAAAAGTTTCATGCACAAGCTCCATTATATGTGAGCTCCTCATTTGTTTCTGGCACTGCAAGCTTGCTGTGACCAAGTTCGGCTGGTGTATGGAACTGGAGATTGTTCTGTAGCATGCAGTGCCAGGTTCTTCTGGTGAATACAATGTTTGCGAAGTGCTCTAACTTTACTGGTGCTCGCAGACTTGTAGAGGAAAACAAACCTAAACAATAATGATTTTTATTCCCCCTTTTTCACCTGCTAATGTGGTAGAATAAAGTTCTTATTTAAGGCCTGGAACCTACCATATGTGTAAGGTTTCCTAAAACTTCAGTTTTGGTAATGAGTAGAAAGTAAATAGTAGTAAGTAAGCTTCTAAATAAGCAGATAAGCTTATTCTCTGTGCTGTTGTGTTCCTACAATGAGATTCAATGTATTGATAAATAAAATGAAATGGTTGTCTGAAATGCACAGAAATTATTTTAATATCAAATGTGGTTAGAGTAAAAATAACTATGCAAGCTTGCTGTTCTAATTTTATCATTACATACAAATCACACTCATAAGCCTAGGGAAACATAAAACTGCATATTTGTATTTTTATATTAAGTATTTCATTCCCTTAAATAAATTGCTTTGACATAAAATAGATTTAAAATCTGTACTGAAATATTCAGCTATAGAAGGACCCTGTTTTTTTGAGAAGTTTGCTTACTGTTAGCATTAATTATAATATAGAAAATAAACTCTGTATGTGAAGTGGTTTGAAGTAATTTGTCATAGCTTTTTTGCTCAAGCAAACATTTGAGATGCAGTTGAGGTGCAGTTGCACTAAACTGTATTTTTGGGACTTCTTTTAAGCAACAACAGTCTTAATTATATAATGCCTTTGTAATAGATGTGATACTGTATGTACAGTTCCAGTTATTATTTCAGTGCAGCATTGCACTGATTAAGAAAATCATAAGAATGCTTTTTACCTCAGCATCATGGGGAAAATATTATGTAGATTATAGCACCATTTTCATAACCAAGTTAACTGAATAAGCTTTCTACAGATTGATAGTAATGTTCTAAGGAAATTTAAGATTCTCTAATGTGTTCCATAGAGGACTAAAGAATATGAATTCCTTTATTCAGCTATATAAATTATATTCTAGGCTGAGGCCCTTCCAGTACTTTCGTGCATCAGTGGGGAGGGGAATGTTTCCTAAATCCACCTTCTAATCCCTTTACAGATTAATGTATATATTAATTAGAGTTACATTTCATTTAAAAGTATGTAAGTACATACAGCTTGAGTGTATTGATTAGTGACTTAGCCAGTTCAAGATGAAAGACTTATATCACAGGGGGCCAGATATATTTTCAAAAGGACAACAGATACTGAAGAACCGTTTTGTTAATTTACTAGGTACTAACTTTTGTAATCAGTGGTCTCATTAAGAAGACAGATTATTTGCTCATTGAAGCAGGTTAGTGGGCTGAAGCTGTTAAAAGGCTTACAAAAGAAAATAAACGATTTAGAGCCTCGGGTTGTATAGATTACTCACAACAGAGGAATTTCTTAAGGAAATTCCAGCCATGACACATCAAGGTTATTTTAGGGTGCACCTACCTGTCCAGCTTGACGCCTGCATGGAGACAAGAATGAACGTCAGGACGTGTCTGGAGTTGCAGCTTTTCTTAGCTTGACAAAGCCATTGCATTGCGCTGATACACTCTTGGATTGATGGTCAGCTCTCAGGGCTCTGATGAAAAATATTCTTTAAAACAGAGATGTTGAGTAATGTCTGAATGCAGTCAGTGACTGAAAGCTGTACTTTACTTTTTAAAAAAGTTTTTGCTGCTTTTATTTATCTGCTCTGGCCAGGTCAGATCTATTTGGTATCTTGAGTGCAGATTTACTTCTGGCTTTTGGAGGCTATCCTGCATCTCTTGCAGAACTGTGGGTCAAATGGGCATAACAACTATAGCATAGTGAGAGTTTTTGCAGAAACTTTCGTGGCTTGTATAGCCATGAGATGGTATAGATGTCTGAATTCACGGGAACAGAATGGATTTAGCACATCAGGACAAGGGTTTGCTATTTCCTTTCCTACCTCTTAGATCCATCAGCATTAGCAGTGAGAGCTGTACTAAAATAAGATGGTAGTTTGTAATTTTGACTTAGTCTTCAACTACAAGCCAAGAAAAGAATGAGTCTATCAATAAGGTTGTCATATAGCTCTGTGTTGAGTAAGAGTAAGTAATTAAGAGATAGGTATATGCTTGCTGTGGATGTAACCTGAAGTTTAAGTCTCTGGTCTGAATCGGGAGGAACAGAGACTTGAATCTAGTTCTGTCATGTTCTGGAGAGAGTGTCCTATTCCAGACGGTTGATCTTTCATCTGCTGGAATGAATGCACAGCCCCAGGTAATCACCTGTTCTTCATAAGCCAACCTCTTTATCTTCTGAGAAGAAAAGACTGCTGCAGGTTCTAGGATTTTTTTTCAGTGCAGAACAAGCACAGGCATCTTTTTGAAATAGAAAAAAATTGCCAGAGATAGGGATCCTCCTGCTCAGATGTAGGACTGAGATCGTTTGGCTGCTAGGAAAAGTTTTGTTTCAGTATCTTGCAATGCTTTTGTTAAAATAATAAGAAAAGTATTTTTATTTACTGTACACTTTGAAGAGGACTTACTGTTCCTTTTGTTCGGTCTGTTTAATGTGGCCAAAGTTTTGGAGAAGAATGCCTTCTTGCTAGCAGGGTAGAATAGTGGTGAGATGATACGGTCCTGCTTCCTGTAAAAATACTTAAGAGGAGTCATGCTTGTGCTCACATGTGTTGTAATCACAGTGTAGGGACGTGTTAAGTGGGAAGCTCCCTTTTTACTACTTCGAGTTAAGTTACATATTCCCATAATTCTTTCCTCCAGATGCTTGGCCCACTTCATTCTTTAAATGAAAAGAAAATCTAATTTGCTCATCTTTGAGTTATTCTGTAATGTTAAACCACTTTGTATAGAAGGAAATCCCACATACACATTTTGCATGCTGGGCGTTGGTGTGGAACGGTGACTCATTCATGTATGGGACAATACCTTAGCTACTGGGCTGAAAGGGGTAAAAAGGGCATGTGGTATTTAGCAGGCTAAAACCTGGGAGTCAGAACATTGAATTTTTATTTTTGACTTCATCAGTTATTTAATATGTAACCTTCTTCAAATTGTGCCACTTCTCTGCACCTTTGTTTACCCAGATATAAAATGAGGATGTAAATATGTAGGACCTTGAATAGGCGCTATAAAACCTGTAGTGGTTAATGAGTGTTGATAAGAGCATTGAGATTCTCAAGAAGTGGCTTCAGGATCCCAGCAAGATGGAAGTGATTTGGACTTTGAACTGCTGAGGGCCAGGGGGATATTTTTAAAAAACCTGAGCATAGCTGAGGCAAGGCCAAGCAGTTGCAGTCACTTCACAGTCTCTGGGTCCTTGGGCATCGCTTCTGCAGTTGTGTTCTCAGCAGCATCCCTGCCCTGACCGCTTGTCCCCAGCCCTGGACTGCCCTGTGTTGTGCTGTTCTGTGAAGAGACACAGGGAATCACGCAGCTGAAAAATAAAATAAATACACCTTTCTTAATGGGATTATTTTACAAGTCAATCAGTTTCTGTTGCAGTGTGGGGATATGGATATGGGGTGAGAATGAGATGTGGTGTCAGGGATGACACTTACTGGCGAGAGCTACCCTGCTTCTCACAGGGAAGCATGAGCTTACCCCTTCATTCTCCAAAGCCATATGACTTACCAAATCCAGAAACTGAGCTTGGTCAAATTAAATGTCCTTGTGGGGTTTTGGGTTGGCATAATTTTAATCTAGACCCTGTGTTTCACCATGTGGCTTCATGAAGGCTTAGATGTGCAACAGAAGGAGTGAATGACAAGTGGGGGTCAGCATCCAGGAGCAGGGAGAGGACAGGAGTGCTGTTTTACATGGGCAGTGGGACTACACAGTTCCTGGCGGCACCCACACTGAAAACATGGTTCCTTGGTTCTGCCTTCTGCTCCATTTACCAATGTGAAAAAGCAGAGTGACTCTCTGAAAGCTGTCATCTGCTGGTTGTCACTGTTCTCTGCTTCTGTGTTTCTTCTCTTCAGATTCTGGACCACTTGCCTGCTTATGTTTCTAGACTGTGCAAAAGCTTGCATAAAATTAATCTATTATTTTCTCCCTTTAGAGAAGTAGAAATTATCAGTTTATGAATACAAAGCAATTGCTCTAATGTTTTCTGGTTTTAAATTTACTGTTCTGGCCCTTTCTTTGTGTGATCAATACACCTGATGACATTCTGAATGTTATTTTCTCCATTTTTCTGATTTATGACATTGCTAAACTCCTACTTACACTGATAATATAGTGTATGTATCCTGCCATCTACTTCTGTACAGTTACTTCTACGCTTGTCCTGGAAACTTTGAGTAATAAAAGTGCCTGGATCTCTCTGTCAGGTTAGGGAATTTTTAATGTAAATTCAGGCAGCTTACAAAGAAAAGTTGATAATGCTTTGAATATGTACCATGTAAACTTAAGACAGAAATTCTAAACAGTTTCTGAAAATCAGAAGTAATTTTGTCCTTCATCTTTCAGTGATGCAGATCTTTTAAATCATTCATTGTTTTACTAGACTTTGCTCTTGGAATTAAAACCAATAAAGGACATCTGGCTTTGGCTCATAGTGTGGACCTGGCTGAGAATAAACAGCCAAGGTAACTAGAAAACTTTGTTGATAAGCCAGAAGCTCATGGCTGTCCACCACATCATCCTCTTTGGAAGTTGTCTGAGATTTGGTAGCCTGCCCAGAGATCAATCATGTGAAAAAGATTCAGTGCTTCAGGTCTTTCAGGGTTTTTTTTTTTTGTGGGGGTTTGTTTTTTTTCCTGGTTTTTTTTCTTATATCCTCCCAAGTAAGTTCAAGAAGAATCTTCAGTTTCATTGAAGTGGAGATTTGGGCCAGTAATGCAGAAGATACATGGCTAGTGTCATTAAACAGGTGAACAGGTTTCTACATGTCAAGCTTTGCTCCTGTTTGGAGTAGAAACTGCACCAGAGCCAGTTCTGTAGCAAGATCTGCAGTCTATGCTAAGGTCAGTGTGGTTCCAGTGGCAGGATGCTCTGGAGTCAGTGAAGCCTCCTTTGATTTCCAGTACTGCCAGGCTGGCACCACAACCCTCCCCGGCTGCCAGAGCAACCTAGCTTTCTGCAGGGATCTGAAAGCCTGTGTCAGGACCTCACTGGAATAAATGCTACCAGCATTTGTTGGTATTTATTCCTGCAGGCAGACTCTGGAAACCACCTGAAGTATGCTGATATGAAGACTCAGCCTTTTCCTTACATTCAGCTTCCTTCTCTATACCAGAGTCAGACTATCTGCACTGAGGGCGTTTTGGAAAAGGGGCAGCTGTTATAGTGTGCATCTCTGCCTACACTACTGAAGCCTACTCCACAGCAAGAAAGTAAGGACAACTTGACCTTGTATTTTTTGCAGGCTTCTTTTTTTCCAGGATTCATTTCTTTTAATCATGAGACATCCCTAAAATCTCCAGACCTTGTCCTTTTGCAATGGCCATTCTATCATTCACTGTGCCTGCATTTTAAAGCTTAATTCGTCTCCAGCTGATATTAATAGGTTTTTTTTGGTGAGAGCAAGGTATAGCCCTTTGGGTCTAATGCTTTTGTTGTGCCATAGCCTTGGAAGGTGGTGGCATTTTGCAAGAGGTACTTGACACATGGTCACCTGTGGAGAATGCTGATTTGGTAGCAGTTAATACACCACTTGCATTCATTTTTCTTGGTTGTATGTGGCAGTTCAAAGAGCAAAGGAATGAAAACCCAGGCGATTAGTGGTATTTTTGCTGACTGTCTTCCTCTAAATCAAAGCAGGTACTCCCCTCTCCTTCCCCGATTAGTGTTTCTACTGCTGTGTGCAGCACCTCCTATATTCTAATTCACAGCACATGAAAATGAGGTCTCAAGTGCTTATGCCTGGATTTCATTTTAACTACCCAGTGAAAAGTTTTAATTAGATGTTTCATGTGGAAACATGAAACAGGGTTTGAAATTAGCAATGACCTTGCGGCCTTCCTCGAATATATTTTCTGATACCATGTGGCAAGCAGTTCCCAGCTTTTTTTGTCACTGGCTGGAACGTGCATATCTGAGCGGGGAAGGCTGTGACGTGTGGGAGCAGCAGCAGTTGCTGGTTGCAGGAAAAAGTACTTTAGCTTCATTTGATGACTTGGAAAATAATAGAATGACCTAACTCAGGAAGAGCATGAATAGCAGCTGGTATTTCCTTTAACAACTTGCTGAAGGTCAAACCTTAGATGGATTTCCAAGCTCTGAACAAGTGTAAGCCCTGAACAGGAGGTGATGCTGAACTACGCAGCCCTGTCTGATCAAGGGAAAGACACACAACTCACATCCCTTTGTTGGCTGTGCTGTGCATCAGCTCTGTCGCTTGCCAGCCTGGCTGACACTGCTGTTTCACCTGGAGCAGTTGGACTGAGAACACCATCCCTTAATTCATCTCCATTTTCTCTGGGAGGAGAGGGGAAGTAGACCTGTGCGTGCTCTACACGGAGCAGTGTTTCTACTTAGCCCAGTGCTGGGAGGAACAAAGGAGAGCCTGCTCTTTTGGTAGAGTAGGAAACAAGCACAGAATGAGAATATGCATCACTTTTATGGTTTGGTTGCAATATAAGTGTCTCTTCCCTTTTTAGAGGCACTAATATTTAGCAAACAAATACAATATCAATTTAGGCCAAATATTTTTGATATTGCTAGTAGGGGATTATTCACCACAGGAACCTTTAAAACATATATGTGGATACAGCTACAGCAATTACATCGATTTGGTGTTTGCAAAATAAGCTGTTTGGCCATATTTATCAGGTTAATAGAGAGAATTGACGTGGTCAGAGTCAGGGGAGAAGACACTGATCAGAGATGGCTGGAGTGAAAAGGCCAGAATTTCAGTTTTCACGTGCAAAGTCTGGTTGTTCAGGTTTCAAGTTAAAAACCAGACATGTTCAGGCCTGGATTTCCTTGTGTGGATGGTACATGGGTGGAAAGTGTACAGACAGTCTGGCTTTGTCTCCTCATGTGTGAAACCTGAATCTTTTCAGTGGAATCAACACATTGATTCAGTCTGTACACAGTACCTATAGTGAGGTAGTCATTGGGCTATATTGATTTCTTTTTGGTTTCCTAGATTTGATGAACATGTGTAAAAGAAGCATGTGCCTTCTTAACAAAACTTCTTTGTCGTTAGTTCTTTACTGCTATTCCCCGCAAAGGCAGAAGAAGTAAATCAAGCCTGAGTGGAGAATTGTCCTACCTACTTTATCACTGGCATCGTAAGATTTTCAGAAGAAGAGTTTGAGCAGTGCCTAGTGCCCCACTAGGAACCCATCAAATCCTGCACATTGCAGGTGATGGCCTCCTGCATCTGGAGCCTTTCCTCAGGATTTCACCAAGAATATGGCAGAATCCTTCTCCACCAAGGAACTTGAGGCACTTGTGGTGCTCCAGGTCTCCTACTGTAGAGATATGTGCCTATGTGGGCGTGTGCTCTACGTATTTATTCATTAAACAGACCACAAATCTGGCTAAAAGCAAAGCTTATCACTTACAAGAACTACTTACGGAACCTTTTTTTCACATTGTAGAAAAAGAAAGTAATGTACACACAATCTTAGCTGTTAACGTAAAGAAGCTGCTTTCTCCTGGTGATCCATCTGTTCTGACACTCCTTTCCTCAGATTGCATCAGGTTTTCATCTAGCAGTTTCTGAAAAGTTTCAATTTTCTTTTCAGTTCTTCAGTTCAAAACCTGAATCTCAGGCATCATATTTGATACATGTATAAACTTCTGCCCATAGCTCAGGGATGCCAGGGCCGTGAATGTCACCTTTCCCCTGGTCTCCATCCAGCCTGCTGATGGAAGAAGTGGTAGATGCAGGATGTCTCTTCACTGGGTTATCTTGCAGACTCTTTGTAGGTGCATGTTACCATAGCTGCCTCCCAGAAGAGGAAGGGCAGGTGGTGGAGTCAGGGTGTCACACGGAGACTCAAGAGCTCCCCATCCTGTGCAGGCTTCCTCTGACACCTTGGGCTAATGCTTAAATGTCTCTGTGTCTCAGATCCTTGTTTGTACTTGGAAGTGCCACTTCCCTGCTTTCAGGAGCATTGTGAACGTAGGCTGTCAGGATTCTCTCCCCCCTGATGTGGTGTTTGAGTAGTTAGGGTGCACTGGCTAGCTGAAGGATGCTATAGATAGGTTCAAGTAGCTTCTTTTTTAAAGTCTGAACAATTGCTTCAGGTGATGGGTTTTTAATGCGGGACTTCCAAATCAGGTGCTTTCTTAAAGATGGCTCTTACTACTTCCTTTTTTAATTTTTTTTTTTTTTGGAGGAGCAGCTATAGCCTTCATTTCAGGAAACTCCTAAAAATCTGCCTCTCTAATTTCATTTTAGACATTTCCTTGTAGGAACTTATGCAGGAACTGAAGAAACATGCTCCAATTTTACAGCAGAGCTATGGATATCTGTGCTAATTTGTGTGGGATCTGCAGCCATCCGTAGAACAGAGTTACTCTATTCTTGCACTGGGTGGCCGTATGCTCCCTGTAATTCATCTGTTCTCACTCTCCCACCCTCAGCTGTTACACAGATGCATGTATGTGTATGTACAGATATAACTATTTCTTCCCTGGTGCAAAACTTAGTTTTATACTATGCAGGGAAAAAGGCTACAATTCCACGACAGCATTTTCCTTTTCAGCTGCTGTAGCTGAAGACTTAAGGTCTGTCTAATGTTTACTGGTAAATCAATTGACACATATTGTTTTCATTGCAGTGACATGTAAATAGTAAATTTTTGTATTAGACAAAAGCTACACAGTAAATCATGCATATACCTGTTGTTCTAAAATGCTATTCATTTTTAATTTATGTGATGTTCAATATATATTAAGGATTCCTTAAGAAGAGAAACAGTAAAAAAAATAGCAACTTATTTATTTAATTATGGTAGAAATTCATGTTTTACCTGCTGTAAGACGAAATGAAGATTTAGTGTTCCGGCAGAAATATCAACAAGCTGTAAAAGTTGCTTGACCATTGTAATGTGAAAATTAACTGTAATCTCATAGGCATCTGCAATTTTCCTTGTAGTTCATTAACACTGTGGTTTCCAGTATTCCAGTGCTCTTGTGCATGGAAAAGAACTGCATCAAATCATTGGGTGCCAAGCCTGCTTGAAAAAAATCCCATTGAATAAGATCTAATACTTCCTATTCTGGGGAGTCTTCATTTGGGCAATTTTGCTAATGCAGCACACCATGTAATTTCATTATACCTGTGTAACTTTGGCTTTTATAACAAATAATTTGTTCCAAACCTTTTTACTTGTTTTTTCCTTCTGATTTCCCATGCACATGTTAAGTGCTTGCTACAGCAAAACTTCTTCACTTTCATACCTTAGACGATGTATTTAATGAACTTTATCTGTATTGCATTGTTAAGAGCAAGGAGCTAGGAGCTAGCTTTAAATAGACTGGGGCTTTTACGAAAATGAAAGCCCTGTAGAGATGCTTCATCATGGGAAATCACTGCCAAATGTCGAGTGAGCTCTTGCTTTCCTGGCACACACAATGTAGAGAAATGTTTTCATTTTTTGAATCTTGACGTTCAGCTTTCTGGCTTCTCTTGCTTTACCACTTTTTAGTATATCCATATTTTCCATTAAAATGCATTGTTATGAATTTGCTTATATTGAAATAACAATTGAGATAATATAGAGTTTAAGATAATTAGAGGCTTAGATCATGCTGTACAGAAACATCTTAATCAGATCAAATAAAATACTGCATTTTATTTTTAGCATAGTCTAATTTTTAATGAGCTAAAGCTTAAAATCTGATGAATTGGCAATGATTTTGTGATTTGATATTCAGAGAGAATGCATCCTGAATACCAAATGAATGGAAGTTACTGTGGACTATGATTGCTGCATTTTTAATTTTGACCTTGAAAACCAGGTTAGTTTAGCATTTTCCACATAGCTAACCTTGAAACACGGTAATTGGAAAAAAACAGTAGTAAAGGTCAGCAGTGCTATTATTTCAGTTATCATGGGGGAGGGGGAGGTGTAGTTTGAAATCTGTGGGAGTGGAGAGGAATTTTCTTCAAGATCTTCAAATAGCCTGAAAGTTCTGGTAATGACAGCACTTTAAATTATCATTATCCTAAAAATGTCATGTGCCAGCGAAGCCTCACACAGCTAAAAGGAAAGGTGACTGTGGAATGAGGTTTAACTCATGTCAAGAGGATGGGGATGCCTGAGAAAGCTTCTAATAAAACCCTTTTGTTGCTGTGCAAACATATCCTCCTGCATTGTGGATGTGTGTCTTCACACAGTATCATTTGGTGCAACATTGTTTTGGTACGTCAAGTGAGTAGCTATGCGTAAAGATTATGCTTCTTATGTTGAGGCTCATAAGCCTAAGGTCTAGTCCCCCTCGTTGCTGGTTGCTAGCTAGATGAAGAAAGGTGCTTTGCACAGGGAGAGTTTCCCCTGGAAAAGATAGAGGTATGAGACAGAGAGAACAGGGGGTTTTGTCTTTACTGAGTGAGTAGTTACTCCATTAACTGCACATTCATTACTTACACTGAAAGCTGCTCCTTATAAGACTTGTT
>VZZY01010304.1:451245-475981 GCA_013400335.1 Eurystomus gularis | reverse complement strand
TGGCTTTCTCCCTCGCCGGAGCCCCGCAGAGGAAAGCGCCGAGATGGAACAACGGGGTGAAGAGCCGCCCCAGGGGGGCTGCGAAGGGAGAGTGGGGGGGAGTAAGGACGAAGAAGCCGGGGGGAAAGGAAAAAGAGGGAGACTAGAGTCGTGCAATCTCGTGGTTTAGCGCGCAGGGTGAAATTATAAGGTTGAAAAGTGCGAACAATCCTCCTCAGCCTTCCCCAGCGCCAGCGCTGCTCTCAGCAGTAACCAAGAGTTTTTCTGCCCAGCCGAACGTGAGTTACCATCTCCNCGGCTGCGCCGGCCCCTGCGCGCCGCGCAAAGAGCGCGCAACGCCGCGCCTTCTCCTTGCCGGCACCGCGACTTGGCTGCCGCGCTTCCCAGGGTGATAACGTAATGGTTTCCAGAGTTGGAAAGCAATTAAGCTGTATTAAAGGGGCTTAAATACAAGCGGTTCGCCGCGCGCTGGCTCCCCTTCTCCTTCCGGGGGTGAACGGGAGCCCCGCTTCTCCAGAAACGGCGTAAAAACCGGGCTTTCACAGAACGTGTGCGAAAAACGTCAGCAGATTTCGTTTTTGAAAAGGGTATGGTAAAGTGGCGGTAATTATGTATAATTAATGCTGAAGGGAAAATGAACACATAATAGCTTCCAAAGATTAAACCATCTGTAACTATCAGGGGAACTTTTAAAGTTTGGTGTTTTGGTATTGTTGTTGTTTGTTTTTTTTTTTAAATACATCTATTTCCTTTCACTAAAGATCTTTTAGATGTAAAAATTCAAGCTGGTGTTTGCTTCTCCAAAGTATTTTGATTGAGAAACAAAATCCCTAAAAGCTTTCAGCAGTTCTCAGTCTACAACTTTGAAGATCATCCAATACAAAGATAAATTGAATGGTGGTAATTTTAACCATTATTAATGCTCGTGGCACTTAATTTAGTTAGGTGCTGCCTTTCCATTTTTGATTACACCATAAGGAAGTTATTTTACTAAGAAATGTTAAGATAAAGTATAGGCATTCCCACACATTCTTTATATTTTTTTTCTGGCATGTATTTCTTGTGGTCTACTCAATCTATCTCAATTTCTAGGTAATGCATAATCACCGGTGCCAATTTTTGTTCCAGCAATATGTTTGCAAGGGTAGAACCAGACTGTGAAGATGTAGGTCCTGCTTATCTGTGTGAGACATTCAACGCAAGTGACTCTACATTTAAATACTTTTTTTTCCTGCTGTCTCAGACCCAGTTCACAGAAGCAAACCCAGTGCACTTAACATTTGCAAAGGTAGGAATGGATCTAGCTTTAGCAACGCTGATGGATGTTGAGATGTTGTGTGAGCTGCAACTTCTGTCAGAGACTGTGCCCGCTTGATAACGGTAATTCTTAAGGTGTGAAGGTAGAGTTGTTAAATCTCATGTGTCAACGGACCAGTCGCCTGAACCCCGTGGTTTGCAGGACTGGTGCCTAGAGAAAATTAATGTATTTGCTCAGCAAGAACAATTAAAGTAAGCAGGAACAGAGGCTTAAGCTGCTGTGTTAACTCTCGCATCCACTGGAGAGGGCTCCTCTCAGTCCTAACTTCAGGTCTGGTTCTGGTTGTTTGGGTTTGTGGAGAGTGTTTTCCTGTCCAGGAGGGAAGGATAGACAGCACCTATGGAGAATTCTCCAGCTGGCAGTTCAAGAGGAGGTTTAGGTTGTCACTCCCACTCCTCAACTATTGTGTCTAGCTTGGAGAAGCACATTTTTAAGCAACAGAACTGCTCTTTGAAATCCACCGTACTGCAGAGGCTTAACCCCTTCAGCTTAATTCCCAGACTCTAATGCAGAGGCCAAGCAGCTGAGTTTCTGCTTGGCGTTTCTGGCAAACCCAGGTGAAGATGCTGAGGACCCTGGGGCAATAAAAGGGGTTGCTCTTCAGGGGCTAATCTAGATTAACCCCTGGAGCAGCTTCTGCGCTGCTTGCTTCTCAGCCTACCTGGAGGAGGGCGAGCTGACGACAGATCCCAGCCCAGTGACTCACGCAATAACTTTTCCTGAACAACATCCACGTTGCACAGAGATCCAAGTAAGTGCTTGGACAAACATACGTATGAGAAGGGGGTGGAGGAGAACAAGGCTCAGATGGGGATTGCGATGTCAAAAGCTTACTTTTGGGGCATGAAAGTGGTTGTAAGGCCCAATGTGAGTTGAGTACTCATAGAAACTGTAGTGTCTTCTAGACCTATAAAAACCCATTTGCTATTGAAATGCTCAGCTCTTTGCTGATGATGGCATGAGGGCAGCGTGTGCAGGCAGGTGTGGTGATCCCTGGCATTGGCCAGCATCTAGCCATGGTGGATTTAGCTGATTCCTACTTGGTTCCTGATAACTCACACAACACCAGAAAAAAAAAACTTCAGCCAGAGGTTGTTTTTTTCCCCCAAAAAAGCCTGGGAAATTCCCTGCAAAGCCTCCTGTGTTAAAAAAAAAATCCCTTCCCCCCCGCCACTGGTGTCCTGGATGAAGATAAAGGACAAAACCCCCACAGTTTGTCACTGTCTTTTACCAGAGTAAATTAACAGCATACTTCCCTTTTCAATGCCTTTGGATGTGCTCATCATCACTCAGCCCGATGCAGCCACCTTACTCTTGTAGGGTATCTAATGTGTCCAAGCACAACTTGAACTGAAAGTCAAAGGGATTTCAGCTTCCAAGGACAGCTTGGGATGATGCAGAGCCAGGGGTGGTCAAAGCTGCCCTGACGGGAGGGCAAAGTGCCTTGGGGTGCCTCAGTTTCCCCGTTGATGGAACATGTTTGGTGGCTTATTTTATTATCCTCTGACATGTGGAGGTGAGTTGCTGCCCAGGGTTTGAACCTGCTGGGAACATCAAGCTGGTGATGAAGAAGCAGGCCCAGTTTCTTGTAAAATGCCACTTTCACGGTCCCTGTGAATGGAATTTCCATTTCCTTTCCTAGTTGCTTCACACAGGGTTGTTTTGGTCATGCATGACAGTGAAGGTGGCCTGATGGATCTCCCTCATGCCCTTTAGTCCCAGCACAGGCATGAGACTCAGCATTTACTTGCTGTGAGCCCTGCCCAGACTATGGCAGAAATGGAAACTGTCATCTAAATTCTCTTTTCTGGCTGAATTGGTCTTTTTTTTTTTTCTTTTTTTTTTTGGCACCTTGTCTTAAAATCCCTCTGCCCAGAGCAGAATCATCAACAGACCTTGTTAACAAAGGGATCAGCAGCATCTTCCCTGATGGTACTAAAACCTCCTACCTGGCAAATTAGTCCTCCTGCTAACCTCCTTCTCCTCTTACAGAATATTTTCTTTTTTGGAACTTATTAGCGGTTTGTAACTTGCACTGATGCTCTTTGGCAGTAATTAGAGAGATGCTGAGGAGGCAGAGCCCGGGTTTGGCCCCGATTTAGCTTTCTGCTGAGCTTGAGGAGTTGCCTGGCTACCAAATCAGAGCCAGGACTTGCATTTCTATAGGATGATGCTGAAAGACAGTGAGTGCTTGTTGTGGGATTTTTGTCAAAATGTGACCAGCTCTTCTCCCAGATTGGTGTCCCCACCTGTACCAGAAGGGGGTACGAGCCAAAATCGGAAGGTAAGGGATCTGCTCCATTTAGCATCTGTCCTTGGGCCTCTGTTGAACCTGGCAGCCATGGCTTGAGAGGTGACTGACCTTTCCTTTGGTGCCACCATGCTCATCTTGTGGAGGGCACTGTCCCGCAGCAGCTGATCCCACGTACGTGATCTCCTCTCCTCAGCTGGCCAGTGCCAAGCCACCAGCTAAGGTAGCTGGCTGGTGGTGGTCTTTAGCTCAGCTTTGGGACTGTGGACAGGGTGTGACCAAAATGTGCAGTTTAGGCTTATGATAGGAGAACCCTTTTTTTCTGTCATTGCCATATATCTCCTACTGCCAGGGACAGAGTTATGGTGCTTTACCAAATCTCTCTGCCAAGCAGAGCCACGTGGCTGCTGTAGGCATCCATTGTACAGGCGCCACCAGGTGCTGAGCGTGTTGAGACAGAGGGTGTTCAGCAAGAAGCACGTTGTTTACACGAGAAATCAGCAGATAGTAATGCCTCATTTTGGAGCAGTGAAAGGTCCCACCAGGCCCGTGGAGGTGGAAGCTTGAGGCTCTGCAACACACTCTTTGCAGAGAGCCATTATCTGAATGAGTCGCTGGATGTGGTGAGAACAGCGGAGATGGAGATCTTTGTCCTGGGGAGGAAGAAGGAGCCCTTTTAAGGTCCCTGTTCCCAAGCCTGGTAGAGACCCGCGTGCTGTGGCTCCCCTCCCAGCTTCCTTCCCTCTGCCCTGGCCACAAGCTCTGGGGGCTGGGCTGTGGGCTAGAAGGACATCTTATCTTGTTTATATAATGCAAGTGCTGGAGGGTCAGCTCTTTTCCTTGGCAAAATGTTCTCACGCCAGGGGCACACCTCCTTTGCAAGAGGTAGAGCAGTTATAGCTCAGGCTGGTCTCTTTTGAGGGGGGAAAAAGAGAAAATGGGCACAGAAGAAACGGAGTTGTAGTGCTTGGACACTTGGCTCTAACTGGGAAGTGTGGCTGTGTGTGCTGGAACCGTTCTGCAGCACTCTGTAGCTGGGAGCTCTTGCCTTCTCTTGGGAGAGGCACCCTATTTTTTCCCCAGCGTGAGGGCTTGGAAACTCTTGCAATGAAGAAACTAAGGAAAAAAGAGAGAGAGAAATGACTGGGTTTTTAAAAAATTTATTTTTAGCAGGCCTTTCTCAGCATCCAAGTGAGGAGACATGTAGTCAGCCAAAGGACCTCCTGTATTAGAGCAGAGCAAGGTCCTTGGCCCTCATCACCAGCCAAGTGATGCATCTGCTCACCTCTGATCAAAGAGGACTAGACACAACGCCATCAGCGCCAACAAACACCTCCCTCAGAAAAAGCCCTGGCCAGGCAGGCGAGACAGAGGAACGTGCCATAAAACCACATCCTCAGCAGTGCAGGCTGCAGCCTCGCGATGGACGTGACCCCAATCTGCTTCAAATGGACTTTTTATGGCCTTACATCACTGCAGCTTGCCCCACCTGCCTCCCTTCTCTCAGCCATGCTAGCCCCTAGGTAGGCAAATTGTGAGGTTGATAATCAATGATTTTTAGTGCGTTTCTAGATTAAAACCGTCGTGGCTTCTGCTTTATAAAGTCCCAACCACTTGGCTGATTCACAGTGTAAATATATATATATTAACCCATCTAACCATAGGAATTCTCCTGATGTATCTAAATGTCTGCTCCAGTTTGGAGGCTTCCAAGGCTCTTCAAGTCCATGTCACTAAACCACGGTATCATCTGAGCAAGGGAAGTGCCAGCTTTTAGCACACAGACATCTAGGAGTTGTTGCTTGAGCAGAATGTCGTTCTTTGCCACCCTTTACGACTAAATACCATTTAGTCATTGTAAGTAGAAAAGCCCTTCCATAATAGCAATAAATAAATAAATAAATAAAAATGAAATAAATAACAGTAATAATACAATTCCTTCAATAATAATAATTAATAATAACAATAATAATACAACAATTCCCTCAATAATAATTAATAATAATAATACAATTCCCTGCTTTTTCCTTCTTGAAACTATCTTTATGAACTAAGTTTTAAGCAGGCAGTAAGGCAAATTACCCAGTTTCAGTAAGCTGTATTTACTCCCCTACAAAACTGGGAATGCTGAAATACAGAGCAGCCAAGCTGAGCTTTCCAGGGAAGGGCTGTGACCTTGCTCTTCATATTCTCCAGGTGGAGAGGCTCTTGCGATAGCTCAGGTCTGAGTTTCAGAAGCAATGAATACGTAGCCTGAGGTTTTTCCATGTGTGTGTCCAGGTTGAAATGCTGCGCTTCAAATTTGCTCCAGAGCAAAGAGGAACTTGGTGAAAGATTTGTTTTCTAAAACAGGTTGACCTTACAAGTGTATGGGAGGGTGAACTGTGCAATTCAGAGAACAGAAATCTCTGATTTTTTAAGCTCTCCAAGGCCTACAATCCTTAATAAAAGGGGACTCAATCAAGGCTGCACTTGCTGCAGCTAAAAATCAGGGAATTTGTCTGTTTGTTGCTATCCAGAGCCTATGGATGGCTGTTTACTGCTCTCCAGAGACAAATTCAATGGGAAATTTGAAGTGGTCCCCTGAAATAAAGATGTAACCCCAAATTACCCCTGGTGTAGAGGAGAGCTGGACCTGGTTTGTTCTTTCTGTTTTCACATGGGCATGGCAGCTGCATCATAGATGTGTGCAAGTATGAATGGCACCTAGCTGCAACGACATTAAGCATCCTTTACAAAAATTGCTTTCTTAATACTTGCCTTTCATCTCTTGCTCATCCTCGGCTGCTCTGTTGGGCTCAGGAATGGAAGTTTCTCTGCCAGGGGTACAAAATCCCACACAAAACAAGGATGCGTGTAAGAAACAACTTGTAATTGAAACTACTCGCTCTCTTAGAGTACACATAGTCAACGAAGGTTGGTATTAACTCCATGGTTAGATGAAAAAAGGCCTTTGAAGGAGTTGAATGGAGCTGTTTGTTTTCCCTTTTGGAGCCCTGTTCCTCCCAGGCATGCTGTCATGCTCACCGGACCCGAGTTTTATAGGTTGGACTGGAGCCTTTGACAAAACTGAATTTACTTTAAATGACTGAAATTAGATACTTATAATCCAAAGTAACAGCCTAGGGGCTCTCTTGTGTATTATCCTTCACTCTCAGTCCTTAGCTTTGTAGTGTCAATGGAATAATTTGTTAAGAAAGTAAAAATATAAAGCAATAATTCTGAAACTGAGAAGCATGGACTAACCCTGTATTTGCTGATACTTGTTATCTTCTTACCAAATATGTCAGTGCCTCTCCCCGAGGTAGCCACTTCAGAGCATGGTTTTGTCAACCTTCTGCTTTTGAAATTATGATTCAAATATTATTTTGTTCTTTGAATTGTTGAAGTGGCACCACCACTTTCCTCCTCTCCCAACAAGGCAAGACATCCCTAGCATGGATGGGCATTCAGGTTGGAGAGCAAAAGAGAGGTTTCTTCCTCATCATAGAAAGTGCTTTGATACCCACTTGCCAACCAATTTTTCAATGAAATTGAGGTATCCAGATGTCCTGTCAGTGCTCAACAATCCTTCCTGGCAATCTCATCACATGCCACACTCTTCCAAAACTCTGGGTCAGATATTTCAGCTGGTCCAAATCAGAGCAGTTTTATTGGCTTCAGAGCCAGTTTATATTAACGGAGGATACAACCCTTTGCGTTTCTAGCTTGGCAAGGTAAATACCCTCCAAATCTCCCAACTTTCCATTCCCTTGCTTGTAGCATTAAGTTGTGTATGTGCGCGTCTGTAGATGAGGGCAAGTTCATGGTATTTTCCCTATATACCTGGCATGTATATGCACAGAGACTAAACTGAACGTGAAATGTGCTGGGTTGAATGGATGCTGTAAAAATGGTAAGAAAAATCTTTAAACGTATGGAAAATATTGGGACTGGCGTTCCAACTGAGCTGTTCTTCTACTATTAATGGAGCATTTACTTGGGTGGCAGTGTACACCCTGCGCCTGTTTCCCATCGATCGAAACTAGAAAGCCCTGCTAAGGTGCTCACTGAAACCACCAATGCTGTTCAAATGGTTCAACAGAAACCCATGAAATTTATAGCGTGATTAGGTTTTGATGGATTTAGACTACTTAAGAGCAATTCTTTGTCTTTCCTACATTTGAGCCATCTAGCCCTATTTATCATGTTTCCTGATGTGCTGCTTCAGGAAGCCCTACCTGCATTTCTCTCTATCTCTACACAAGCATTTAAGGAATTTCATGAGGATTATTATTAACAGGTTACCCAAGACTGACTTTCACATGAAGGCAAATAAATACCCGTTCGTTGGTTTACACATGGGGCTGTGCTCCAGCCTGTAATCCAAGCTATGCACTTCACGCTGTTAAACAAATGGATTTGCTATAGGATGCAGAAACAAGGAACTGCACAGTTTGAAAGGGAAATGCTGCCTTGGAACCTCTTCTGTAGGGTGTTGTTTGGCCTGACGGTGTCTTGGCAGGTGATGAGGTTGCAGCTTGCCTATCAGTTTTGTAAGAGTAATGACCTTTGGCTTATGAGACTGTACTTCAGGCATGTAAAGAAGTTGTTAATATTTTTTGAGGGGATAGAGCTGGACTGATCAGATGTCTCCTTAGTACCTACACCCTTTGTGGTAGGGCTTGTAACCTACGTTTACAAAGGGTAAAAACAACATAATAATTTACTACCATTGCTGCATAGTGGGATTGATGCGTGCCTTACTGTTAATTGGAGATTATCACATCAGGGCTCTTGTATCACTAATAGAACTAACCCCTAAATCACAAAACATGTAATCGTTGCCAATTGAAAGACCCTGTTCACTTTGTGCTTGCACTGTGGAGCTCTGTAAAACAAAAAAACTCAGGGCTGGCCCTGAGAATAGGCCCAGGCACTGACACTGAGGTGGGATGGGGGATGTGGCTGGAGATGGACGTTGTCAACATGTTGGAGGGAGAAAGATGGAAAAAAGTAAGTCCATGGTGGACTCTACCCTTTACCTTTTTCATGTAATTCCTCTTGTGAGAAAGTGTGTGCTGGCTCTGCATCCTACCAGTGCTGGGGCAGTAGCTGCTGTTCCCCCAGAGCAGCAGCTCAGCACTTTCTGCCTCCTGAGGAGCAGAGGGAAGCATGGCACATGGCTCTGCTTTCCCCCTCCTCATCCCGTGCCTTCCTGCACAGCACGTTGCAGCTCCACTTGCAGGCTCCACAAAGGTGAGGAGGTACAGGCACATCCCATCCCCAGCTACAGAAATGGGGGGAGCATCTCTTGCCCCTTACGGTGCATCCACGAAACCTCATGGCTGTGGCTGGACATCAAGGGGCCTGATTTTTTCACTCTTCCTTAGTCTCTTCCTTAGCCCCTAAAAGGGACTCTGCAGGCTGCTAAAGAAATACAAGTTTGTTTACCTGCCCTTCCTGAGCTAGCTCATATATTTAGTGATAAAGAAACTTCCTCCAAGTTCAGGTTTAAAACTTATCTATTTGCTCCATAGTCCAAATTTAGCACTGAAGAGGCATCATATGGATCATATGGAAGGCTGGGAATAAAATTAATTAATGCATGGATTACAATGACCTATAAATGTCATTGTTTCATCTCAAAGATATATTGGTACTGTAATTTTTACTTAACTCTTTCAAAGGACCACATGTGAGCACCACTGAATGGATACGGAAATTATTTATACAGCATGTTAAGGGGACATTAAAGCATTTCGTAGCATGTGGTAGGCCTCTCAGCGAGGCGAAAGACACAGATCAGCAATCCAGCTGTGGTGTGCTGCTTTGGCTGTGCCAAAGCCCCCAGATGATGTAGCTTTCCTGCCTGCCTGCCTCTGAAATAAATGTGAGCTGCATTCCCCAGGACGGGGCTGGCTGCAGAGTCTTGGGTAGGGGATCCCCATCTTTAAGTCCACAGAGGGGATAAGGGCAGAAGTTTCACTTGCAGCTATTTTACTGCCTTTTTTTTGTGTCCTGGCTGTATTTATTGTCTACCCCAGGACTGTCTGCCCTATGTCAGGTAGGCATCAGCCTTTGCATGGCTGCTTTGTACAGGAAATCCAACATCCCCCAGAGATCAATGACTTGTGGCTGCTGCCAGTTTCAGTGATTGTAGTGGTTAGGAAACCCTTTGTAGCTTTGCGTCCGCTGCAAAATAATAATAACTAAAAAAAAATTAAAAAAGGAGGAGCAAGCATCTATCCTGTATGGGCTCCAGCTCTCCAGGGAGGTGGCCAGATCCTCTGCCCTCCCGCTGTGCTTCTTCTAGCCTGGGGTACCAGCTCTGCTTCCCTGGTTTGTGCCTCAGCAGTGAGCACTGACTGAGAATATACCTAGATATGTACACAATTGTATGTCTATATGAAATATAGATGCAAATTCTGTGCACAGGTTTGTGCACAACATACACTACTTATATGCAATATATATACATACATATATATATATATGCAAAATAAAATACCTAAGAAAAGAAGGCTAATGTGGATTGGAAGCCACCTAGGTGTGTATGTACCTCCTGTTAAAGAAAATAATGACCATCAACTTATGGCAGCAATCTGGAGAAGCCTTTTGGTGACATCATAAACTAGCCGAGCTTTGCCCTCTGGGTTTATGATGATGTCATCAGAACGCCTTGACAGAGAGCATCTTTAACCTTGCAATTCACACTTGACCATCATTTATTTGATAATCTATGTGCCAGGTGACACTACTAACTGGCTTGTAGGCTGAGTCCGGAGTGGTACGTGTGGTCCAGCACCACCTTCCCCAAGGGGCAGAGCACCCAGCACAAACCTGAGCAGAAGTTTGATGGTTTGGTTCAACACATAACTTCACACAGGTCTAAATGGCTTGGGAGATGTTTTTCAGAGGGAAAGTAGAGTGATTTTTGATGATACTGAGATACTGAAGGACTGACTGGTGCACGCAGAGGATGGACAGAGAAGTTTGCAGTCCAGTTCCAACCCTAAAACCCAGCATGGTATAGTGGATTTTGAAAACTTGCCTGTCGCTCTGTTGGACCCTGGGACCCCAATCACATGGGTCTTTTGGAAAAATCATATGCAACACATATTCCAGCCAGCCTGCACCGACGTTAAACTGCCTGCTCAACGTATAGATGATCATGACCATTGTTAGAGGAAAAAAACTTGCATAGTATATAACAGAACAGCCACGAAGTGAGGTTGGGTAACATGTACAGTAGGATTAAAAAAAAAAAAAGACAGCAGGACAGTTTATATTAAATTTTAATTGTATTTGACATTGTGATTTTCTTCTTTTGGATTTACATGCTGGAGAAGATTCTAATGCAACAACATTGCTGCCATGAGTACCCTTTGGCTCGCACCTTTGCTTTTAAAACAATGTGGTCAGATTGATTTTTATTGAAGATTGCAAAAATTCTAAACAAGTTGGTGACATGTGCAAAGTGATCCAACTGTCCTGATGGCAGCACTGAACCAAAACTTGGAGTTGGTGCAGGGATTTTGGAACAGAATAAGTATGGGGTCATCTACATATTTGCATAGGGAAAAAAAAAAAAAGAAAGAAAAAAATTAACACCCCCCCCAATAATACTAAAAAAGAAAATACTAGTAGGGTATAAAAAGGTATCGATTTCCAAAGTAACCATAGCAGCATGTTTTCATGAGTTCCTGTTGAGAAGCCAAAAACCTTTGTGAGCAATAAATTAACCAGTTTATATCTCGGAACTTAAATCTTTTATTGGTTACTGATTAACTTAACTGTGCTGCCTGACAAATCTTTATAATAAATAAGCTAACCAGCAAGTCCTTAAAAAAAATCCAGCTAACTTTGTCTGAAGAACTATTACTGAAACATGCTCTACATTACAATGAATTTGGCAGTCAGCATGTGGTCATGTGCATGTTTCAACATGGATCTAAACCCCAGGAATCATCACAAGACGTGGAGTTATAAAAAAAGATCCCTCCGCAGCTACTTTAAGTAAAGATACATGTTGATATTTATCAGTGGTGTTGCTACAGGCAAAATAATTAGGAACTACTAATTGATGTCGTCCTTCTGGAAGAATACAGTGGGAAAATGTCTATGGGCTGTCGGTGCTGGGGTTGTCTGTGCTAAAGATCATGGGATAACAGGAGAAAGTTATACAGGTAAATTGTGGGATTTTAGATATTTACGCTGTGTGCATCCCATAAATGTATAGCCTTCCTGAGGTCAGCTGGCTACATTTTTGGAGGTTTTTCTCTTTTTTTAACTTTTTTTTTTGTGGAAGGCTTATGTGAGTTGTTGGCTTCCACAGTAAGTCTACATTTAAATTAATTAAACTGTTGACAGTTAAATTGTACTAAGTAGTTTCGATATAAAAGATGATTCCCAGATTTTTTTCCATGCTACTTAAAAAAAGAAGAAAAAAAAAAAAAGAAGAAAGAATCTGAGGAACTTCGTTCTAAACATCTGTCTGGGCAGATGTCAAAATGCGGAGTGTTACTGCGTGATACTCTGTGAGTATATGACACCATGTTATTACTCTTGGCTTAAATATTCACAATGGATTTTATGATTTATTTGAAAGAAACCTTTGATGGGAGTGTAAACTCTTATCTTTTGTCATACAATAAGCACCTTTGTGGAACTAATTCTAGAGTAAATATTGAAAAATAACACAATGTTTTCTACATCTTATTCACAGCGCATGAATATTTATACAAAGGGAATTATAGATATGTGATGGTGGAAAAGATTTGGCAGATTTTCTTTGAAAATGAATTTTGGTGAACAAACTCCTTTTGAAGTAAGATCGTATTGTTCTGAATGGCTCTGGATAAAATCATAAGCTTCAAGCTGTACATTAGCCAGCTGATTATAATCTAGTACAATAATCTGCATTTCTTCAAGAAATGAGAGACAGTCAGTGTCAAGGACATTACAAATCCAATAGTAATTTAGGGAACTGAGCTAGAACGAGGCAATGCTTATAACACTAATATTCCAGAAACATGTTGTTTAATTTTTGTTTCCAGATTGCATATATTAACCCATTTTATTAACCTGTCTATAGCCTTGATTCAATAAACCATTCCTATTCAGCAGAGCTCTAAAGCATATGTTTGCCTTTAAACACATGCTTAAATCCCATTGACTTTTTAATGCTTAAAGTTAAGCATGTGCTTAGATGTTTCTGCTTGGCTCTGCAAAATAAAATAAAAAAAAAAGCAACCTGGGGAAAAAAAAAAAGGCACTACAGGATGAAATTTTTAAAAGCTTAAAATAAGAAAACAAGCTCCCAAACTGTTCCTTTCCCCCCTATTCTCAAGAACTCACAAACTATTTTTAACTAAATACCTGAAACAAACAGAAACGATTTTTATGCCTTATTTTGGAGCATACTTGGACCTGAAATCGCAAAGACTCTCTGCCAAAGAGCCAAACAATAGTGGGAACATCTCACTGTTTGCTTAATGAGCAATGAATGGAAGTGTGAAGGTGAAAAGACAGATTCTGGGTTTGGGAGTGACAAGGTGAGACCGCTTCTTTATCACACCTTTCTTTTTTTAAACCCAAGCATCACTTTCAAGGCAGTAAAAAAAAAATATAATAAAATCTGTGGCTGGGAATTGCTCCGTAGCTTGCAGCCAACTGATTTGCGTTTACTCCCATTGCTTGCTTCATGGGAAATGTCAACTTGCTACAGAAAGTTTTAATTGGTTTATGAGTGATATATTCAAGCTGCTTATTTCCTAAAACATCTGTTTTTGTTTTAGTTCCCCAATGTCAAATGGTTGGTGATATCCCAAGGTAGCACGCTGTTTCCAAGTCATATTTCCTAGGGTATCTATCAATAATAAACCCCTTAAATTGAGCATAATGAAATTAGTACAAGGTAGTCAAGAAGTCTCCAAAACCAAGATATCAGAACTTCCCTATTCCCATTATTTTTTTTCCATATTGCTCGTGATTGACTGCTTTTGGGGCTTGGAGGAAGAAAGCCATGAGAGTTATGGCTAATTTCATCTTTTTCCCCCCCCTACCTCTCCGATGGCCTTGAGCAAGTCTAATTTGTATTGTTATGGAAATTGGAATTAAGCCAGAGGAAGCACAAGCCTCGTGCCGCACCCGATGGCAAAATTCACTCATTTTTCTACTCGGTGGACAGGGAGACTACAATTTGTTTGAAGATCTGTCTGCTCCACGTGACAACAGGAGTCCTAACATAAACAGGCAATTGCGAGAGCTAAAAATGAGCAAAACATTCATAAGAGGTTTTCATCTGCATGCGCACAAAAAAAATTCCTCAGTTTCCCACCACCCTGTGTCTTGGCCCAGAAAGGGAAAAAAGATGTTCATAAAGTAGTTATCACTCCAGTTCCTGAATACATGCAGAGGTCTTCTGTATGGATCACAAAAGAGAGTAGATTTGCAATATTTATCTAGTAGGTGGCCCCAAACCTAATTGGTTCTGACAATCTTTTATTGTGAATTTTGTTTTTTAAGCTTTTGGAGAAAGGAACACCTGAATATTCTTTTCCTGAGCTAAAGAATGTCCATTTAAGGCAGAGGCGGTCCAACTGAAACGGGTCAAAACAGAGCCCACCTCAAGACTAAATCAAGTAAGTGCTACTTAAAAAATAAGCCTAAAAGTAAATGACAGGAGGGGGCGGGGGAGGATAAAAGTTTGCATATTAACTTTCTTCCCAAACTCATTTGCCACTGAACGAAATGAAGTTATAAGGATAAAATTCTCAGCAGATTTGCACAGCACAGTAATAGCCTTTATGCTTGGAAATTTATGGGCCATGGACAGTTTATAAGAAACGATGTAGTTCATCAGAGAAGCAGACTGATGGAGCACATGGGAGCATTCTGCGCAGGAAGTTGGGTTTTGGAATAATACTTACTTTGATAGAGTTGTTTTGTTAGCTAAGTAAAACAGTAGGGAAGCCAATGGCCACTTAGGCTTCAAACATAAATATATATTTATAAGTCACCCAGCTGCTTAATTGAGATCTCTAGTGTTTTCCCTAAGTATATCTTACCCAAAAAAACAGTAACACAGAAAATAACAACAGCAGCAAAGACCTGCTATATGCTGAGGTTCATTTAATCAGTCAGTGGTAGTTATGGGAAAATGGAGCATTACTTTAGGGGCAAATTCATCGAGGTTCCCAGAGGGTCTGCAGCAGGTTGGGCTGAAATCTCTCTAGCAATTTCTTCCTGAAGAAGCAGCAGGATAGATACCCTTGCTGTACTTCTGTCATCTCTTGGTGGATATTCCCCTAGAAGAAGAGTCCAGTGCAACTTGTGTCTGAGCAGTGTAACCATGTACTTGTAACCCAGTTTGGAAAGATAAACGCTGGGGTTCTTGCCAGATGCTGGCTGTGTTGGCCGTGGAGGGGGAGGGAAGTACATGGGGCTTCAAAATGTTCTCCAAGGGAGGTTACACAGGGGATGGTTCATTAAATTTGAGCAAAGAACTGGAAAATAAGATTTCACACTCCTAGGCTCAAACAGCCTGTATCCCTGGAAAATCTTGAGGAAACCTGGCAAGTTTAGGGAGTTTCAGGAAATATTCTGGAGGTTTTTATGAAGGTGTTTTATTCTTGGAGCACACCTTCAAGGTGTGATCAAGGGTAGAGCCTCCCATGCCAAGCACCCTGGGCTGCTGTCTGGCTTTACTCGTGGAGTCCCAGGTGAGTGGACATTGGAATCTTGGGCTTAGTTTCAGCAGTCCAATGGTCAGAGCTCTTCTTAGACCTCTGTTTGATGGAGAGCAATGGTTTTGATCCATATGTCCTACTTTCCAGGTGAAAATCCTAACTTGGAGGCTGCTGAATATTTAGAGACATGACTTTTGATCTTTTCTGATGCAATGGTTTCTCCCTGTACAAGCAGTTTAATACCAGTTACAACAGAGACCCAAAACCAATGCTTTGAGCTTGAAGGCTTGATCTCAGTGAGACTTGAGGGCCGAGTTTTCTCTCCCTCCCTCCCCCTCTCATCAGGAGATAGGGCTGAACTGGCTTTGGTGTGAACCCGAGTTCTTATGTGTCTATCCCTTCCTGTAACAGGGTTACCCACATCCTTGGGAAAAGTATAATTTTAGGACATCTCTGCTCAACCAGAGCTTTAAGCACAGGTCAAGATTTAAACACTCACTACAGTAATTTACTTAACTGGGACCCCAGAAGCATTAGAGGGCTTTAGCAGCAAAAATGGCCAGATTTGTGGTAAAACATGGTTGAGTACTGCTAAGAACTGCTTGCTAAGCACTGAAGTGTCACAGATGTGTTCAGCTAGCCAGCTTCTGGGGGATCAGGGTCTGCTCCTTGAGCTGGTGGTCCTGGGACCATCCCGCACGTTCACCACAGTGCCCGATGGCTGGGAAGATGCTCTCAGATGATTGTCTTTGATTTCCCCTTTCCCCTCCCATCTCTCAAGTATATTTGTGTTCAAACGAGAGTTTGCTTCTTACCGTGCTCGCAGCCCATTTTCTCCTCCTGTTTTATGGGCAGTGAAGTCTAAATGGTAAATTAGTGACATCTTCATTATTATGGCAGTGGAGTGCCGTGCCATCCTAATGCTATTCCCTGTAGGAGCAAGCAGAAGGAGAAGCTAGGATGGAAGCGAAAATGATTGTATTCCAGTATAAATATCTGAAACTATAGCCAAAAGCTGCTGTGCCACTCTCTGGCTTTGTTTCGCCAGCTGAAAACATCTTGGAGAACATTCACTCGCTTCAAAACTGTCCTTGTTTCTCGAGGTGCAGCTGAATTTACCCATAGCTGCTGAGCCACACGGCTGGAAATAGAAACTGCTATTTCGGAGAGCTCAGCTTGCTGAGGGGGTGGAGATTTATAAAGAGCTCTTCCACCACTGTTCACACCTTCCTTGGGAGAAATACTGTCAGTAAAACTGTCCCAGAGCTTACCAGAGAGTAGGAGCCAGACACTGCGGTGATTTGCTGCTCTCCCGTTCTCTTGTGAAGCAGGGAAAACCTTTCAACATTAGGTTGTTTATTTTGTTTGGTGGCACTTGCCCACAAAGGACGGGGCAGCGGGATCTTAAATAATATCGTGGTTCAGGCAGCTCAAAGGTGTTGAAGAGAGCTGCGTGAAATCAGTTTATAGCATTTTAAAATGTGGTTTTGGCAAAGCCGAACTGACAGGTTCATTTCCCATCCCACAGAGGTTGCCTTTGAGCTCTGACTTTGCCCAAAACCTGAACCTCGCTGTAGACATCAGGCAAACTTTGTCGTTTCTAGAGTGAAACTGGGAGAGTCGACAGTTGTCTTCTTGATTCGCCTCCATTTCTGACTTCTGTGGGCACATCAACATAGCTCCTGAAATGTGCGCTGAAGCCTGCCTCTGCACTTGTGCTAGGTAGAGATGTCCAAACCATTCTTAACCCTTCTGGCTACCTGGTCCTTCCAGTGAGGAACTGGAGTTTTACCTCCATTGCTTCTTGATGCACCACCAGCTGCAAAAAATCCTGTGCCTGAATTCAGGGAAAGCTTGCCCTTTGCAAAACTTGCGTCTCAGCATGGGACAGATGATGCACATCCTATAAGCTGTCCATCTGAAGGAATGAGCAAATAAATTAAGCACTTCTGGTTCCAAGTAGCTTGGTAAGTTGGAGAGGTATTGGCAACTAGGAATAAGATAGCATTACTGAAGTGCATCCCAGGGACCAGCACTGCTGCCTCCACATTCGTAGCACATGCATCCATGCAGAGCTGACCCTTGGGCATGGCGTACACAGACACCCACACCCGTGTCCCTGTCCCCTGGCACTGTGTCACTAAGCAAAGCTGCCTCCAGCTTAATTTTATAAATTTGCCCTTTTCCAGTCACCTGTTCACTTATGGTTTGAAGACCATGCTTCTGTCTAAATGCAAGTTTACTTTTAAATTCAGGGGTGGAGGAATTTACCTACTTTTTGCTCACTTAGAAATTTAATGGGTTTTTGGGGTTTTTTTCCTTTGAATGAGTGGGTAACAGTTAATTATGATTTTAATATTGTGCAACTTGAAGGAAGCTTTAGTTGTCATCCAGAAGAACCACAGACCTATGAAACCAAACAATTAAGGTAGAAAGAAAACAATCGGTCATTTATAAGGAGGGAAATCTTTGTGCCTAAAGTGCATCACACCACTGAAGTTTGGGTGGCTCTGGCTGTCTGCAGTGCTGATGTGCCGGTCACTCAAAACCAGGAAGCAAAGCTACCTATTTTTAAGCAAAGCAGATGATATCACTACTGGTCAGTAGTGATATCATCTACCCTTTTGCTTTCCTGCCGTAGGATCTCATTTTTAGGGATGCTGCTCGTTGCTAGGTGGGAGCTGTGTCTCCCTCTGCAGCCCAGTTCCCGCAGTCAGCCCTCACCCTGAATTTCCCAAATCTTGCTTCTGTTCCCCAGGAATCAGTGACATGACAGAGGGTCTGGCGATGGGACAGCTGGCAGAGCTCAAAGGTGCTGGAGCTGTTGTGGCGACCATCTGATCCAAGTACGTGTCGCCTGGCTCTCTCCACTGCTCTCATGGCCTCCTGCTCTCCCTTCTTCTCACGTGGCATGTCCTCTTCAGCGTATTCATCCTGCCTTTGGTGTGTCATGGCAACTGTGTCAGATGTTTTATTAGTATTTTTTTTCTTTTACCCTGCAACTGAACCCAGTCTCCTGGGAAATATGGGCTGAGCCCAAAAGACATTAACGTGCCTGCCAAAACATCATTTTTTGAACCTATGGAGGAAAGCAATAAAAGAAAGGCAAAAAGAAGGGGAGTCCTGTCTTAGGTATGTCCACATTTTATGACTTTCAGCATGTTTACAGGGTTGATATGTCTCAAACAATAGGAGCAACTGCAAAATAAACATTGCCAAAGTCATGGAAAGTGGTGCTGGAGGAGACCTTGGGATGTCACGAGGTTCAGTTCTTCACCTACACAGAAGAAGCCATTCCTGGACTAGACCAAAACAGCAGACGGGATTGAAGGCTGGTCTGCATGGTTCTGTTTGGACTGCATCCCTCTAAATTCAGTCAGACTCAAACACTGCAAAAAAAAAAAAAAAGGCAGATTTTTTTATGTCTTCCCACTGTGTAATTAATCTCTTGTATTACCACCACCAGGCCCAGTAAAAGACGAAATATGTAACTCTCCTTTGTCATGGTCTCTCTTAGTTTCACAGCTTGGCACTGCTGCCACGATACCACTCAAGGTCTACCACTGCTTCAGCAGTCAAGAAGCTCATGTTTAATTTCTGGGTGGTTTTAAGCCATCCTGGCTAGTTTTCCTATGGACCCGCAGGTTTCTGCAGGAGTTACTCAGCATGTACCAATGACCTCTCATCATTGAGCACCCATTCATTGGAGGTGGCTGGAGTTTTGTAGGGGGGGCATTTTTTTTGGTCTTTTGATAATGTGGCAACCTTAGGGGAAGCCCAGAGCTTGCCCACAGCTCAGATCCCACAGTGGCCTTCCAGATGTCTCCACCGCAGGTGGTGGATATGGCAACCAGTAGTGGAGAAACGTCAGATGAGTTAATAAATACGTAGCAGGCGACATAGCTTCCCTATGAATTTGCCAGTAGGTGTTGCTGGCCCATCAGGTGCAGGAAATTGCAGCCCACAGGGTGATATCAGGCAATTTTTGCTCCTCTGCCAGGAGAGCTTGTGAAATGCCAGGTCGGCACTGACTCAGGTTTTCAAGCAAGTTGGAGAACAGCAGGAACCAAAGCTCCTGGAGGTGGTTGGGGTTGACTGCTCCAGCAAACAACATCACATGCCAGAGCTGAGGGGGTGGGAGAAGAAAACCTTGTTTCTAGGAAGTCTAATTGCACTGAGTGGTGGCTGGAGGGGTCCTGCAGTGCATTTCACAAGAGTTTACATAGTTCTGGATCCTCTGCCACTTAGAATGGAAAAAAGAAAGCCAATCTGTTTGATCAGGCCTCTCCCACTCGATATGTGTATTGGATTCTACATTAAAGCTTTTAACAGTTACGTACACATCTGAGCTGGAGCTATTGTTAGCCCATGTGATGGATTAAGATCAAGAATGTTAATGTTATCCAAAGGAACGCTTTTTAATGTATATTGAGATTGTATAAACAGGGTCACCAGAGCTAAATGGGATGTCAATGACCTATGAAGATCATAAAGTAAACAAAAGATCTTAAAATAAGCATGTAACCTGAACACGTCGGGGATTGTTGTATATCAAAGGCATTTGCTTATATAAAGTAAGGGAAAATTACTTACGGGTAATGTTGTTTGCCACAAGTCTACCTCTTGCCTGATCTACAAAGGAAACCTACCCAGAGAGACTGGGGTATGTCTCCATCCACCAGGAAGCACTGAGCCTGTGGGCCCTGACCGAGCAGAGCCTAGCTTTTGTACATGCCTAATAAACATACGCTTAAATCCCTGGAAGCAGCAATAAGCCCTCTTTGCTGGTGAACAGCAAGGCTCCTCCAGCCCTCACAGAGAGAGAGAGACAATGACCCCACCAAACACTGCTGCCAGGTGGGTTTTGGAGCCCCAGTAACAGAGGGAGACCAAGGCAGGTCCATGAGGCCAGCCAGCTGAGTGGGAATTAGCACACACCAGATGGTCAAAAGCACTGGGAAAAGAGTAGGAGCTTTTTTTTTTTTTCCTGTTAAGTACATTAGCATTTCCCTTCTTGCTTCCACATCATTGGGATTGAAGAGTGGGGGCTTTTCTTACTGGGTAGCCCCTAAATTATTGCTTTGGGAGAGTGAGCACCTTGTTCAAGATGCCCTAACCCACAGGGGCTTAAAGGATTTCTTGTGAGATAGTAGGGTTAAAATCAGAGATTTTCCCTGGAAGAAGGGGATCCTGGGGTTGTCTTATCCTGCCCTTAGTGCAGTTGGTCATCCTGCCAAAGTGCAGATACTGAATTTCATCATACCTTTTTCAAGTGGCTTCTCCAGTTTTGAGTTCTAATCCTATCCTTACAGTCCCTCCCAGTCTGGTCCCCTCTGCAAATTTAATAAATATATTCTATCCCATTAGCCGGAGCACTCATGGAAATAGTGGCTGGGACAGGGGATGACCATTGAAAATACTTTTGCCATTGTGAGTGGGAATCATAGAGAACACCTTTCTGGGAACAGCTTTAAGAAGGCTTTACACTTAGCCCAGAATAGTTCTATCAAGACCATGTTTTCCTGATTTGATACAAGAATATCAGAAGAACCAGTTTATTGAAGTTGTGGTGTGTAATACTTATAAGCAATAACTTACAGGCTGTTACGCTATCATAGGGTGAAATTCTATTAGTCTGATAATATTTGTTCTCGGAAAAAGTCTATACTTTTTCTACGTTTCCTTGTTATCTTTGAGGTTATTTTCAGACTATTTACATGCTCCAGATTTTCTTTTCAGCAGGTTAAATTACTGGTTTAGAGTATGCCAGCGCTTTAAAACACAAAACAAGACCCAGAAACACACCCTGAAAAGACCTTCAGCTGTCTTCCATAAAGTCTCAGATTAACTTCTGAGAGACGGCCACAACTAGCTCCTTCATTACCATCAGGTGATGTTCATCAAGCCCAGCTGAGCTGAAGGCATCTAGTTTATTTAAGCTCTCTGTGAGCTTGTTCTACCCTGACTTCAGGTTGGGAGTTCATTTCTTTGCTTCTAGGTTTTTTTTTTTTAGAGTCCTGAGTTATGACTGAGCTCAACAAAGATTGATGTAAAGCAGGGGTGGGAGCAAAGCAAACTGGAGAACGCAGGGAATACATCAGCGAGGTTTTTTTTTCCTTCCTGTTTGGTGCTATTTTGCTGGCTCTGCAGAAACCCTACTGGACAGGAAAACTACAAGTAAGAAGGTAAGGATGTGACTTCATTTATTTTCTGCTGCTCTCTGCCAGAGACTATGATCTTAGATACCCACATGTCATGCTGGACAGCAGTGTAGGTGAAAAGAAATTTGGTGCCTGTGGTAGGGCAGGTCTAAGTCCTTCTCCCTGAGTAGCTGAGCACTGGGACCAAGGGAGATGACTGCTCCCAGTTGCTGGCAATAAATGATCCCTTTGCCTGCAGCCCTGACCCTGATCCTTACCATATGTATTCTATCTTGCAGTCCTGCCAGGGCTAAGCTCACAAATTCAACCCTAAGAGTGCAATGCTGCCATTAAAGAGTGAGGGACTAGGGAGCTTCTGCTCCCTGTTGCTTGTTGCTTCTTTTCATACCTAGTACACCATTTCTATGGCCTTTCTCTTCCCTTTCATCAGGGGTAGGAATCTGGGGGCTTGGAGCCCTAAGCTGCTCAGGGAGGCCAATATCCAAGAGGTATTCCCACCACCTCTGCCATCTCAGCTGCCACAAACCAACCCCTGCATGGCCTATGCCTTACATGTCCCATGACTGATCTCCCAATTTCTCTCCCTTTCCCAGGGGTAGGAAAGTGTGTCCAAGGCAGAGAAGGCCTTAGAACCAGGTTCTCCCATGTGTTGTGAGCACAAACCTTCTGCCAGGTCTTGGGAGAGAATTATTGATGCTTAAAGTGGTTGCTTTGGTTGCCAGCATCCCTCACTGTTCCCATGTTACCTCTGGGGGTTTCTCTGTTTTGGTGTAATTTGGGTTTTTGTTTTGGAGAAAGCTGGTTTCCATTTATCTTTGGGAGTTTTCTGTTAAGTTAATGTGAACTGGAATATCGGTGCTTCAGAAAGATGACATGAAGAAATATAGGCTTATCCCTTGGCTACCGGATTAAAAAAAAAACTCACAACAATGATAAACCTTTGCTTTTGTGTTTCCCATTAGGTGCAGGCATATAGTTTTGATTTCTTCTTGAGATATATGTACCAACGCACCACAAAGGAATGTAAATCACCCATATACAAAATGGTCCTTGTTACTTGAGCAAGCTCTTCATAGCATGCAAAAATTCAGCTGTTCTCCATTACAGATATTACGATAGTAATCAGCAATTTAAAACTCTTTCAATAATTGTTAGCCCAAAAGGTTTTGTTTATTTGTTTACTGGCATTGAATGATGGTTATTATCAGCTTTGAGTGACATTCGGCATTCATTTTGCAGCTCTGTCTGTTTTCAAATATTTGGGGATGTCCTTGTTAGGATGTTTTCAATGCAATTTCATTCACAGCAATTCCAAAGCACGCACGCTGTATGTGATCAATTAATTACCGCTTGTAATCAAAATTTTTCTTAACATGCGGAAACACAGACAGTGAATATGCCTTAAAATGTCTTTGTTTTGTCAGGAAACGACCTCCCAATGTGCTTTAAAATATGTAAATAGGTTTGTGCTCTATGATGAAGCATTACTGTGTGGTTTATCTAGAGAAAGACTGTGAAAGGGATGTGGTGACTAGCACTTTGCATAACTTAGTAGTGAGGCTGGTGGCTGTGTGCTGTAGTTTTGGTCCTCCCAAATTCAGGGACTCGGACAGTGGATGTGGTAGCTACTGTCTTCAGTTTTCTGGTAGTTTTCTTAAGGCTGGAAACACGGCAGGTGCTCAGGAGAATTATTTTTTTTTAAACTGGTCCAAGTGACTTTGGAACAATGTTCACATGTCAGTGGAAGTTAAGCATCAAACTGCTTCAGGTGTTTCTGTCCATCCCAGGTAGTTACTAGGTGCTACTTCTGCTATGTCTTACATAATGTACACACAGTAATTTTTCTCTAGAAAGTAACCACTGAAACGGCATAAACCAACTTAATGCAGGAGGTGAGTTCTGGGGTTAAGGTGAAAAGCTGTTTGGAAGAGATTAGATTATCCCCTATCTGCCCATCATAGGACTTTTCCTGTTTGTTTGTCTGCATCATCTTCCAAAACCTTTGGTGCTGGCCTTTGTTGAGATAGCACGATCTGCAGGTTAGATTCTGTGTGGTCTTGTCTGTTGGGAAGAAAGGGCATTTGGATAAGTAGCTGGGAGTTACAGAAAGGGCTGGGCTTGAAGGGACTTTTCAGCTGAAGATGGATGAGCTCTCCTGCTTTGTGGACCCGTTCCCCCTGTTACCTGATTTCTTTATGACATGCTGGCAGTCGTCTTAGCTGGGCTCTTGCTGCGAGACCGTCAGCACCACACTCAGGGCACTGCAGGAAAAATAAACTCATTCAGACCAAGCAAAACACTTGGAAAAACATGTAGATGTCTTTTCTTTTTTTGGTAGTTGATTTTTTTTTTTTGGTGGGTCCTGAGTTGTGCTTCCTCTTGAAGCTTTGCACACAAAGACATTTTTGTGAAAGTTGTCAGCCTTTGCACTAGATTTGGCAATTTTCTTCTGACACCACTATTGTAGAGGAGAGAGGAAAGGGCTGATGACAGGAGCCCATTAATTAAAATTAGATACTGTTTTAATTTTGGTCACTGTCTTGAAGCCAGAGCAATAGCAAAATGTCTTGGTCTTTTTCTTTCTTCTCCACCTGATTAAAACAAGAGAGGTCAGGTTCTTCCCTGTGCTGCACCACCACCCAAAGCATTGAAATGGAGGTCTCAAGAGATCTGGTTAGGCTTTCTGGGTTGTCCAGGCAGATTGATACCATCTGGAAGTCTGGCTGGGGAGAGGATTTGAAATCTGGACCCTGATACTGGCTTTTTAGTCTTCCATTTTTCTAAAGTAGCTTTTCAGTGGGAGTAAATGACTCTAATTGTATTGAAGGAGCTTGACTAATTCACACCAGCTGAGGAGCTGGCCCCTGAGGTCTGGGCTGGCCTGTTGTTTCTGTGTCATTTAAAAAAAAAATCCAAGTTTTTGGGTAATAGTTTAGAAATGGAAGTCCTTGGCTGCTTTGCATTCAGTTTGAGATGCAGCAGCACCTTCTGGGAAGAGTGTGTATTTCCATGATGGCTCTGGCCAAAAAGATGTTTTCACTTTTGGAAACAGGCATCATTTGCCCTCTTCCACCTCCATCTAGGAAAGGGACGGTGGGTTGAATCTCTGGTAGCATGTCTGATGGCCCTTGCTGAGATGAGCCAAGACATTTTACACCTTTGTAGCAGTAGAATGAACAGGAGAGGCAAAATACAGTTCTCCCTCCACCACTTTTGTGGTTGTTTTAAGATGCCAGGTAAGCTGGGCTGGCAGGGTGCTCTGCACTTATTCAGTTGCACGGGCTCTGCTTGGTGGACATAAAACCCCAAGTTGAGGGTGCTGAAGTCAGGAAGC
>VZZY01010304.1:424240-451232 GCA_013400335.1 Eurystomus gularis | reverse complement strand
AGGACCCCCCCCTGCCTCTCTAGTCTCCCTGTTTCATTCCCGTTGAAACCTCTTGGAAAGGAGCTTCTGTGCTCCACGGTGCAGTGAAGGTTACTGAGCCTGTGTAGAGTAACCCTAAGTTTGCTGTGATTCAGCTGAACGAAGCATAAAAATCTTAGCATAATTTTGCTAAGATTACAGCTGAATACAACACATCTCTCTTTTTCTCTTTTTTTTTTTTTAAGTAACCGGAGGAAAGAATACTGCAGTTCAGTATTGAACTGTATCTTTACTTTGGTCCTTTTTTCTTTATTCTGCTTTAGCTATAGAGTCATTTAAGGGGGGGGGGGGGCACGGGCTTGTCACTGTCTCAGATGGTATTAAATGGCCTTGCTGTGAAAGGAGGAGCTAGTTCTGGGCAGCAGTTCTGAAGCTTTTTTGTTGAAGTCCAATCCTGTTTGTTCTTAAGGCCAAAGGAATAAAAACCACAAATCTATACAAATAGAGGAGTAAGAGAGGGAAGAAAATGAAAAGGGCAAAATATAAGAAAACACAGGTTTGATGCTTACAGCTCACCTGTTAGAAAACCAGTTTGCAATATTGTTGCTTGTTGTGGGCTTTAAAGGAATCACAGCAGATGCTCAGCAGGTGTGAATCTTGCTCCATCGTACCACTCTATACCTGGCCTGTTGTCTTAGCTTGCCTCCAATCAAGGACTTGCAAGAGGGGTTTTTTCCATGGCTGAGCAAGCCTGACCTTTATTAGGCAGGAGGTTAAGAGGAGAGAAAATGGAAGGTAGAAGAGACAGACCTAGAGTGACTATTAATAGGAATTGAGGTTTACATCACAGGTGTTGGTGAGGAATTCAGCTGAACCTGATAATCCTTATACCCATATGTGGAGCAGAGTTGCACTGAGTGGCATGCTTCTTGTTCTCCTCCCCTCAGGTGGCTGGGTTGGCACGTCTTTTAATATCTGCAGGCAATGCAAGGAGGAATGCCTGAGTACCCACTGCAGAGGTAGCCACGATGCTCTGCAAAATTATTTGCCATGCACTGAGGCCTTTGAGTTGTAAAGGGCCTCTTGCCAAAGCAATCTGCCAAAACACAGAAACCTTGTTCCTGTGGAGCTAGTCCCTAAAAACAAGTATCTAGTCATCCTGGATGTGGGCTTCTTTGTGGTTTTCTTTGTGCCAGCTTGGGCTGGGAGACCATGCACTTGTCTGGTGGTGAAGGCAAGACTCTCCTCTCTGCTTCTCATCACTGCCATTTTGTATTTGCTCATATACAGGCAACCTCCTCCTTGTGAACACCACCTTGATGTGGCTAAGGTGGTCCTCTGACCTCACTGCACATTTCTCAACAACTGTGACTTTTCCTCCAGTTGAAGCCCATCAAGTTGTCATTACTTACTTGGGTTTATTTTTGCAAACCATTTTTACATAGGATGTATATGTGCTGAGGTGTCTGCCTGGTGCCTTTCACCTGCTTAGGACAAGGAAAGACATCATTGTGAACTTCAATACAGTGGCTCCTCTACATAAATATTTTATAAAGTTCACAAGAGTCCTTTGGGGTTAGGAATGATTTGTTCCGTCAATTCAAAACGTTACCTAATACCAATAAATGTTAATAAAGAGCTTGTAGCTGGCATCGTATACCAAAGCACTATGCATTCATTAGGAATCACCTATGCAAGGACAGGGCTGGCCAAAATAATCTCCTAATCAGTTATAAAAAGTCTAAAACACTTGTCAGGAGCTCAGTGTGGGGCAATAGCATTGAGAGTTGTGGTTTCTGGCTGAGGCACTAAATCTGTTGCACATGGAGACAAGCCAGAGTAAGAAGGTCCTCACTAGCACCCAGTCTTTCCCATGCTTAGGGTAAGGGAGGAGAAGGATTTAAATTAAGAACAGTAAGCATCCAAATAGTTATTTCGGGTTTATCACCATTATAGAGGGAAGAGCATATATCAGAGTTCTACTGTTTTGTTAGGACACATCTGTGCATGTTTTCCAAAATACCTGTCCCCTCCAGTGTGCCAGAAGTCTCCCTGCCTATTGCTTCTTATGTGAGTTCAGTGGCACGTGTGATTTGGCATGCATGAGGCTGCACAAGGGACGACTAAAGGTTTTTTTCAAAGACTGTCTTCATACCATGCATGAGGTCTTCCCACATGACGAAAAACCTAGACCTTGCCTGTTGAAGTTGCTTTATAGCTCCTGGCTGGTAGATTTGCAAAGCTTTTGCAGAGAGGAACAAGACACTCTATCTTCCATGTTCCACCTAAGTTACTATTAAAACTTTATTTGCTACGTCCGGTGATTTAGGACTTTAAAGACCCCTTTGGCCTACCATCATTCAGGAGTAAGTCATCTTTCTGTGCACTTAAATGGAAAAAGAGTTGAAGTGTATCCAAAGAATATATTTTTTTTACTGGGGTTGGAAAGCTGGTCTCTTTTCAGGCAGCTTTTAATAGGAGCTGAAATCAGAAAATAACAGAATATGGCTCCTAAAGTACATTCTGAAATCAAAGGGGAGCATACTTTTTTTCTAAATACCCTATTACCAAGCTTGGTATGATGATTAATTGAGAAATCTTTCCTGAGGTTGTTCCATCTTAGAGTGAGGGTTATAGGGGTCAAATCTGTACTGCATGGCTATGTTTGTTCCTGTCCCAAGGGAGCACAGAAGTCCATGCAATGTGGTGGGACTGCTGGTGCCTTATTGCAGAGAATGGGCCAGGCAGCAGAAGACAGTGGCATGTTCTTCAGTGTCTCCAAAGCAATACTCCTTAGGGTCTGCAGCAGCCTTGACCTTTTGAATGTGGTGTGTCCATGTTGTGGTTCAGACTCAGAAGAATGTTCTGTCTTGCAGGTCCTTTTTACTACTTTTTTTTTTTCCCCTAGGACTCCTCAGATCTGTGCTTGGGAGCTCACAGGCTGGTAGGATTTGTCTAGTTGTCCTCAGCCTTCTGCCTGTCTGAAAAGGTGTCATCAGATGGATTTTGGGAGCTCTATTTTGGTGATGCCATCTGTGTTGGCATGCCAACTGTGTTAATGGCGGTTTGGTTGAATACGCCACGTGGCAAGAATAGTTGCACTCATCTGCTACCAGCTTTCATGCTGGCTGGGGCCTCGATGTCTTAGAGAGATACAGGCGCTTGACTTGTACACCAAACTGTGTGGTCCTGAAACTAAGCATTTGGGCAGGCAAATTCTGTTGGTTTGGCATTTTTAAGCTGTATACATGCCTACCCAGCCACTGAGGGTGCCTGAATGTTCAAGTTACAGCTACTTTGGCTTTGCCCTTCTATAAATACTCGATTGTTGTGATTTTTTTTCCTTGGACCAATGAGCAGAATACTAAAAAAATAGTGTTTTAAAAATTGTCTTCACGAGGACAGTGCAATACTTACGCTATAGGCACTCCTACAAACTAGGATGGGTTTGAGGTATGCTTAGCCCCTAGTTTATAGGACCGAGGTCAAACGTGACATGTTTCCAGATGATGGATTGTCAGGATTGTTTTGCCAAACCACCTTACCAAAATTCTAGTTTTGTGCATCAGCACTGTATTTATTTGGGTTGCTGTTTAAAAGTGCTAGGATGAATCCTGCTGCATCTGCCGTTTTGCATGGTGAGTGTAACAAACTATGTGGTTGGTATGACTGGATACTGGCTTTTGTGCTGCTGCTCATGTGTTGTCTTCATTTTCTTGTTTTATACACTCCCACAGAGAGAGGGGCTTGAGATTTGCATAGATGTCCATGAGTGCCTGGTGGGAAACATCCATTTATCCTGGTTCTGTATTTGATGGTGCATGTAGGGGATCACTGCTGCAAAGTCAATAGTTAAGTCACAGATGCTGTGAATCCTTAAGATCCCTGGGCTAGAACACACGTGTGAGAATCTGGGAGTAGCTGTGTTGAGCAAACTCTTCTGCAGTTAAAATACAGACAGAAATACTTCCTACTTATTCAGCAGCTTCTGTGGTGTGCTGTGGAAGTGGCAGTAGGTCCCTAACAGGACTGTATGTGTGAGGTCCTAGCCTGGATCTAGAACATACACCAATGTTGTTTGAACTTTTCCAAGTCACCAGGCAGATGATGTCCCCACCCTCTTAACACTGACTCCAGGCTTCTTACCTTCCACCTAAACTGGACTGGGTAGACTGGAGCCAACCCTTTGTCTCTTTCTTTGGGAAAATTGGCCAAGCTGTCTGATGGGAAAAATAAGAATGACCAGAATGGTGCTGTGTTATCAGATGAAAAGATGAACAACCCATCAGCATGAAATGAGGGCACGCAACAGTGCAACAGAAAAGATTTTTCTTGTAACTTGCCATGGGCTTCATCATGAAGTGCACGTGGTAAGGTCTCACTCCCACCACACTAGTGGTGCACATGTTTTGGCTAATCCTGCAATGACAGCGCATGGGTCAAGGGTCAGTGAGGTGTGGTTTCCCATGCTCTGCTAACACTTCACTTTCAATGAGTGTAAAGCTTCAACTCCAACCAGGTATCTTAGTACCACAGGACTTCTCAGTTTAATTGAAATCACTTTGCAAGACCATCCAGAGTAAATAGTCCAGACAACAGAACACGGTTGGTAATATGGAACATGTGATTTATTTTATTTTTTTAACAAACTGATCCGGGAAAATGTTTCCACGCTGACAAAAACAGAACAAATGTAGGTCAGTGTCTGAAGGAGATGAAAGAAGCCAAGTGTAATGAGAGCCTATTGTTTCATGCTGACATATGCAGGAAGCTTGTGGAGAATGAACATCAAACTAAAATGTGAGGAAAAAAGAATAGAAGGCATGAAAATCATCATACTCAAGAAAACAAAGAGATCAGAAAGTTAAGGGGCATGCTAAGAAATCTGCACGAGGAGGCTAAGTAAATGAGTTTCACATTTCCTCTTCTCCCTTCTCTTCAATTCCGGGTTTCTCTCCCCTGTTTGTCTATAAGGTAGCAGCCTCTTCTTCCTTCCAGGAATACTTTGATTTTTTTCCCTCCTATCCTGCAGATGCCAGGGCCTAGAGAGGTCCAGATGGCAAGCAGACCAGCAAAAACTGCCTCTTTACTATTTAACTTCTCGCCTTCCTCTCAAGTTAAAAACACATGAAAGATCTATTGAAAAGAACAGACAAGTCTTATTTACTTTTTAATAAGTAAATTTAGTTTACTTATTTAACAGAAGTTAATCCACTGTTCAAACAGCTGGAATAAATATGAAGAAGCAATTTAGAGTCTAATTCTTTACTTGTGTTCACCAGTCTTACACTGATGGATTTTCTCAGACTTCAGAGGTGTTTTCCTGACTTGGGCAATGGACATGAAGAATTGGTGCTTCGTGCTGATTACTTCTGCCACCCATTACCATCTGGAAACATCTTCCTCCGCTCTGGCCAGCCAGCGCTTTCCCTAAAATTTCAAAGCGAGTCTAGGAGACCTAAAGCTGTTCCCAGTCCACTGTAGAGAAAAAGAAAGACATTAACCAATGAGGCTGCACTGGAATAAAACCGCTGTGAAAGCAGAGCGGTATGTCCTGGATTTTTACAGATGAGGCACTGGTGCAATTTTTTTCCTACCAACTATTTCCTTTTCATATCACTTTTTCCACCTCTGGTAAGAGAAAAATATCTTGGTGGGAAAACTGTCTGCCTCAATCCTGTGATACCCCATTGATTTGAGTCATGTCATCCAGAGGCTGACCCAAAGAGGACTGCCCTGGTGACTGTGCAAGTGTTCCCAGGATTGTCCCTTCCCATACCCTTCCTTAAACAGGCGAGTTACCAAATTTCCACCCTGTCAGTATAACGAAGGGCTCCTGTGACAGCCTGATGTATGCTCTGGGTCTGTTCCTTGTGAGCTCTGAATTCACAGCACCATGAAATACATCCTCTGATGAGAGATGTTCCTGAGCCACTGCTATTCCTTAAAAGTTCAATAGTTTCTGACAGTAAAATTGTGAGCCCTAGCAAAGAACAAAAAAATCTCCTATCTGTCATCCTTAGAATGTATAAAAATGAAGCCCAGATTTTTGGGTTATTTTAGGGCACAGGGTGATGATGACTGTTTCAATGCACTTAGTGATACATTTAAATTGGTGATTTATGCAGCCTGACATTGACTTTAATTTAGCTCATGTTACAAGTAAAGTAATTCAGCCCTTAATGAAGTGTACTCCATATGACATATTGAACATGGGATCTGACAATCAGTGGTTGAAAACCAGCCTAGGTTACATTTTCTTTTGTCATTGAAAGCGGGCTGGCAGTTCATAAACTTAAACTGAGGCATGCAGACCTATCACTCTCTCTGAAGTATGGTGCTGAAGACTGAGGGACCTGCATTAAAATAAACTTTTCCCATCCTTTGAAAGGAAAAGGAGGGGAAAAAAACTTAAGTGAGCTGTGCTGTACAGATGAGAACATTATAACATGCACGTGTGTGTATATACACATTTATTTAGTTTTCTGCTCTGTGAGTATATAGAAAAAAGGGTTGTTAACAAAAAGATTTGTGTCCTGACCTATGCAAACCTTTGGATTGTGTAGTATGAGAGTGAAAGAATTTGATATACATGTTCCTGAACAAATGGATCCAGCTCTGAAGTAGTATAAATTATGCTTACATCAGCTCTTACAGGGGTTCAAAATAAGGCTGTAGGGTAAGCGATGGGAAGCACAACCCGGCTGGTTTGGGAGCAGTCTGGGGGGCTTTATGTGCCTGCATTTCCAAGGAACCAACAGAGCAGCTCTGAACTCTAAATGTGCAAATCTTTTAGCATTTATATTAAGCGATTCATCCTTGTTTGCATATGGAGAAGGAAGCAAAATTTTGAGTGATTCCAGGAGGTAACATTTAAAAATGAGAAAGCCTGCTGCAGCCCGGGTTAAGTCACAGCTGTGTTGTTTCTCAGTGCAAAAAGTTGACTTAAAGTATCATGGTAAGGGCTTTTTGTGTGCGCGCAAGGCTGGTTCAGATGTCTACATCCTCTGCTTTTTTCCTTCTACCTTTTATGAAGCTGTAAAAGGATGCTTTTACTATTTGAGTGTGGGATTTGGGGGAAAGAACGGAGGCAGGCAGGGGGCATCAGCTTCTGGGCAAGTTGAAAATAATATGTTTTCCTTTAAAAAAAAAATAAAAGGGGGGAAAGGACAGATGTTATGTCCCAGAGTCTTTTCTGGGAAGAGGAGGACAAACGAAAGGACAGGAATAAAAAGTTGTAGTGAGGGAGAGCTTGTCAGTTGAAAGCATGTCTGTGCTGCAAGGGAGGAGTGTGGGAAAGATGCTAGCTTGGGTTAAAATAGCACTGCCACTGGACAGCCTGGGTTCTAACTCTGTCTAACATGAAATTATCCCAAACTCCCCCACCAGCTTGATCTTCAGATGCTAATCTAAGTAAACTGCTCCCCTTGCCAAAGCTACCTTGATTTTCTTGGTATTTTACGCCCAGGCAGGGTACCTACGATAGCCTATCTTACAAAGTAAGTTGTTTGCAGTGTAGAATAATTTGTGCCGGAGAAAGATGGGATTGTGGGCACAGAGGTGGGAAGCAGTTTGCTTTAAGCAGATGGAGAGCAGTGGAATAAACTGTGGTTTGGTTTTGGTTTTTTTCACCATCACAGAGCCACAGCTGGTAGCCTGAGCAGTAAATTGCAGGTCCAAGCTCACCTGGTGCCCTGGGATAGCAGGATCAGGTTCAGAGGCAATGTTTTTGGGTGGAAGAAAAAAAAGGTGCTTTAATTTAAAATGGGAAACCTGCTGCTCATTCTTGTGCTTAACCCAAGTAGCTCTTGATTTCATATATTTTTTCTTCTGGGGTGCTAAGCAGTCTCAGTGCTTCTTGGCTAGGAAGGGAATGGGATTAACACCAGGCAAAATTGGAAAAAAAAAAAATCAGCTTTAAAATGTTAAAGGAAAAAGGAATTATTTGACAAAAAAACCCCAAATCCAGAAAAATACAGTGAGAGATCCTTAACTTTCAGGGTTATACAAATGCTTGTTGAATATCCATTTTATCTTCACCTTAGGATGTACTTAATGTGGTATATCTGATATCTTGCTGTTTTCATAATCCTGCCTAAGAAATAGCAAAGAATAGCAAGGGGCAGGGAGGGTGAACCCAGCCCCAAGAGTATGACGTTTTATTTTAACGTTGGGCATGACATGGATTTAGTTTTCCAAGAAGCAAATGCAGTATCATACATCAATACTAAACAAGAGAACAGTCTAATTGCTAATATTTGAAGTATTTGTGCACTTCTAACCAAATAGCTGATTGATCAAGGGAGGGATGTTTGACTTTTTGGTGGAGGACACAGTAATTAAGTAGAAACAAAATACTTCACAAAAAATAAAACAGTCCCAGGAACAGACCACATAATCATAGCTTCCAGCTCAGCCCAACACTATACGATTTCATATTTGATTTATTATGTTTTAGCCTGGGACACTTCAAAAGTGTCTAAGAGTTTGATAGGCAGACCCCAATGAGATTCCCCTGGCTCCTTTGAAAATGGCAGGAATTTTCTATTTACAGCATCACTAGTGATCAATGGATTTTTTAGGACAGTTCAAGAAATCTTAAACAGGCTGAGTTTGCTCTTTATGAATTAGTTTGGTGTTTATTCAGCAGCTCATTTTTCATCGAAGCACAGTATTAAGATTTCACTTGTTTGTTATAGGGCTGTCAAAATGAAATCTATTTCCAGAAATATACATTTCCATCTTCTCGTACCCTTATTTCCTGCTGTAGCTAAGGTTATGTCAACACTCCCCATGTAAACCCCCTCATTTCAAAGATTAGTAATTCTGGCATCTTTGGTCCACACTCAAGCATAGCAAAACCATGAAAAAAACTCTCTAGGAGCATGTTTTGAAACAATTTTCTTCAATGCCTTTGCCTTCTATGTTAAGCATCCTTCTGTACGGAAAAGTTGCATTTGGCCTCTGTTGCAAAGTCACCGTCAAAAGAAACAAACTGTGTAGGCCCTCATTTTCATTACACCATTAAAGCATTTGCATCTCAGAAGTTCAAACTGGTTGCCACGCTGACATTTAAAAATCAGCCCCTGCTCAAGCTCAGTAACTTTTTCCATAGTGTTGTTTACCATGCATAACCATAGTAACATCACAAGGGTCCATGCCAGGGCTTTTGGATTGGATGGCGTACTCTTTCCACTTGTTGCCATCATCTTTTGGGTCCTCCTATAATATATACACTTAAAACAAGTATATAGCTTTATATTTGCTTAATCTGGAAATGTTTTGGCATCTCCCGTGGAAAAATAAAAGCCAAACTGTGGATGAGGTTTAGGAATGCCAGTGTGGTTCTGCAGAGTTCATCATTAACTCCTCTTTCCCTATCTATCCGGTTTTCCACCATCAAATTGGGCTGAGCTATGGAACAAGATGGACATTGAGGTGCTGGAACAGGTGCAGAAAAGGTCAATAAAGCTGGTGAGGGGTCTGGAAAACATCTTATGAGAAACGCCTGAGGGAACTGGGATTGTTTAGCTTGGAGAAGAGGTGGCTGAGAGGAGACCTCATTGCTCTCTACAGCTACCTAAATGGAGGTTGTAGTAAGTCTGGTGCTGGTCTCTTCTCCCAGGTAACTAATGAAAAGGCAAGAGGTAATGGCCTCAAGTTGTGCCAGGGGAGGTTTAGATTGGGTTATCAGGAAGAAGTTCTTTACTGAAAGAGTGATTAGCCATTGGAACAGGCTGCCCAGGGAGGTGGTGGAGTTACCATCCCTGAAGGTGTTAAAAAATTGGGTAGATGTGGCACTTTGAGATATGGTCTAGGGGTTACAGAGATGTTGGGTCAAGGTTGAACTAGATGATCCTAGAGGTCTTTTCCAGCCTGAATGATTCTATGATTCTATGAAACTTTCATGGATCTCATAACCAGATCCAGTTACGGCACTAATAACTGGGCCACCAGTGCAATACTTGGAAAATGATTGGAACTGCAAGTCAGGCCTCTGAAATTCAAAACTTTCCTGGGAGTGGGGGAGCAGGAATGGATATTTCCAGATGAAATGGGAATGTGTAGTCAACTAGTGCTGCAGGAAAATAAAACCTTGCTGAATACCTGGAGACTCAGAGAAAAAATAATCATAGGATTTAGCAATTCTGAACCTGATTAACTTGTATGGGGCCTTTGGTTTACATGAAATTCCCTTGTAGATGGCTTGGCTCTCTAATCTGAGGACAGACAGCCAGGGCAGAAGCAGCCAGCTCTGATGAGATTTGCCACCAAGGAGCCAAGCTGGGCAAGAATTCATGGTGATGTGGACCTGTCTCTACAGGTACCAGACTGAGCTTGTCATCTCGTGCAAATGTGCTTCTGAATGACAGTTTGAAAACTAGTTTGTTTTTAAAACATACCTCTTTGCTCTCCTTCCTTTCATTATTATTGTTTTAAGTTGAGGATGCCATTTCTAAATGTTCCTGACTGACGCACAACCAGTGTTTTGAACGCTGTGCCTGGAGTCTCTGTGATTTTTTTTTTCGCATGACAACAGGATTACATTTATACAATTAATTAACGTTTGCTTGACCACTTTTATCCAATTTCTTTCTCCAGCACATAAAAGAGAACCTGACATAAATTTCTCTTTCAAAACAATTGACTTAGCAACTGCTGACCTTCTGTTCTGTCATTGTGAGGATTGATTGGATATTGTTGAATTGTTTCATTCTGCAGTAATTAAACATAAAATTAATTATGCTAGTAACCTATTATTTCTTTGAACCAAGGACTAAGTCATTTGTTTTTTGCTTGGTTACTCTGTGGGTTCTGACATCAGACAGCAAAACCTTGCTGTTACAAACAAACTAAACAGTATAAAGGGAGCAATTTAATAACCAAAATATAATATAAAGACTTCTAATTTCCGTATGGCTGGCCTATTGCATTAGGTTAGTATAATTTGATCTATAAATCTTTTAAACCTTATGATTTTGTAATTTAAACATTTCCTGGATGGCTAATCATGCAGGGAAAGAATAATAATAATAATAAAAACAACCCCCAACCTAAAACAAAACATGAGCCAAAACTATACCTTAAAAGTAGATAAAAAAGATTAGATAGGAGGAGCATTTGTAGAAGACTTGGTGAGCCCTAGTATGGCTGAATATTTCTGGAGCTTGCTGCTTATACAAGTCTGTCTGCATTCAGTCTGGTGCTGATGCAGAATTTCCTTTGTTATGATGAAAGCGTTGTTAGATATGTTTACATTGCTAGTATTTGGTGTAGAAAGGAACATCAGAATGACAAGTTGATATTATCAAAATGTATATGCTCATGGATACCAAAATAGTATTTTGTGGTTTTCATTAGCATGGGCCATATTAATTTAATTAGTGTGATTGAAAGTTATATCATACCATGAGGCAGATACCGAGCCCTGGCTTATTACTCACCCACGGGCTATAAAATGCTATGGCTGACAAAAGGGGTGCATGTTCGTACATGTGTGTGTTCCTAATTACAAGTTCACCTACACGCTTTGCCCCAAAGCTGGTGAGGATGGTGTGATGATAGCAATATAAAAGTCAGAACCAGGGGGAAAATAGAAATGGGCAACCATCTGGCTCCTGCAGAAGGTGGGCTTTACCCAGGGCCAGGTACTGAGGTTCCTGTAGGTGTTGGTTGTTGTCTTCCAGCCTCATCAGCTTCTTCCTGGGACTGTGCTTCCAGCACCAGCATCACCCAGATTTTTACACTCCAGATTGGAGCACTGCAAACAAAAAACCTTTGATGTTTGTGGGTACTGATATGAGTCCTGGAGGTGGCTTTGGAGGTTGGCACTTGATGTCCCTGACTCCAGTTGCCACCAATGGAGCATGCCACCAATCATCCAGGCTTTGCTGCCATGCAGAGGGAAGGACACCTAGAGAAATGCTCCTGCGCCTTTGTCTCCCTCTTGCTTAGGGCAGCTATGTGCCCTGCTTATACCCAGAGCCAGCTCTGATGGAGCTCTTGTAATATCTCCAGGTTTCCCTGTGTATGCTTCTCTTTTTCCTCTCCTTTTTTCACCTGGGAGTGATCTTTTTGCTGGTAGCCATCTTTTCACAACGCTTGAATCTCTCTGGTGTAGAGCTAAACTCTTCTGCTGTGACAAGGCATATATCAGAGATGAGGAAATCTTGAACACAAATGACTTTTTAATTGTATGACTCCACGTAGCCCATCGCTGAAAGATGTGGTGGGCAGGAGAGAGCAATACTTTACAGACCAAACACGGATACCAATATAGGAGCCCTTTGTTCTCATTCCACTGCCCTAAGGCAAGTAATACACTCAGGTTTGTGGACATCAAGCCTAATTTGATCGCACTTACCCCAGTGAAACGATATTGACTTCAGTGGAGACACTGCTTTCTGCTGATATAAATGAGAGCTAACTAGTTCTTCAGGCCAGTAGCTATTACCACTCGGGTTAAGAGCAGCACACAGCTGTGGTGGCTGCCTGTTTGTCACCAGCTGAGAAATGTCTGCTTTGTTGGTATGTCTTTCAAGGCATATTTTCCACCTGGGTGTGGAGGAATTTTGGCTAATGAATCGAGCTTCAAGTGCCTTAGAATTTCTGTAGGAATTGTTTGATTCAAGTCCTGCCATTAACTCATAGTTCAAGTGTGCAGTCTCATTGCCTGCAGGAGTAATGTGGAAAAATATCTGAGTGATTCTGTTCCTTAATAATCTGGGTTCTTTTCAATACTTTGACCTGTGCTCACTCTCTGTGAGATCAGTCATCCCCATCTGTACTAAAGGGTCTTTGGTGCTCCTTGAGTTCTGTTGGCTCCCATCTGTTCCAGTCCTTGAGCTCTGCCTGTGCGGATGCACCTTCCTCCCTGCTTCTGAACATTACAGCTTTACTTGCAGCCACCTCTTCAGGGTAGTCTGAGATAATGTTACTTGTTAACTCTCCATTTGTGATTTTTCTGTGGAAAAGGCTGTCCTGAACACTGTCTGCCTGCAAAGTCACTGTTCTAATCTATTTCAATAGGTTGAAGACAGAGAATTGCAGCGACCTCTTTTTTTAGCCTCTTTTGTGAACATGGGTATCCACACTTTTTTCCTCAGAGTATTTTTAAGTATTTTTTAAACTTGCTGTCTCCTGTAAGTAGGAAAGCTGAAACCCTCTTTAAGTTTAAGCAATGGGGTGGGGTTTTTTGAGATGTGATAGGTGAGGAAAATATTCTGTGGCTTCTGGATCTTCAGCCTCAAGAGCCATCCCTCATGTCTAGAAAACCTCTTACATGACCAAGGTTTGCAGCACAGGGCTGTGAAGGTCTACATGTTCTTCTCCCAAATACTGTAGCCCAGATAGTGGCTTTCTTGGTACCTTTGCAGCCTCTGGCCTTGGCATCTTGGAGGGTATGACTCTGATCCCTTCTGTTCTACCTCAGGCAGTCAAACAGAAGGGCATATGTAAATGTGTAACCTTGTGCTCACCTGCCCTGCACCCTCTGTTCCACACCAGTCTGCTCCAGCTGCATGTAAGCAGCTTAGCAATGAGTTATGCTTTTCAGCTGACTACTGCTTGTTATAAACCTTGAGTTACTTTTCATGGCCAGACCTTCTGGAGTTGCTCTTTGTGCCTTACCTGATGGGAGGAAGAAAACATGTTAGAAGTTTCCTCACAGGGAGTTAGTTGCTGCTCCTTATGGAGCCCTTATGCCTTTTAGGATAAAAGTCTTGACTCTGCTGACCTGGCCCTGATTAGAGGGGCTGCTCTGGATCCACTGGAGCATTTCCAGGAAGCAAAGCATGAACGAAGGCACACACATTGCCAAGGTCAGAAATGAAGGAGAACACAGACCACAAACTAATTTTTTGCAAATACAGATCAAAGTAGGACTAGGTAATAGTGCATTCAATTCATGGACCTCTACAGCTAAATCTTAAAGGACTTGATTGAAATCAGCAAGAAGAAAAGGAATAGTCTCCTAAAGTGAAAACTACATGGTTTTCCCTGTCTTCCTGAGTTTTATATGGTGAACTTTATTGTCTTTGATTGGCCAATGCCTTAAGGAGAACTTTGTGCACATCTCACCTCCTACAGAGAGGGTGGACTGGGAGAAAAGTTTATTATGTATTTTTTGTTTAATTTTTATTTAATATTTAAATTGATATATCCATATATATTTATGGGGTAAGTGTTGTTGCTGTCTTACACTACTCTTCCCTGGCCAGCCATTTCTGATTACTGACGGCTGGGCAAACCTTTGATCTCACCCCCTTGGGACTGTGTTGTTACTACTAGCTGAAGATGGAAGAGTGCAATTAAAACTGACACTGGCAAGTGTAGGAAAAGAAAGTGGTAGGAGAGCAGTAGTAATATTATGAGGAATGGTTAAAGAATAAGTAGTGATTTCTATAACTCTTCTGGCAGAAGCTGGGTCTTGATTTTTGTTGCTGTTGATTAAATGATAGCAGGAAAATACTGACCATGATGCGAGCTGAGTTTTATGTAAGAATGACTTCTACAGATATGCATTGTGGTCAAGCCACTGGGTGTTTAGACTTCTTTATTGTGTCAGATGGCAGCAGCATAATCATCTTCAGATCAGGTGTTTTGCTTTCCAACTTTCTAGACCTGGTTTACTTGTCCATACTGGTTGGAGTCCATATTGCAGTTAACTTGAAGCTGCTGTCTCTTCTAGTTTGGCCTCTGGAGCATGCAGTCAACAACTCAGTCAAACAGCTGCTGCATCCCTCCCTCCTTGCAGTTCCATTGATGGAAAAGCCCATGTTATGTTTCACCAGCCATGTTTATGGAGGCGAAAAATGATGCCAGTCTGTTCTCTTCTTGCTTTGTACTGAGTTTCTCATTTGGAATGAAAATGAGGAAGAAAAACTACTTGGACAGACCTGCTCTGAGAACAAAGCACCTGGGGTTTCCCTCTGATAATACACTGCTGTTCGCTCCAAATCAAACATCGTTGTCGACGGTGCTCAATAGTGGACAAAAAGAGACCTCAGTGTTACCATGTGTCATTGGTGTTTTCAGATTAAGATGGGGGGATTAAGGAATTTTACTCAGCAATTTGAGATGCTTTGTTAAGAATGGAGGAGATTTGAGCTGCTTTGTTCTCAAACCACATGTTAGTGAAAAAGCAAACAGGCACTTAATCCTGACAGACAGCAGAACTTGACATCAGTTTGTCCCTGGAGAGGTGACCAGGAGTTCCCGATGCCCAGCTAAAGTGGTTGTTCTTTTTTAGGAGCCCCTTACTAATCCTCAAACAGAGGGCTGCCCACCTCCATCCACCGTGCCTGACCACTGCGGGTCTCTGCGGGCGCCTTACACTCCCCAAGAAGGGTTAGCGTTTAAAAACATGCACAAGGTGCCAGAATGATTATTGAATAGGGCTAAACCATGTTCTAACTTAAGGTTATGCCTTTAGTCTTAAACGGGATCATGCCAAAAAAAAAGCGCTGATAATTTTCCTGTTTGGGATCCTGGCTGGTTTCCTGTAACAATAAAAAAATATAGCAGTCGACATATAGACAGCTGAGTATATGCATGCTTGTATACTGCCCTCTGACACAAACATTAATGTCTTATATAGATCTTTGAGGTTCTTTTAAACATCTAGTTACATTTTAAGGTCATGTCCTCAGAGGTCATTGATGTAAGTGTATTTGTAGAAAGAAACAAACAGCTCATTGAATTTGGTTTCCCATTTTAACATACATCAGTTGAATTAAATACGCAATGTTATAATGTCTGGCAACAAACCCACTTTCTGATGTATAGAATTTGACTTTTCTCCTCTGTGTTTATGTCATAGCTAATATACAAAGATAAAGTGCATATACTATACTCTGCATATTTACTGAACTTTGGCAAGTCACTAAGAGCCAGTACTCAAATCAAATTAGAACCACCCGATTTATAAAACACCCTTCTAAACTAATCTTATTATATTGAAAAGGAACTCTAGGCTGATACAAAGCCAATCAATAACTCATGCTTCCCACTGTGGAGCAAATATCAACTATCCCTTTTGAAGCTTTGTGTTTTGCCACCATTGCAAACCTGTTGTGAAAAGCTGTCTTTGTGCATCATTTAAACAGCGTAAATGCACCCAAACAAGAATTCTTGCTGCTTGCTTATTTTCGCTGCAGGTGATGAGTATGGGGGTCGGGGTCTTAATTTTGTAAAGGTATCTACTCTAGGTAATTGAATTGCTGTTCCAGTGTGTTTGTGTTCCACTTGTAGCAGGCATTAAATTTTTTGGCACAATTCTGCAGTTGCCTACTAACCCATATGCCCCAATTTTGGTGAAAGGATTACTTATATTGGGAAAGCAGAGTTGGACTTTAAGTGTTTATATTCTTAAAAGATCTCCAATCTTCCTTCTGAAACTGCATTTATTTGGGAATAGTCTGTAACCTGTGCAGGGCTGATGAAATGCTTTTTGCTATTCCAAGCTTTCGGAGAGCAAGAGAAAAAAATAGTTTAGTTCCGGTGGCTGGGAGACTCAAAGAAAAACTTGACAGCCTCCCTGCACCTTTTTTCATATGAAAAAATAAATTGGTAGTATATAACTTCAAGAGTCTTATTGGTATCACCTTTTATTCCTTGTAAACAGCATAGGAAAGCTGGCAGTGATGTAGTAAGTTCCAAATAAGAGAGTAGAGATTTACTAATTCCCTTTTAAAGACGAACAGAGTTCCCAAACACAGCTTTGGCACAGTGCTTAATTCAGTTGCTCCATGCTTCTATGAAGGTTTATTGACTATATAAGGATCAAATAAGGGGTAAGCTGAAATCAGAAACACAGTATTCATTCATTTAACTCTGCTATAGTAGAGCAAATTCAGGGTGACTCAAGGGACACAATGTCTTGTAAAACATATGTACTTAATATAAGGGTCATAAAACTTATTAAATTAAAAGCTAGGTTAAAAATAGGGAGAAAATTTATGCTGCTGTCTAAAATAGCAATAATTTCCCTTTGGCCTTTCCCTTTCCATCTAATATGGGTTCTGGTTGGTTGGGTTTTTTTTTTTAAATAGTCAACTGGTAAAATCTTCATTCTTCACAAGTGAATGCAAGTCACTCTACCAGGTGAATTGTATGACTAATAATATAGCACAATAAGGAGAGAAGGGGGGTTACTGCCAGCTGGGAGGATACATTGCATCATTGTTGACCATACATGAAAACCTGTAGGCATCCATTCACTATTTGGAAAGGAACAGTGGGTTGCTCTTGGCCAACAGAGCACTACAGAAAGTTGTTTGTGACCATGAACTAAGGCCCACAGAAGCAAAAATTCCCTTTCATCGCTCCACAAAGATGCCCCATTGCTGGTGGGATGCCAGTGGGGACCCTCTTTCCCTGGTGCTCCAATCATGGAGGGTGTAAGAAGGCCTTCTTGTGTGAGTGAAGGGTTACTTGAGCAAGTGCTCCAGGGGCTGTGAGACACCAAGAATCTCCTCCTGTCCTTGACAGACATATCAGCAAAACCAAAGTGCTCGGTTGAAGTCAATGTAATTATCCCGTAGTCCTGCAGAATGACAGCAGAATTTACCTCCTTCGATCAAGGCAACCATTTTCTATTAGAGATGTTTGGGGGGGTGGGATGGAAATACAGTGTTGTGACCTAAATCCTCTTCTCTAGCCTCTAAGAAATCAAAGTGATGCTGGTTCATCCTTGACTCATGACACTATTCAGACCATTCCTAGCTGAGAGCCACTGTAATGTTTGCTCAGTGGCATAAGTTTCTTAAGGAAGGATGTGAAAAGCTCACATGTGCTGGAATTGAATGTTCAGGTTTGGGTTTGTGCTTTTTTCTTTTTTTTCCAGTCCCTTCTGGTCTCTGAAACAACATCATGTTTCTTTCTGTTTTCTGAATTAAAAAGAAATAAATCCTGAAAGACTGGAGTTGTTTACTTTTTAGCTCCCATTTTTTCTGTGTTGGCCAAGGTGAACTTGTGCCTTGCTCAGGCTCATCTGTTTTGTCACTGTTCCCCATCCCTTCTTGCTGGGCACTCATCAGACAAAGGCCGCCCTTTTCTGGAGTGTTTTTGCACTACAGGGTAACACAACCAGCCTTGATTCCCATCCACTGTGTGCTGTGAACTTTTTTCACATGTTGTTTAAACAGTTCTTTGCCCAAATCTGTCACCCGTGACCTCATTAAGTTGCATTTAACCACATAGGGATGCCCATCAGGCCTAACCCCATCATTTCCTGAGGAATTTTCCCCTGATTTACTTAATAGCTCTCAAGCGCTAAGCAGGAGACCTCCGGGTGCTGTTCCTTGTGCATGTTGGGTTACTGGCACTTATACTGTGTTTTAAATAAACAGTGTTTTGCAGACATGCTTGTTTTGAAAAATAAACTTCTGAGCAGAAGGAGCCAGTTCACATCAGAGCCAGATTGGTAGCGATTTGGCTTTCCCCAGCAGATGGGAAGATATCAGGCTTTTTATTAGGGGGGAAGAAGTTACCCTTCCCCAAGTTGTAGCTAGGATTTCACACCTTCCAGGGCAAAGAAAAGCCTGAAGCCAAAGTGCTGGCTCGTCACAGGAGCGCTTTGGGAATGAGGGTGTGGTAGCACTCCTACAGTGTCACCCTGGAACATACCAAAGAGTGTCCTGTATGTACCATGATCTCTAGCTCCAGGAACTGTGGCTTTGTATCTTTCTCACCCTTGTCTTCTGCTGGGGATGTGTTGGCCCACCACCTTCATCCACATGTCAAAAAAGCTTTCAGACTGGTAAAGATACTGCATTTTCCTGCTTATCCTGCTAGCTCTGTTGGCTACTCCACTGCAATTGAAAAGGTTTAAGCTCTTGTATGAGAGCTACGGAAAGGTGAGGAAGGTTTATGTCCTCTTGGGCAAGGATCTTCTGTGTGATTCAATGTGGGTTTTTTCCTCCCTAAAATGGGGATGTTTTTAGAGAAGTGGAGACCGATCATGGGTGTTCTCTGTTTCTTTCTAGGACTTTCTATGTGGTTACTGTAAATCATTAGACACTGGCAGTAACAAGGCTTTGACTGCAAGTCCTGCCATGGGCTAACCAAAAGGTGGACATGGGCAGTGGTGGCAGCTTCCTGAGATAGCAATGGGACAGCTAAACTCAAGGTCATTGCAGTTTCTTCCTAATACTGGGCTGGATTTGGGCTGCTTGAGGTGGAGCTGCCCTGCCAGGAACAAAGCCTGAGCAAAGCTCAGGAGCAGTGTTTACAAAACGGTTGTCTGTGAAGTATGAGACGAAGATCCTTCTTGCTCAGTGTGACTAGGTATGACTTTGTGCTTATATATAAAAATGCACACGTGTGTTTGTTGCCCAGTGGTTTGTTGCTATTTAAGGGAAGTGAAAGTATGGCAAGGGAAGGTGGTTCTACTTCTGGGACCACTACTGCATCCTGGTGTTGTATCCTCAGTTTTCTGTTTGATCTTCCACAAAGGACGCTAAGCTTGGTAGCACAGTATGCAGCCAGTGAAATTAATGCAGGTACAGAGGGAAACGCTTCTCCCACTCATTGTCTTGCACGTTATGTTACCTTCTTCCAAGAGATCTCAGCTTGATCTCTAGCCTCTGAGCAGCACCTTGTCCTGACATTTGTAGGAGGATGTATTTTAGAGCTGACCTTTCAGTCCTGCTGATAGGATCACAACACATTCACCCTGTACCATGTTTGGTCCTGTTTCTTTCTCTTTTCTCTATTACAGAGCTGGGCCGCTCTGATGGAGAATGAGAGCTCTCCCCTACCTGCCACATTGCTGTCCTCTCTTAAATTATGGGGACAATTTCTTAGGTGGATGAGATGGAACAGCATCTAGTTGTTTCATTCTCTCTAGTTGTTCTCAATAGCCAGCATTGTCTAAAACTGCTACTGAAGTCACGCCTGCCACGTAGTACCTCAGGAGAAGGTAATGGTGGTCCTGGTGAAGCCAGGTGGGTGGTGTGGGTGCTTTCATGATCATTGCATCAGAGGCGGTATGTCAAAACAAGGCGTTCAAACTTCTGAAAAGATGGTCCTTTGAGAGCCTTGGGGCTGGTCTACAATAAGATTCGTTTGTCCGTGGGAAGGGTCGCCAATTAATTAGCAGTTTTATTAAAAAAAAAAATAATTAAACTGGCAGCCCTTCTGAAACTTAAGCACATTGTTCATGGTGTAATTATAGATGAAATATTAGAGGAGTGGACTAATTACACACAATGCACTTGAGCCCAATTAAAATAGCATCTGCAGTGAACGTAGGGGTATTCTCTTTCGCTAATAAGAAATACTTTCTTAACAACAGAAAATAAAATAGCTAAATTGGGTATGCAGTTGAGATTATAAATATCCTATTAGCATATAAAATGAGGATTAACCTTATTTAATCACTGCTTGCTTGATCATCAAAAGTCATGTTTCACCTCTATAATGTAGCTGTATCCTCTCTGAAAAAAAAAGTAGCATATTAATAAATTTAGCTAATTAGGTGCTTTTTCTCATCTGCTCGACAGAGCTGATGGAACAAACTGGCTGCCCCTAACCACTTGGCTCTTTCTCATCTTATGTGAAGTTTAAGCTCCTTTCCAGGCAAGATCTATTGGTAAAGATTTGGCTTACCATATATATTTTTATATGGGGTTCTGACCTAAAAGGCTTTGTGGTAGCAATCATATCAAAGGGAACTTTGAGTTGTGAAGCTGACAGGGAGGAGAAAAGAGACGGGGAAGAAGAAAAGGACTTAAATTATGGATTCCATCCCATGCAAAGTAAAGCTCTGCCTAAATATCACCATGCAAGGGCCCATTCTAATTTCGGCTCAGGGGGTCAGGCCAACTTGGTTTACGGTGGGTCTGTCGCCACTGGTGTCCCCGAAAGCCAGCTGGCTCTCGGAGGATGCTGTGCTCCCGGCACGGCAGGGAGAGGTGCTACCCACCAGCTGGTGATCTGGCTGTGCGAAAGCCAGCCAAGGGGGCCTGGGCAGCAAACTGAATGGTCTGACCTCCAGCCTTTTCATAGAATCATAGAATGTTTCAGGCTGGAAGGGACCTCTAGAGGTCATCTAGTCCAACCTTCCTACACAAGTAGGGACATCTACCTAAGTCAAGTTACTCAGAGCCTCGCTGAGCCTGACCTTGAATGTCTCCAGGGATAGGGCCTCCACCACCTCTTTGGGCAGCCTGTTCCAGTGCTTTATGACCCTCATGCTAAAGAACTTAGTTCTAATATCCAACCTAAATCTATCTTTTCCTAGCTTAAAACCATTACTCCTTGTCCTATCACTACAAACCCTTCTGAATAGACCTTCCCCTGCCTTCCTGTAGGCCCCCTTCAGGTACTGGAAGGTCAGTATAAGGTCCCCCCGGAGCCTTCTCTTCTCCAGGCTGAACAGCCCCAACTCCCTCAGCCTGTCTTCATATGAGAGATGCTCCATTCCCCTGATCATTCTGGTGGCTCTCCTCTGGACACGCTCCAATACGTCCACATCTTTCTTGTGCTGGGGGCTCCAGAACTGGACGCAATACTCCAGGTGAGGTCTCACCAGGGCAGAGTAGAGGGGCAGAATCACCTCTCTTGATCTGCTGGCCACAGTTCTCTTGATGCAGCCCAGGATGTGACTGGCCTTCTGGGCTGCCTTTGCACACTGGTGGCTCATCTCCAGTTTGTCATCCACCAGCACTCCCAAGTCCCTTTCCACAGGGCTGCTCTCCAGTATGTCCTCTCCCAGCCTATGCTGATAATGCTGGTTGCCCCGGCCCAGGTGCAGGACCCTGCACTTGGCCTTGTTGAACCTCATAAGGTTCATCTGGGCCCACCTTTCCAGCCTGTCCAGGTCCCTCTGGATGGCATCCTGTCCCTCAGGCATATCAACTGCACCCCCCAGCTTGGTATCATCTGCAAACTTGCTGAGGGTGCCCTCAATGCCACTGTCAATATCATTAATGAAGATATTAAACAACACTGGTCCCAGCACAGACCCCTGGGGGACACCACTCGTCACCTTCCTCCATCTGGACATTGAGCTGTTGACCATCACTCTCTGGATGTGCCCATCCAGCCAGTTCTTTATCTGCTGAACAGTCCACCAATTGAACCCATAATTCTCCAGCTTTGAGATAAGGATGTTGTGGGGGACTGTGTCAAAGGCCTTGCAGAAGTCCAGACAGATGACATCTGCAGGTCTTCCCTTGTCAACTGATGCAGTCACTTCATTGTAGAAGGCCACTAGGTTAGTCAGGCAGGACTTGCCCCTAGTAAATCCGTGTTGACTACCTTGGATTACCTCCCTGTCTTCCATGTGCCTTAGCATGTCCTCCAGGATGATCTGTTCAATGATCTTCTCAGGCACAGAGGTGAGGCTGACAGGTCGGTAGTTCCCAGGGTCTTCTTTTTTACCCTTTTTAAAGATGGGCACCATGTTTGCCTTTTTCCAGTCACTAGGGACTTCACCTGACTGCCAGGACTTTTCAAATGTTTTTTCCATAAATATTTTGCTGATCTGGTACACATAAATATTTTTCCATAAATATTCAGCTGGTCTGGTACATATACAAGGAGAACATCTCTAAGCAAGAAGAGGGCTTCGAATTGATTGTTCTGGAATATTTTTTGGCCATGTCCTGTAGGAAATGAGCTCTGTGGTATTTTGCCAGCCATATCCAAGGATCACTTGGCAGTTTTCAGAGCTGGTCTTATTTACAGAGCTGTTTTGCCTCTGGCTCCATCGTGCTGCACCTCCACTGAGTCTCTGCATGGCAGAAAATGGGTGCAAAGCAGCGGTGGGACAGGAACAATGCTATGAAATAGGTAGACAGTTTGATTTAAACCCATGCAGCTCAGCTCCCTGATTGTGTCCTGTTTCTATTAGTGTCCATGAGAGTTTTCCTGGCATGAGTGCCGGTGGCTGATAGCTTGCAGAAGCTGAATTTTAAATGTGCCTGTTGAAGTATTCCCAGAGGAAAAGACTTGAGCAATACCATCCTCGCTGGGCTGAAGCAGGGCCCTGCAGCACTGAGGGTGTGCGTTCAAGGGCCGGTAGCTGTAAGACAGGCTCTTGGCTCAAGGTGAATGTCAGTCTCCATGACTTGCCTCAGCATCCCACAGCCCGGGGACCATTTCAGCTTTGCTTTGACTGTGTGTTCAGCTTCGGTTCAAGCATGGACCATGGCATCACCCTTCCTCCCGACCCCAAAGGAGCCTAAGCTCAGTCTCTCAAAATACTTGATACTGCAATGTTTACAATGAATCAAGTGGTTGTCTCAGCTGTGGCAACTGTGCAAATGGGGACAGAGGCATAAGAACTCCCGTATTTAATTGCAACTCCTCTTTGTGGATTGTCCCCACTGAGCTACGTTAAAGCATCTGCTGGCCTCTGTCCTGACCCCGGGCCGAAGTGTGAATTTTCCCCTTGTTTCCACAAACACTAGTCAAGTGCACCGAGGGACGGTGGTTTTATTTATCGTATTCAAGGAGCCACAATTGGATGTTTCGCAAGAAACTGGGCTCAGCCTGTGGTTTACAGTAATGGGGAAGAGCGCTCTGCTGGCATGGCTCTGGTGTTGCCAAGTCTTGTGATGGTTGCAATGATTTTTCCTTACTGCCACAGTGCCTGGAGCAAAGTGTTTATAAGCGTCCCAGCTTGCTTTTTTTTTTTTTTTGTTGTTGTTGGTAGAGGCAGTGGAGGGCTTTGTTTTCTTGTATTAAGAGCAGCTTTCCATCCCTTAGGGCAGAACAAAAGAGCTTGGAAGCATGTTCTCAGTGTCCCCACAAAGACTCAAAAGGCAATACGATTTTTAAAATTTTATTTTTTTTTTTTTAAAGGAACCCCAATTTGTTTTCCCACAATTGGTTTAAGTCACTCTGGCGTGAGTTCATTTCCTTTCTTCCCTGATTCATGGATGTTGGAGATGGGCAGTAGGACCAGAAGCAGCAGCAGCTACCTCTGCACAGCTCCTGTTGAGCTCTGCAGGGCAGGAGGTGTGGGGAATGCCACGAAATTAGGTCTGCAGAGGGGTTGGGGCTGATGTGGTGGATGTACACGTTTTGCTACTATTATTCCTCTCTTTAAATCTCATTTGCTACTTGCGGCTTTAGGATTTAATATCAATTTCTCTCTTACCTGGCAGAACAAGGTTAAAGGAACTGAAGTGCAAACACAGGTTGAAATACTAAAACCAAGATCATGGTGCTCCTGTTTCTGTTCTCTTCAAAACTCCCACTTCCAGCAACTCCTGGCAGCAGCACAGGCCACCTTCTCATTTGTGGCCTGCCACTTTCCCCCTCCTTTGCTTTTGGTCCTAGAAATCACATTCAACTAAACCTTTCAGAGAAACACAGGAGGCAAATTGAAAGTGACTGGGAATAAAATAGACTTTGCCATGCAGGGGGATTTGAGGTGCTGTACTGTCAGGGAGGGCTGTGGGTGAAGTGGCTGAGTTCAGAAACATATGGAGAACGGAAAGGTCTGCGGGTGCTCATAACATCAAAAACATGAAATAAAGCCAGCTGCCCATGGTAGAAATGCAAGTTCAGGGACTCCGCTGCAAAGAAACGAAGGGAAATACAAAAAAGAATGAGAAACATTTTTCTGGCTTTCACGGCGATTCATATCACGAGAAATCTCTCTTTGGGCTCTGGTTTTAAATTGTTTATGTTTTATTTCACTGCTGCCATACCCTTAAATCATGGTAATATTCCTGAGACTAGAAGAGATAACTTGGGGGACTCCAGTTTCAGTGGCAAGAGAGTTAAACGCTGCTTTCAGAGTAGCTGCAGCCAAAATCTTTCCTTATTCCCACCCCCCCTCCATCCTGAGCATTAGGAAAACTCAATGTTAATATTGACTTCTTGCCTCATCAAGTGGGCCAAAGAGTTAAACCAAAATGAAGCTGGCAGTTGACTTTTATCCACTTACATCCAATTAAGGGGAACTCTCGGCTCCTCATGAGTTGTTATTCCCTGCAAAGAGAGAAAGTTTGGAAAATAAAAAATCCCCCAGTGCCACAAAAATGTTAGGTTTGGGTCCGACCTCCCAAAAAACACAGTTTCCCTTCAAAGAGATTATTCATCCCGCTTCCCACTTAGCCATCGAAAAGGAATCAGCCAGATTTCCAGAAGCACTCAGCAACTGGCACCTCCCTTTGAAATCTTTTCTCCTGCGTGCTCAGACCCCAGAGCAAGAGGAGCTGCTACCCCTTCTGTGCTTTAGAGGGGGGAAAAGAATTGACCACTTCATTAAGATGCTTAAATGAGGCTTGGACTTTTTTGCAACCCTGGCCCCGGCCACCATGGTTGGTCATCACTTCTGATCACCCCCTTCAATTCTTCCAGGGAGGTTTACGCAGCAATTCAGCTTCACCTTGGAGTTGCTACATGATAGGCAAGGGTCCCCTTGTGACATGGGGTTGTTTTTATGGTGGAAAAGCAGGAGCTGAGATGCTTTGGTGGTGGAGGCGGGGGGAGGAATAGGTCTTTCCTGAGAAGATCAAAGGAGCGGAGAGGAGGGGACTGATTTTCGGCAAGAGGAGAACAGGGCTCATCTCACTGCCTCCACACTGTAATTCATGGCTTGTTTTCAAGACCCATCGTACGATTTCTTCCATAACAGGGGAGGACTTGGTTAAATTGTAAATGAGTATTACTTCAAGCGCTCTGAGGAAATACGTTCTTTCCCCATAGAGCCCATACGTTATTTCCATGTAGTTACGGGGCCTCGCATTTCCTGGAACTATCATCCAGGCCTTAATTCTCCCCACACGACATCACTTTAAAATTGTGAAGCTCTCTTAATCAACCTTTGTATCAGCGGCAAATTTGCAGTATGACCTAATTTGAAAGATGTCTCAAAGTGCTGACTCAAAGGGTTGGTGAATAAAGGCCAGTCATTGCCGCTGTGACACTAATGCGATGCAAACCAAAATTGAGTTGCATCAGCTGAACGTTAGTTTGCAAAAAATATTAGTGATTGAAGCCACTCGCTGGTCATCTTTTATTTATACTTACGAGATTTATACTTTTTGGGGTCTGAAACAGCTCTAAAACCAACTTCTGGAGGAGAGGCACTAAGAGACTCTTTAATGGTGAAAAATCCCAGTCGGATCTATACATCTAAGCTGCATCATTTGCACTTCATAATCTCCTCTCTTTTATAGAGCAGGAGGCAGACACATTATTTTAGAACTTTTATTAAAATATTTATACAGCAACAGATGAAAATTCTCATCCTAATATGTCACTTTGCATTTTTCGGTTACGTTCCAAGTCTTTATCTTTTTTCCTTCTCTAATTGAAACGCAGCCGATACTCCTTCATTCTCTGGATAAGTAACTGTCCTAAAATGACAGCAATTGCTTTGGGACTCAAAGAAATAAAAAAGAAAGAAGGGATTGGGGCCAGAAAGTTTATGGGTGGAAAAAAAGTCCCTCAAAAAAAAGAAAAACAAAAAAACTTCTCAGAAGAGAAAAAGGTGAGTATAAATTATTGAGTTTTTTGCTAGGATTTTATGGGGGTATTGTTTCAGTTCTTTTTTTCTTCAGCTTATCTTTTTCCTGCTTTCTTAAGGAAACTTATTTGAGCTAGAACAACCTGGCTACAGAGGAACAGAGTAAATTTCTTAGGCAGTTTGTCAAATATCGGCTGCTAATTAACACTCAGAAGAGTTACTTAAGAATCAGGGGTCTAGGGATGAACCAACTCAGCAGGAACTATTTTTCCCTGTGCCTTTTTTTTTTATTTTTAAATTGAAATGTCAATAATGCAAATCGTCTAATATGTGCTGATAAAACGTCTATGACTTTGCACTGAAGTGGCTGAAAACCAGACACATGCACACAGAGAACAAGGAAGACAGGCCATTAATTTAAAATTTAGAGGACCAATAAGTTTTTGATAGCAATGGGTTACTGTGCTAATGATTATTTAACTCGCTTCATGTTGGGTTAAGTATGTATGGCTATGTAAAGTGTAACGCTTTATTGAAGTGCAACAATGAGACTTTTGCCTCTGAAATGTTATATTCAAAGCT
>VZZY01010304.1:418735-424225 GCA_013400335.1 Eurystomus gularis | reverse complement strand
GGGGGGGGGGGGAGAAAAGCAGTGAGATTATAAAAAGCAGTTACTATATGATAGCACATTTCAAGCGGTTGTGAAGCAGCAACTGCTACAGTTAAAGAAGTAAATTTTTCTACTGCAGGAAATAAAAAAAAAAATCATACACAAAACCAAAATACTTCTACATCTCCCCTCCACTCTCTCTTAAGGAGCTATTTTAATATGGCTGTATTTATTGCTGGTTGCAAGCGCAGGGAGGGGGGAGCATGGCTGGATGTTTTACCTTGCTGGTTATTTTCCTAATTCTTCTCATCTTTTTTTTTTCTTGGCTTTATTTTATTTGATTTTAATTCATGTTATTTTATTTATTTCTGAGGTGTGTATTTCCACTATTTGGCGGTTGTTTGTCTTTTGAGCTCGAAGAGATATCTGTACATAGTATTTAATAAAATACTGATCGTTCTTTTTCAAGTAAAAGGCAACACCACTTCTAAGTAAGGAGAGCACAAGAAAAAAAGAGGTAAGAATAGCAATAAATGTTTGATTCCCTGTAAATGATTTGCAGACTTTTTTCTTTTATACTCCACCATACTTCAAGTACAGTACTGTTGGAGTTTTTTTATATTTATTTCACCTTTCTAAAGGGATTGCACTTGCTAAATCCCCCATTTCGGGTTGTTAGTGCGTTATGTGGCGGATTCCTTAGCAGTAGTATATAATGGCAGCAAATGCTGCCATTTGTGAATATTTTGTGTCCTTCAGCCCTCCTAGGAAGGTGTAGGGTAGGAACGCTCTAAACCTTGTAATAGTTATCTATGAGGAGAGGATGGCAAAGTAACGGCTAACGACCTGGAAGCTAGGTGGAATTCGGATACAAAATACTAAACATTATCTATCTATATATTAAAAAAAGAGATTTTTATTTTTTTTCTAAAAAAGAAGAAAAAAAAAAAGTGGTGAAAATTTATGACCTTAACATTCCTTCAGGGTCAAGCAATTTATCAAATTCTCTCACTTTCTGGTTTCAATTACACAGCTATTGTGGAAGGAACTTATTTTAGCAGGTTCATTTGCCTCAGTAGGGAATACAGGACTTTGGCCTAATGCTTCACCTTTAGTGCAGGCCATTTGAGCCTTAGAACAAATACCAATCATCACTCTTTGGGAAAAAAAAAAAAAATCTGCATCGGCGTGGCCTATTGGAATGGGGTTTCTGTCAAGGTAAACGGTTGTCGGCAATGACTGTGGTAGAGTGGCGATAAATCCCATTTTATTGCTGAAAAATTCCAGCTTCTCTCCATGCCTGACAGCTCCCCACATTCTCGTACCCATTTGGGCAATTTCTGCACTATGTCCATCTGGTTCTTATTACCTCTCAACCTGCCAGTGTCTGATCCAGAAAAAGTGCAGGTCAAAAACAGGGGAAAGAAACCAAGGTGATGGACAAAACAGAAAGAGAGTGATTGAGAGACCGAGCCACACTCCCCAGTCCTCCCTTCCCAGCCAACAAAAAAAAAAAAAAAAAAAAAAAGAGGTTTGAGGGGAATAAACAAATTTAAGGGAGGTTACTAACCTAAATATGAAGTTGCCTGCAATGTTCTTACAATAGAAAATTAAATAGGTAACAATCTACACACTCCAATCTTCGATAATGCTGCCACCAACTATTTGATATCAGCCCAGGACACTGGTGACACCTACCTAAATAAAACCTTTCAGGAGAAATGGGAAAAGTCAAGACTTCAAACCTTCAGTGTGCACGTTTAGTCTGCAGCCTTTTCCATTGCCTTCGGCATTTAGGAGGGTGAGACTTTCCTCCAAAGGATCACTTCGGGGTTGAAAATCATTGCAGGAGGTCAGCCAAAGTACTATTAAATTGTAATTTGAAATAAAATAAATAAAAGTTAGGTTACGTTCTTGTGATAGAAAAGTTTCATGCAAGATTTTTTTGCACGCTTCTGACCTACCTTAGGAAGTTCATTTTCTTCTCAAAACCTCATAGAGTAGAGGGAATGACTGATCATATTTTAAATTTTAAAACCAAACAAATTAGCCCAGGACAACTGAAAGATTAAGTCAAAGGAAAAAAAAAACAACCACAGGAGCACTTCTCTTATTGTGTAGTATTTGTCAAGGACCCATTAATGCTATCAGGAGATGTGCCTTGACCCCCCAGCTCAACCTCCACCTTCAAGGGAGCCAGGTGAGTTTAATTGCCATTCCTGTATTTGTTCTACCCAAAACACCTCATATTCCACCTAAAATTCTGCTTGCTGTGTCTTTTTCCCCCTGAAGATCATCACTGCTCTGGACCTGTGGTCTCACGTTAGCTCAACACAGCCTCTCTCCCCCTGTTTCCTGAAGATGCAAGTGAAATGAAACCAAACTTTTTGGAGCAGTCTCCTATCCTACAGGTCTGACTGAATTCCTAAGAGCAGGAAGTCTGGAGCACGCCCTACAGATCTGGGTGAGAAGGGCTCTTCAGCATCCCACACTGGGCATCTCATATGTAGTAGGACATGCTGGTAGGTGTAGTGGTCTGATCTAGCATCAAAACACCGGAGATTGTGATGATGGTGTTATATTAGGAATCATGCTCCCGTGGCTTGTAGGAACCTGTGGGCTCCCAGAAGCTTGAGGTGGGACTTGAGTGAAACAGCAAACGGGTACAGTTTCTAGTGAAGTTGCAGGAACCTGTTGGCATTGAACAAGGAGATAGGACGGCGACGAGAAGGAAGCAAAAGGTGGGCAGAGTTCAAGTTCTTGCTCCAGAACAGGTCACCTAAAAATACCACATGTAAAACACAACATCCACTTGTCCTTGCAACTTCTCCCTCCGCTGCTGGTGCTTCCATTTAAAATAAAGGCTTGGGAGAGGGGTGCTTTTGGGAAAAGTCTTCCTCCCTGTTGTATTTTGGTGCCAGTAACGGCACTGAGAGCTCCAACGGCCTATAGTTAGTACTTTTTTACATTTGTCGTGCATTAGAGAATTGGATTTTTAAAGTATTATTTTTCCGCACGCCTTTTTCTTTATTGAGTTGTGGGGGGACGCTGCGCAGACTTATACAGAGCGTGCTCTAAGATGCCTACGGAAGCCTTTGCTGGATGAACAGCTCTCAACCACCTCGGTCGATTCGCTTGCAAAGCCATTGAAAACAAAAGAGGCTGACGACAGGGGAAGCCCCAAGTTCGACAATAAAAATATGTCAGCATGAAAATGGTTAATGGTGAGTATTATAGCTTCAAAAGAGCCCATTGGCTACCCCTAAAGGATGCCCTGCAATTGTTAAACTCATCAGATGCAACTACCCCTCCTCAGCTAGCCCTTAGGTTTGTCTGGCTAACAGTAAAAAAAATACTATAATAAATCGGTAACATATGTTGCCAGACAAGAATAAGTGATATAAATAAAGAGTCAAGAGACATAGCCCCTTAAGAACAATGTGTAAAGATTTAAACTTCCAATGTATTAGTTAAGCTAGGAACATTTTAAGAGTAACTTGAAAGCGGTGTACTGTTTGTTTATATCATTCCTCTTTTTTTTTTTTTTTTTTTCTTCTCTTCAGATTGCATTTTAAATCAAAATGTTCTCCATGACTGACTGCTTTGCAGCACTAGGGTAAGTCCCATTTTTCCACAGCTTAAACAAAAAATATGCCTGAGAAATCTATGCCAGAAAGGCATTTTGTTGGGCTTTGGTTTAGGAAATAAACAAGATGTTGTTGGGAAGACAGCCTCTTTTTTTTTTTTTTTTTTTTCTTTTTTCCTTTTAAATCCAAATATATGAAATTGTGCATTAGCAAACAGAGCTACTATCAAGAAAGCCAGTTCTTTGTGGAGGTGACAAGTCTCCAAACTTGTAATAAATTAGCAGCAGCATTAAAAAAGAAAGTATAAACCAAAATGTGCTTTGAGACTTGGCTGGATATTTTATTTATCTTTTATTGAGACGTCCTTTGAAAAATGGCATAAAATAAATAATTTTGCAAAGCAACAATACAATCAATCTCTAAACGAGAAGATAAATCAGGGATTTCATTAACTGCTGGTAGCCAGTTTAAATTGTAGTCTTGTCCATAATGTCTATCTATCTATGTATGTCCAAGTTATATTAAAAACCTTTAAATGGCTTTGTAATATCAGCTACATCTAGCTATTATAATAATTAATGATACTGTTTTATAAATCAATATATGTATTCTTGATAAATTCATATCCAGTTAATGGTGTAATTTAAATAAAAAATTAATGTAATAAAGGACATACTGGAATAGGCAGGAAATCTTTAAAGGTTAAGAGGCAAATTTGTCTAAATTCTTTTCTTTGTACCTATATTTTGAGAAAGCCTCCATTGAAATTCAGCTGATAGCAGGCTGGCTCTTCAGATCGCACTCTCGCCATTAGTTTTGTACTAACAGCGCTCGGTGAGTTTTGCAGCCAAAGGAAAGGGGAAAGCTCCTTCAGCGAAATGAAGACTTTCCTCCCGGGCTTCTCATCCTGCTGCAAAAGCTGGAAACAAACAACAAAAAAAATCCACCCAAAATCACTCCTGTGTTTGGCCAGAAGCACAAATGGTGCAAATGCTCTTTTTTTTGTTGTTGTTTTACCATTGCCCATTGATTCCGTATTTGTATTATTACAAGGCTATTGGGCTTGTTCTATACAGTGTCTTTAAAAAAGGTAAAATATGAGTATTTTGTTTCAGGCATGAAGTGCATTCAGAGGAGTGTGGAAACCCTGCAGACTGTTCGGTGTAATAAAAAGCTGTTCTTTATCTCTTGTTTTAAATACAGTTAATCCCGTTTATTCAGCAAACACATCTAAGAGCAACTTGGAGGGGGGAAAAAAAAAAGGAAAAAGCTGGAAATTGCCTTTTTATATTTGCAGTGGTGAGAAACCGTGGCTCTGTTCCTTTGCTTTTATTTATAGTCAGTAACCACAAAATATATCTCTAACAATAACAGGGGATTTTAATAGGCAATATTAATTGTTCTTCCCCTAACTTTTGATCTTAAATGTTTCAAACAAAAGCCCGCTGCCTGTTTATACACCAGATTTGTTTGAAGGATATCTTTTCAAAATGAGGCAAAACATGACGCTTTGTCATCCGTACTGACATGGTACAGAAATGTCATTTTAATCCAGCGAGAGATTTTTTTTTGGGGGGTGGGGGGGGGAGGTTTTTTCCTGAATGCTGCTCTGCCTTATTTAGAGCAGCCGCGATCTGCACAGTTTCTTTGACACTGATGAGTCTTTCGAACCCCTTACGCCGAGGGGAGGGAGGGGGAAAAAGGAATTTGCTGCCAGTCACTGCAGCGATCCAGCTCCATAAGCCATTGCTTATTTGCTAAAAGTTTACATTTCAAATGAGCTTGAAATTTAAAGGTGGGTTGTCTTGACGCTGGGGCCGTGTGTAGGAACAGAGGGGGAAAATAGAGGGAGGACGATTACGCTCGTGTGTTAAAGTCGACCGGCGTACTGGTGATATAGCCATTTAAAACGTATTTTGTTTTT
>VZZY01010304.1:411235-413735 GCA_013400335.1 Eurystomus gularis | reverse complement strand
CAGAAGACGGCTTTTGCTAACCTAAATCTCAGCTGTAATTTCATTGTTCTGTGCCTAAGATGCTGTTTGCCCTTTTCAAATAACAGCAGTTGAACATAATTATGCTGCTACAAACCTGGGCTGCAAAAAGAAAGCCTTCCTAATATAACCAAGTTTTTATTAACTCTTGAAATCCTGAGCTTGGGGCAACGGCGGGCAGAGAGCTGCCTGTCAGGTTTTAGGGTTCATTAAAGCACACGTACGCGTATATCCCGACTTCCAGCGCATAGCCCCACAAATTAAATTGATGGCTCTCACATCGGGCCAACAATGCAACAGGAGAAGTCTATGAAAAATTAGGAAATCTGCTTGACATCGGGAAATCCGACACTTGTCTGCTCTAACGTCTGTAAGTGCCCAAGCCGTATAACCTAGTGAGAGGGGGATATATTTTTTTTTAAAAAAAGGTAAGTCTATTTTTCTTCTTCTTGCCAGATATAAAAAACTGTGCTTAGTGCCTTGAGTAAAGGGCCCTCTAAACTTTATAGTGTTTATCCTCCGTTTATAAATTTGTAACGATCTATTTAATGATATCATAAGGTTAAAAGTTAAACAGTACTGTATTTTCTCTGCCTTTTTCTCTACTGCCTCTTAGCAAGTAACCTGTCTATCTCTGAGAGAGGATCAGGGTTGTTTTCTGAAGAAGCCTATAGGTAAAGAGACATCCATACATTCATGCTGGAGGATTCATAAAGGCAGGGATGAGAATATAAAGGTATTCTTTTGACGTGACGAGCCCTGCTTGGAAAATGTCTTCGACTCATCTGAAGTAAGCCTCTTTCTTTCCTCTCCCCCCCACCTCCAGATACAGGGCTAATTTAAAACACTGTCTAGATATGCTACTTATACATATTGAGAACATATTTTAGCGGCTGTGTTTGTTTTGGCAATATATGAACCAAAAAACCCCAATTAAATTAAAAAGAGTGACTTTTAAAAGTTAGAGATTGCCTTTTAAAAGCTTATTAAAATCAGCATGTTAGATGTCTGTCTTTGAATTAGCTCAGAGGCTTGATTGCTTTCATTAAAGCTGCCTGTTTGGGTGCTGCTTGGTGAATGTTCAAGTCTGTTTTTCCCCCTTCTCCCCCCGGCCCCGAGCTGCTTCCCGCTACTTGTCAACTTGGATTTTCCCTCCAAATTTGAAAGCAACACTCTGATTTTTTTTTAGGGAAGCAACAGCCATCCTCCCCCTTGCAAAACCTCACGACAAAAAATCAGCAGCAATCGAGCCAGAGAGACCAACAGGTAACAAAATATTTTTTTAAAAGCTTAAGAAAAAAAGACACCCCTAAAACACCCACCCTGACCAAACCAACCACCCTCCCAAAACCCCACCCCAAGCCACCAAAAAAAACAAGCCATCACATTGCTTATAGCCCATGAATGCCTTAAAAACAAATGTTTAAACAGGTTTTGTTTTGGTTTTTTTTTTTTTTGGAAGCCGCGGCAGAAAACCTCTGCATGCTCCGATGGGTTACAATAACAATGCTCTATTGCAATGTAAAACAAGCTGGAGGAGAAAAAGGTGCTTTTTGTTACCATTTTATCAAAGCTGTTCATCTTCTAGCTGCAGGCAGCATTTTGCTGGAATTGCAGATATTTCTCTGTCCGGGCTCCTTTGTTTGTGCATCTCATTTGCATATATTTATCTCCAGCTGAGGGTGCTTTCAGCTCATTAAGGCCTCCCCTCGCATTATTTCATAAGCCAGCTGCTAGGAGGGATTTCACCTGTGGTGACTGAGAAAAGAGGGGTGAAAAAACCAAATTCTTCATAAAAAAAAAACAAAAAACCAAACCCAAACAACAAACCAACAACCACCAAGGAAATCTTCTGACTCTCTTCCCCTATAAATGGGCACCATTTGTGTTAAACAGCCTCTTGTCATGATAGATGCCTCCTGGGGTCAGGGGGGAAAGTTGATTTGAAGGTCAGCAGTAAAACAACAGACAAACCAGACGCCAAACTGGTTCCTTAGCTGTCGGTGGGAGCAGCGGTACAACCAGGTCTTGAACCTTTTTCAACCTCTAATAAAACAGGGGAAGAATCTGAAGTGGAGCAACCAGGCCCCGGAGGAAAAAAACCCACAAATAATATCAATATCGAGCAGCAACGGGAAACAACGGGGCAGCTCTCAGTATTACGGGCATGCCGCTATTGTTTCAAGAACCGGGGAATTAATTCCACTTATTTATTTAAGGCGTGTCAACTCGCTGCCTAAACCTGTTTCGGTGTCAAGATGAATAAAACTTTTATGGCTCATAAAATAGAGCCATTCATCTCAATGGTCTTTGTGGTGCCTGGGTTGGTTGTTTTTTTTTTTTTCTCCCCTCTCCTCCTAGCAGGCTGAGCTGGGCCGAAATCTTGGCGTCCCGGCGCTACCAGCTCGCTGGTAGAAGCAAAGAAAATTCAGACTGGGCATCACAAGCTAAACTTCTGGGTTTGATTACAGATGGTAAACGT
>VZZY01010304.1:190072-411192 GCA_013400335.1 Eurystomus gularis | reverse complement strand
AAAAAAAAAAAAAAAAGCCCATTAATTATAGTTCATGACTACTCTAAACCAAATGTTCAAATAGTAGTTGGAAATGATGCATAAAATCTCAGCATGTTCTGATAGGTTATAGAGTCAGTGGTTTATTGCAATGTAAAACAAGCCACAGGAAGAGAGGGTGGTTTTGTTTACCATTTTCATCAAAGCTGTTCATCATGTTGATATACTTATGCTATATCGTGACCCCTACATACGTTGCATTGCATTTATTTATTTTCCAGGTTGTTGCCACTTTTGCTGCCTTTGCCTCAGAGAAGTCGAGCAATTCCCCGGCCCCTTTGAAATACGTCTCGTCTGCACTGAATTTCTGCCGACAAACCAACCGATAGACACAGACGTAAGAAATATTTATTATCACTGAGTAAGGTTTTCTTTTTACTTAATCTGAGGCAATTAGTACCTGAATAAACACAGCCTAAGTAATCTACCTCCTCAAAAGGTAATTAGACTTGAAAAGCGCTGTTCGGCTCTACCCAAGGAAAGCACAGCTCTGATTAAAACGCTTCGGAGATTCACTTTCATCCCTATTCCCTTTTGCCCCAGAAAACCTTTTATAAAATCCCTACAACTTTTAATTTCTGCCCATTCCAAACCCGGGGGCCACTCTCTGCCATTGCCACCCTCTTCCTCCTCCCCCCATCCTCCCAAATCTTTAACCCCGCTTCTCATTTTTCTTTGCCTCTAATCTAATCGCTAATTCCTTGGCTTGGCCAAATAGTTAAAAATGTTAAGTGCTGCTCGCAATTCCTGCTGCCTCCCCCTCGTATCTGTCTCTGTTTATGGAACGGGCCCTGGTTTCCTCCTGCTCTTGTTCGGCTGTAGGTCTGCGGGTCAGGAGACTGTAAATACACACAGCGCTGCCCCAGCCCATAAATCTGAGCAAAGGGCAGCCTTATATATTCAGATAAGGGATGGAAGGGGCAGCGATGGGGGAAGAAAGAAAAAAAAAAAAATCAAGGAAGAGAACAGGCAGACCGTGTGGCAAAGGAGACATTTTTGCCAGAGACAAAACACGAGGTGCCAGCTGCAGGGGAGCCCTGTGGGGCAGAGGCAGGGAACCTCCGGCTACCTCGCAGGATGTGCCAGCAAGAGATGAATCTGAAATGTTCGCCCTTCTCCCACCCCTCCTTGTTTATATATCAATCATTACAAAATGCATTTTATTACCTTTGGGGCAACGAAATTAAACAAGAGATTTCGATGGCTTTCTCTCCCCCAGACCTTTGTTGGTCTATTTTCTCTCCCGCTCCATTTTATTTCCAGCACCTCTGAAGCTTTCAAGGGAACAGTCCCCCCTGTTATTGCTTCTCAGTTCCAAGGTCTTAGAATAAATAACATTGTTATTACTCACTTCACCAATTTCCAAGAAGAAATATTGCTGCAGCAAATGCGAGCAGCACTAATATTTGCAAAGTGATAAATGGATTGTTACATACCTTCCCGTCTGTGTGGCCTCCAGCCATCCTCCGGCCGGCTACATCCCTCCTCGGGGCAGGAGGGAGGGTGTCTTTGAACTTAGCGGGGTCCAGACACTTAGTGCCTTGCACGAGAGCGTCCCCCAGCCCCCTCCCTCTCCCTCAGATGGAGAGATAAATTTTTAATGGCAAGACCATGCCAGAGATGGTACCGGGAAGAGCAGGTGCCATGTACACAGCACCAAGCGGCCAAGTGAAGGTGCTTTTGGCACTCCGATTTGGTGGGTTTTGTTAGTGTTGGGTGCTGCAGTGAGAGGGACAAGAGGCTCAGGATGTCCCGCTGGCATGGCAGCTGTCCCGATGCCCTCCCTGGTCCCCTCCGGTGCCGCACGGCTGCTCTGGTGCAGGGTACCACAGCGAGAGCCACTTACCCTTCTCTGGTGATGTTAAAAGTGGCCTGCGGAGGAGAAAAATTATTTTACAAATTCCCCTCACTCTGCCCCCAAAATGTCCCCAGGGCCTGAATGGGAACTGCAGTGAATACCTGAGGTACCAAAGGTACAGATGCTCAGTGGGGTGAAAACTGGAAAGACGGACTCTCAACTGCCACCTCCCTCACTGTTCATTAAATCTCCTTAATTTGCACGACATTTCCTGCAAACTTTATTAACCAAAGCTGAGGTTAGGGAGGTGCTGAGGTGGAACAGTCTCCTGGTCTCCTCACCCCAAACCTTGTGGCTCACCGCATCATTTCTGAGCTTAAAAAGAGGTGGCAAATGGAAAATTCACACTGAAGAATTAAAAACCAATACAATTGTGGTTTTCTTTTTCTAAGCAGCAATTTTAGCTAGCTCTAAGACATGGCTCGGGCTCCTCAATTTTATTTGAAACAAAATCTCCAAATCAAATTATCCCTGGGATGCAAGTCATGCTGACAAACTCTCTGAATGTGTGGTAATTAAAAACAAAGCAAAACATTTTGCTTCAGACCCACAGAGTAACCTGCTGGCATTTCTTAGACTGAGCCTGTTGGGTTTCCAGGCCATGGTCCATGGGATAAGGGCTGGGAGGTTTGGCTGGATGGTTTGGCAAGGACGAGCACCTCCACATTAGGTTATCTAGGCACCAAAGGTGATGTAAAAGCTTGTTCTTCCTGTGCAAAGCAAAACCAAGCTGCTGGGAGCATCATCCCCAATCTACTAGTGCTGGTGTGACATTGTCTGTGTGGCTGGGCTACCACCAGGAGAAGGTGTGAAAGCATCCATCATCAAGCTGCTCTCCCGAGCCTTTTCTCCCTGTACAGCCCCTTTACTTCTTAGGAGGCTGGCAGAAGTCCTAGGAGATGCTCACTGGTGTGTGCAGATCTCATGTGGAGGCTAAACTTGTTATCAGCATCGACGTGGTGCTGGTGTGAGATGGGAGGAGGTGAAGGTTGTGTGCAAAGGTTTCAGCAGCCTGGGGTGAAGGTGTTGGCATGGTCTGGCAGTGCTAGTACTTGGATAAGTCTGTGCCCAAGGGGATGGGAAGGTGGTAGGCTGAAAGGCTGGGGCTACACATGTGGTTGTTTTTTTTTACCTAAGGAATACATTGTTCCCTACAAGGAAGAATAGAACTCAAGGATCGCAGGAAGAAAATCACCCAGAAACTGTGGGCAGAAGTATGAAAAAGGGTCACTCAGAAGAGGTGGCAAAAATAATCTGACAGTTTTTCCTACTGCTCAAGGTAAACACCATATTTTCTTTTTTTTATAAGGTGAGAGAAATCGAAAGGAAGGCCATAAGTTGCAGATAAGGATACCAAGTTCTTTGGTATGGGTTCTCATGCAAAATAAATAGAGTTCAATGGTATTAATAAAAAGTGATAGTCTGCACCGGTTTCTAATGAAAGAATTAATATACAAACCATCCATAATACTCTCTCATAAATGTATATGTCTGTGCGTATGTTTATACAGCTGTAAGCAGGCATGTAATTCTATATATGTATGTGTGGGTACATATATACATACACATATGTACATGTATACATGTATATACAGTTGATGCCTACTTAGAGCTGTACAAATGTACAGGTTAATATGTGCACATGTACCCAGGAGTACACGTGGAGATACATATGTATACATACATGTACATCTTCTACACACCCCCCCCCCCAAAACCCCAGCGTGCCACAAATGCAAACAAACAAGGGCTGCAACATTATCTAAAGCAAAAAAAGTGATGAAAGCAGGTGGTAGCTGGGGCAACTGTGTTGTGGGGAGCTACCTACTGTTTGGAAACCTCCAGAAATCTCCCTAAACATTTACCAGCACCTTTCCTAACTCCAGGAGTGGGACTGGGAGTGCCTTGAGACCATGTTTTCTTGAGCGATTCCTGGCAGGCAGGAAACCCTGGGAGAGCAGTGTTGCTTGTGCTGCTCCACTTCCAGCCCCAGGAAGCACGCAGGTAAGAAGACAAATCAAAATAATTGAATATATACAAAGCATCTACATTTGTATAAACAGCAGGCTTTGAAAAGGAAAAAAAAAAAAATCAGGTCTTCATTTTTTATTATTTCTTTTCCTCAAATCTAAAGAAAAAGAAATAACGTCAAGGCAGTTCTTATTTTATCCAGACCAGTTCATAAATCCCAAGTCATAAATCCACATGATATCCCGGGCTGCTGGATTTTGCATTTGGAGCTCTGAAAGACTGATAGCTGAAAGATTTATAAAATCCCAGGTAGCTGGAGTGCTCCCTATTGGCTCCACATCTGAGGGGTCCTTGCGTCCTGCTTAGCCCAGCGAGCTGGATGTATGGGATATATTGTGCTCAAGCAGCAGTCCCCACCCCGATCTCCTATTTTCAGCCATGGTGAGGGCTAAAATTTGATCATTTGGTGTGGCTGGGCCTTGTTTATGGACTTCTCTGCACAGACATGGGGACAGCCACAAGCTAGGGAGTCAGAACCTTGCTGCTGCCTCCTGCAAAATTACACCATGGATTGTGTCCTAGACGGATGAATTAGCTTGTGTGGGAGACCTCACCATGAACAGTGGAATTGTTTCAGCTGCCTTGAATATAGATTTAATTTTGTTCCTTGCAACATCATTGAATAGCATTGACTGTTCATTAAGAAGAGAGTATCACTGCTGGGGCCAGAAAATGATGGCACTTTGAGGGGAACAGGACCAGACCCTTAGCAAGAAAATGGTCACTGAGATGCCTTGGACAAAGTACACGCTGTGAACAACTTGGCTGGCAAAGGAGCACATTCACGTTCCCCAAAGAGTGCTGAAGGATGCCAATATGTTTTATTTTTCTTTTCTGTAGGTTCAGTGGATGTGAGACCATGTGTACCGGGACAAAAGTCTCCCAAAACAGACCCTCTGAAGAGTGGCAGGTACTGTCTGTCTCCATCCATAGGATGCTGGAAACATGTTTAAAGCCATTCCTCCACTACTTTCCTTTATCCTTCCTTGATGACCTTATTTGAGCCTAATATTTTTCTCCAGACTTGCAATGATAGACATTTTTAATATGCTTCTGTTGCATGAATAAAAAGATATATAAATTTATATATAAAAAACCCTTTTCTCCAATTAAAAGAGTATTTCTCCAATTAAAAGGATATTAACTAACATCTTTGTTACTGAGAAATGAAATTATTTGCTTTATATTTCAGTTATTTATTTTCATGGGTCTGAATCCATTGAAGTCCGAGTAGAAAAATCCTTTGCTCTCCCAGGGAAGGAAGGTGGAATCAACTTGGGGTCAACTCCACCTGTTTGGAGTTTTATTAGAAGCACGTCATCCAGCTAAATTTAGATTATTTTTATGTTGTTTGTCTGGTTGTATTAGTGGAAATTAAAACATTGCAAGGCTTTATGCTTCCTGCATGTTGCGAGCATCTCTGCCACCTTAAGCAAGTGGCTTGGCTTGCACGTCACAGAGAGCTTCCTGCCTCCAGCACGCCTTCTCCCCATCAAAATCCCTGGGTTCATTAGAAACAGTTACTCATTTAAGAGGTCAAACTAAGCCAGATGCAAACAGACCAAAGCATTTACACGAGAACTATGTCAGACCCATGGCAGGATAGGTTTTTTTCCTGGTTGTTCTTGAAATCTAAATCTTTCCCAAGCCTGTTAGTGGCTCTCACGAAGATTGTTTAGCTTGGAGAAGAGGAGGCTGTGAGGAGGCCTCATTGCTCTCTACAACCACCTAAAAGGAGGTTGTAGTGAGGCTGGTGTTGGTCTCTTCTCCCAAGTAACTAATGACAGGACAAGTGGTAATGGCCTCAAGTTGCATCAGGGGAGGTTTAGACTGGATATTAGGAAGAAGTTCTTCACTGAAAGAGTGGTTAGCCATTGGAACAGGCTGCCCAGGGAAGTAGTGGAGTCACCATCCTTGGCGATGTTCAAAAAAGGGGTACATGTAGCACTTCGAAACATGGTCTAGGGAGTCAGAGACCTCCCTGACCTCGGCAGTAAGTCCAACCTTGGTTGGACAAAGGTTGGACTTGATGATTTGAGAGGTCTTTTCCAACCTAAATGATTCTGTGATTCTATGATCCTTCCCCTTCCCAAGCAGACCATATTTCTTTTTAAACCGACTGTATTTATGCCGTATTTAATCTTTTCTTCCTGCTTCCTTACTCTTTATCGGTCTTTCAGCTGGGTTTGAGTCATCCTGAGCTCACAGCTGTGAAGTACAAGGTGGCATGGCTGGGGGTGGGGTTCAGAAGGGCTGCCTGGACCGGTCACTGCCCAGCCTATCTAGGCCATGGGCTGCAGCATTGATCAATCCAGCCTGGCTCCACAGGCCAGGTGGCCTTGTTCTGTTTCAGGAGGGTGAATTTGCTACATTCTGCCTCTTCAGTGTTTCCAGCGTCTTTGACAATGTGTTCTGTGCTTCACAGCCACCGTTTTCAGGAGCTTTGCTTTTCTGCACATGCTCAAGTCCCCCGACCTTATTGGTGCCATTCATCTTGAAATGCTAAGGTGGGCTTTTCTGGTTGCTCATCAAGCAGATTGGGCTGAAATGAATCCCCTGGTACAGAAGAGCTACTGGAGCAGGGTGAAGGGCAAATGCTCACTTGTGTCTATTGATCAGCCCCTTCCCCCTGCATTTCCACTTGCAGTGCCTTTGGAAGCCGAAGGAGATTACTTGCTCTTTCCAAACAGAGACTTGGGATGTAGAATCTGACCAAACATTCCTTTTTCCAGTTTCAAATGTGAAAGTCAACTTAAAGTTTCCTTCTATTAAAGGCATCCACAGAAGTTCTTTTCTTCCCCTCTTTTCTTCTAATTCTGTTACCGTTTTGCTAATTAAAAATGCTGTACAAGGACTAGTATCGAGCTATAGAAATGAAAGGTCAATACTTGAACAACACTTCATTTGTAAATAATACGGCTCTGTAATCAATTATCTCATTTTCACAGAAGACATATTAATCTAAAAGCAAAGGATGGAGACATTTAGAGGATGTACAGAGGGGATCTTTAAATGTTAAATGTTCTTTAGCATGTGCTAAATAAAGGGTTTGGCAGAGTGAAAATGTAGCACACAGCACTGACGCTCCAGGGACAATCTTTAGGTCAAGTGATTTGTACCTTCAAAATAGTTCTCCATAGCACTGTAAAGCCTCTCTGTTGGTAGCAGCGAGATGGGTTAGTGTTATTTAGGATGGTGACAGTAGCAGGGAAAATACTGAAAAAAAGAAAAAGAAAGGTCACCTGCAAAAAAAAAAAAGTGTCTTTTAATAGGTGAATCAGCCCTCTTCACACCGTTATTAGCTTTCCATGAGCAGTAGGAAGTGAGCTTTCTTGCCTCTCCTTTTCCATTAAAACAGGCTCCTGGACTGCAGGGTGAGAAGCTGTGTGCCCTCGGTACCCTGGGCACAGGCAGGGAACCGCCACTCCGGGTAACGCAGCATCCCGCCAGCGCCCACCCGGGATAGTTTCCTCTCCCACGGCTCACAGTGGGAATCCACATAAGGGTTTAAAAATGTAACAGCTCCTGGGTGTTGGAGATCCCCTGCATGACTTACAAACATCATTAGGGGAAATTACAAGAAAATACACTCCCCGACCTAAAAAACAGCTTAGGCTTTCTATCGAATGGAAGGGAAAGGCTCTTGCCAGCTCTGCTGGGAGCGGGGTTACCTTTTATGCTTGTTAACTGAATTTGACGACACAGAGACTGCTGAAAGAGGGAGATGAACGCAATCTCATTTTCGGTTTTGCCTGTTTGTTCTGGATTTGCTGTGCATCAGTCCTGTCCTCGCCCCAGATGTCCAGCTTTAAAATTTCCATCAAACATATCTTGAGACTTAAGGGGAAATGCCCCCAAACCCCCCCACCCCCAGTTCTCACCAGTTGGCTGATCTCATCCCGGTCCCCTGTGTTGTCCTCCTCTGTCCATTGCTAGGTGGGAGGAGCGAGGAGTGGGGCTGGTGGGGAGAGCCCCACCAATGCGAGCTCTTGAGCAAGGGGAGGGTCTCCCCTCTGCCACAGTCCCCTCTCCCCTGCTCCCACACCTCCCACTGGCCAAATCCATTGCCTAGGCCAGGAGAAAGCTACAAAAAGAAAAACGAGAAAAAAAATATGGAAACAGCAAAAATTTGAATTCTTTTCAGCCGGCTTCACAAGCCAAGCCAGCTCCTGAGGGGCTGGTGAGTGCTCTCCAACAGAGAGAGAGCATGGGGAGGAGACGTCCCTCAGCATTTCTGGGGCTTAAGTTTGGCTCCAACATTTTTTCTCTTCCCTCTGTATTCTTATTTTTTCAGAAACAGAAATACACCCTTGATACAAGATGATTGAGCAAGACACCACCCCAGCTCCCTCGCAGCCAGCCAGGAGAACCAGATCAAAACTCCAAGGCAGCCATCACCACTAGTGTGAAGGAGGCAAGGGTAAGCCTGGGCTGTAAGGGGCTTGATCACCCTCTCTCCACTGGCTGACACCACAAGTAAATCGCCTGTAATGGCAAAATCCTTGGGAAAACTGTTCTTGGCTTGTGTGGCAGGAGAGCTGGCTATAGGATTGGCATTGCTGAATGAATGGTGGGCCAGTGAGGTGACCAGCCAGGGGCCCTGCCTGCATCACAGCGGATGTGGTGGGTAAGCATCGTGGTATCCACTTCTTTAAAAACAAAACTTAAGTTAGGATGAAGGGAAAAAAAAAAAAAAAAAAAGAAGGAGTGTGATTCCCAAGGTAAACCTAACTAGTTCCAGGTTTGCTCACCCCCGTGGGTTCGGCGCACGCTGTTGCTGCTCAACCCAAAGGGCCTTTCAAAGCGCTCTGCAAAGCCTCTGTGCCAAAATAAATGCTACTTTACCATCAAGTAGGCAGAAGAATGAAAGCCGTAAGATGAGTGAGTGAGAAAAAAAGAGCCCAAACAGGAAAACCCCTTTCTTCTGATTTTAAAGTCCTGGATGATCAAGGCTCACTCTGATGTAATCAGTTTGCAGATACCCAAATACACGTCCAGCCATGGAAAGTGCTCTCCCTTTGATTCCAGCAAAATCCTTTCTAATTCTCTTTAAATGTTCCAGGGCTTTTTGAAATGATTGCTATCAATGCCAACCAAATGCTTTAGATCTTTTTTTTTGCCTGTCTTTAAATACTTGCCTTATTTTTATGCAGCCCAGTAACTGCCGTACATGGGAAACATATCTAGAAAAGAGATCTGGTTTGCTTTAGCCTTTATACTACATAGAGTTAGACACTTTAACCTTCTTTGTATTTACTTAGTTGCTTTAATATGATCTGTAACCCCCAAACTTTCTTTTTCCATATAACTTATTAAATATTTATAATACAGTAGCCCATACACATCACATAGGTCGGACTTTCATTACATTAGGCTCACCATAGCTATCTAATAAATCATAAGTCACATCCCCCTAAAAGTTAAAAAAAACAGGATTGTTCAGGTGAGCTCGGATCAAGTTTGTGAGGGACCAGCTCAAAAAAAGCTAAGCTGGTTAAAACAATAGATAGACTTGTTTAAGCAGAAAATAATAGGTCCCCTAAGGCACCAGATCTGCAGCGTTCACCACGGGCTGCACCAGGACCACTGCTGGATGACCTGTTATTCTCCCTGTGCTCTTCAGTCGCTCTGAGGTGGGTATGTGACCATTAGAGCATTTTTCCATTACCGTGATGCCTCTTCCAGCCCAGTTTTAAACAGACCAAGAAGTGAGCTCTTCAAGAATCATAAAGCCCTCTCCAAATCCATGAGCTTAAAGGAGAAGAGGATTTGGGGCAGCTTTGCGGTACATTATTTATCTTTTTTTTTCTTTTTTAGGATTTTTCTTTTTCAACCAATAGGTTAGGGATGATTTTTGCATTTTCGTGGAAGCTGTTTTTCTCCTTTAATTACAAGATGCCAAGAAAACCACCAACAAACATGCAACTCATAAGAAAGCCCTCATGCCTGCCCTGTAGCTGGCCATGTCACCTTGCAGTTAGCCATAAAATTCTACAGCTAAGTAAAACACATTGAGCAAACAGACTTAATTTTTTTTCCCTAGCCATTTTATTTAATGCCTTTTGTTGAAAGCCAATGTATAGCATGCTTCTTTATGCTATACAGTGTTTAAATAAACAGTGTCCCAAACAGGACTGAGGGGGTGAAGACTCCTCCATAACATGTCCCAGCACCACTTCTGTGTCTGATAGAGGGACACGAGCACTATGCATGGGAGCCCAGTGCAGCAGCTGAGGGATGTGGGTGCTGGTGACCCTGCTCTTGCCAAGAGCTCCTGAAGCCACAAGGATGATGCTGCTGCTTCTTCCAGAGCCATTCAGTTCACCCCCTTGCAGAGTCATGGCCATGCATGACTCCTCCCCAACATGAGCTCCCATCCCTTGCTGCTGCTCCGATGCCCCAGGTATCCCCATCTCAGCATGATGTGGGGTGCTCAGCTCTGAGATAATCCTCTCCCCAGCCACGTCCTCTCCTACCTCAGTAGGGCTGTCTCAAGTGAGGGCAAGATCTCTAGCACCCGATCCTTTCTGTCCTTGGGTAGGTTTGTACAGATGTGTGCCAGGTTCCCAACCTGGGTGTCAAGTTTAGAAAGAAAAAAAAAAAAAGCAACCTCTTCCAAGCTGCCTTCCCAACGGGATCATTTCTGTGGCTAATGTTTCTTCATGCACTATCTGTTACGCCGTTATTAAAGCACAGCTTGCAGACAACTGGGGAAGAAATACGCTCCCCACATGGTGACGCTTCTTCTGCCCAGCTTCAGGAGCAGGAACTAGGCGGCTGGGGCTGAGGGTGGCTGCCTCTTGCCCGCCTTCCTCCAGATAAACTTTCCCTGTAGAATGAAAAATGGTCATTTGTGTTTCAGCAGACCATAAAAATTCTGTTTGAAAACTTTTCAAGCCTTTTCCAAGTTGGAACTGCCTTGAAAGGCTTCAGACCACATTGCCATATGGGTCGGTGGCATATGGTTTAATGCACGCTAATGCTGCGCTGCCGCCACCCTCCCCTTCCATGACGGGACCAGCAATGCTGCACGGATGTATTTGCTCTAGGCTGCTCCTTAACATCTCCTTGCACTTTCTCCAGCTCAATGCTGCAGCTTTCTCCAGTTGTTCACCATGGTTAAGCTCCCAAAAAGCTGGTGGAAGCTTCCTTCAACTCTACATACATACATACATACAGCAACAAGTGTCCTCTCCATAGCGCTGACATGCACACATCTTTGTTCCTTCTTGTCCAAAAGCTTCCACAGGAAGCGTTTACTCTGTTTCAGCTGGGAAGTTTTTCTTCATTTCTTTGTTCTGAACCAAAACCTTTTGGGTATTTGGTTTTTTTTTTCCCCTCCTCTTTCTTCTTGCTCTCAACACCCCTTGGAGTGCCAGAATGACAGACGTTCATGTTTTGGGTTCTATTTTAAATTCTTTTATCTTTTAAACACTAGTTCCTCTCCTTCCCCACTCTCCTTCCTTTTCCTGGCTCCTTTAATTTTACCCTGCCTTTCCCATGCTGGAAAAACTATATGAAACTCTAAAATTGCCTCTCTGTGTGGTTTCAAAAATACAACCAAGACTAATTGCAAAAGATGATGAAACACTTTATTTGGGAGGAAATCTTTTACTCATCTTGCAAAGTCTTGCCTGACTAGTTGGGACTTTTGCTTCCCCAGTTAATTTTCTGAGTTAATGGTGGTATTTAAACACACTGAGTTGAGTGTCCAAGGTGTGCCTGGTTCAGCTTAATGATTTAGGCTGCAAAGCAATGGGGCTCCAGGCCCATGACTGACACGAAAGCCCTTGTCATGATAACACCTGTGGGGACCAGGCAGCACGAAAGTGTCAATATATATTATACAGCATAGCTATACATAGACCTAGAAAAACTGCCCGTTCAGTATCTCCAGATATAGACTAGATAGAAGGAAGACTTCTTTTTTTCTTACAATGAAAGTGGTGAAACACAGGGACAGGTTGCTCAGAGAGGTGATAGATGCCCCATCCCTGGAAACATTCCAGGTCAGGTTGGCTAGAGCTTGGAGCAACCTGATCTAGTTGAAGATGTCACTCTACAATTCTAAGTCTAGTCTTTCAGGCAAGATTTCTGCTGAAGGTAAGGTTGAAAGCTGCCTGCTCTGTCCAAGCTGTATGACAGCGTTATTTAGGAAGATGCCTTTGACTGTGCCTCAGGTGCCTCTGAGCACTGTGGGTGTCAGCGCAATCTCAGCAAGGGTCACAGGATGGGGTATGAGGCTGGGATGTGCCATGGGGGAGGTGGCCAGGCAGCAGGGAGGATGTTCACAAAGCTCTTGGCAGAGTGAGAAAGACCCTCAGCTGGCTTCTAGCATGCTTGCTCCAGCCAAGGAGTAGCACAATGAAACTACTTTAGCAATACAAAAAACCTCAGAAACCAAACATTCACATAGACAAGCCGGACATTGCAATTTCTCCCACCTTCCCCTCACTGGGCATGGAAAGCTGCTAACCAGGCAGCTCTGTCTCAGACGTCTCCTTTCCCCACTCATAATGAATGAACTTTTTTTGCACTCATATAAAACCAATAGTTCAGCAGCCAAATCACAAGCCAAAGATAAAAACTAATAAGAAGCCATTAAAAAAAAGAAAAAAAAAAAAAAGGTCCGTCCATGGTTGTGTCTCACAGATTAAGAAGGACTTGTTGAGACACTCATATGCCACACATGAACCTCATTGCTGATGTTTTGCACTGACACCCAAATGCTGTATGTGAAGCTCTCCTGCCTCTTTCTTTTTTTGTGGACTCATAAGATATCCCGGGATTGAGACCAAGGGGAACTCCTGGACCATATTTGCCTCCAGCTTTTTGCTGCAACAGGTCATCCTGTGTCACCCTGCTCACAGGTGATACATGGCACTGTGCTTGAACCTGACTAGACCACAGAATTCCATGGAATCACACTCAAAGAATAAACAGGTATACTCTGTTTTCAAAACCTTCAGGAGAGGCAGCTCCTAAGGGCTGAATGTCTCTTTATTTTCCACAGACCAATCTCCCCTTGTTTTCATGCTGCCAAGGTACTTTCCTCTTCTACCTTATGCACTCCCCCCCCTTAAAAAAAATTATAATGAGCGAAGGTCTATCTGGGCAATGCATCACTCCTTTAAAATTTATCAGCTCTGCAATAAAAAAAAAAAGCCTTTTTCCCTGCTACAAGGGGATTTTTATATGCAAAGGTAATACTCACTGCATTGTAGCTTCAATTCTTTTTTTTTTACCCAACAATGGTGAAAAGATATGATTTTTACAAGCGAATAGGAAGAAAAAAGCCTGAACACACCCTGGGAACATGTTTAAGAAGTTGATTTATGTTTCATGCTGAGCCTTACACCTGCAGTTCAAGCAAAACTCAACTTTGCCGCCCCACAGAGTCTAGTTTATTAGGTATCAAGGAGTCACAAGAAGCCATGTAATTAAAACTGTAATTAACTGGAAAAGGAAAATGCCACCTGAGTTTTGAGAGGCTGTCAATTTTATTTCCATTACAGCTCTCCTTCTGCTTCTTTTGTCTATAGGGTGTTTTTTTCCTCCATATCTAGATAAGGAAAAACAAAGTTGTGTTGTTTTTTTTTTTTTCTTCTTCTTTTTAGTAACTAAAGAAGCCACCAAATTCTCTTATGTCCTTCCTCTTGGGAAAAAAAAAAATTCAAGCCACTTAGTTTGGAGCTTGGACACGGGTTTCTCACAGAGGCATTTGCAGCCATGTTTGCCAACAGGTGTTAAGTGCGGTCCAGGCAGAAAAAAGCCCTGAAATGTCCTACTGGCAAAGGGTCAGCTGAGTTCAAAGCCCATTTTAACAAAACATAATCAATGCCCTTTAAAAAGGGGATCGGCGGTGCCTTGTTAAAATGCATGACCTTCCTGCAGCCGGCGAGCCAAGCACCGGGTGTCCCTGGATCCAGCACGTCCCTCTGAAGGCTGCTGGAACCTGCCGGAGACCACCACGGAATTTCTGCAGGCAGGACAAGGCCACACGCAGCAAGACAAAAACATGTCTGGGAGAAACATGAGGCGACGTGATGAACCTTGTCAACCAGAGAAATTAAAAGCGAAATGGGGCCCGATCCCCTGGCCAAAAAAATAAACCTCCTGAAGATTTGGGTGGGACACGCTACCAGCCCTGTCCTCGCTCCACTTCATGCATCCACCAGGAGTAAATTCCTGGGGGATCAGAAACAGGTGCTGGGATAAAGAGACAATTATTTAATAAGGTTTAAAGAAGCAAAGACTTAGGTAAACTTGATGCAGGAAAGGAAATCATAGTAAAATATAGTTAAAGAGTAATTACTTAAAAGGTTAAAATGATGAGAACAAAGATAGGCTTTATCTTAGATGTCGTTACAAGGGAGATTTACGAATATATATAAATTTTTGTAGAAGAGATGTTTGTCTTAGACTGGTGTATGAAAGGCGGGATTGACATTCTTCCTTCTCCATTTAACAAGTGACAAAACCCCATCAAGTGAAGTATCAGCCTTGAGAAGTGAAGTTATTATCGTAAAAAGCAATTTTCCTTTGGTGCTGTTTTGATAGGCTTTTTTTGGGGGTATTTTTTTTCCCCAGCCTTAATCATTTGTAGCCTCTGTCCTCCCAGAACAGCTCCAGCTTGCAAGGCAGAGGTCTTGGGACCCTCCGGGTCTGAAGGCAGATCTTGATCAGTGCTAATTTGGGAAGTGAGCCGGAGGTACCCGCAGCAGATGACACACAGGGCTCAGCTTCTTATTCAGCTACAAGTCAGCAGGGGCACCCCCTGACCATCTGTGGTCTATAAATTACAGTAACACCGGCACACACTGCTTGTAAATCACCAATGAACAGGCTTTACCTTATGACACACTACATGAACCCTGTTGGCTATTCCAATAAATGCCCATAAACCATCCGATATAAACTCTGGATTACGTTTCTTTGGGGGGGGACAGGTGAAAAAAACTGGACTTTTCTGCACTTGCACAAACTTTCTATGGGTGAAATGCAGATGTGGCTTGAGCTGTATTGTGTGTTTATGTACCCTTTTTTCCTATGAAAGAGATTCCCCCCCTGCCGCCATAATTATTACTTTTTTTTTTTTTTCACTTTCCAAGAGTGTCAGCCTTGAAGTAAACAGGGTCGTAGCTCTCTTGCAAAAAAAAGCGACATCACTCATTTGAAAAATGTAATTTAATGTGAGCTTGCGTGACCTGCCCTCCACCCTTGATGCACCAAGCACAGGCTGATAAAGAGAGAGGCTCACCCATGCCTTTTGCTTTTGGAGCAAGAAGACCCAACCCACGACATCAAGCCAGCCATACCCTCTATAAAGTGAAAAATATGCCACTGTCTCTCACCTCTTCTCCATTCTGAGGGCTAGAGCTGAGGCTTGCTATCTCTGGGAGTTAAAAACTCCTCACTTGCTTTGTTCTTCCTGCAAAGAGGCGCTTATTGCAGTCTGGTAACAGAGTGGAAGGTTGTGTGGTCTCACATATCATCAAACCCACCCAGGAGATGCACTCCTGCCACCCAGCTTGGTCTAGATAGCTCTTATCTGCCTTAATGTTTCATGAAGGCCATGTCTGCAAGGAGATGCTACGAGCAACAGTCTTGGCACATAGCCGTGTGCTCCTTCAGTACATGGCTGGTTGGGGACACAGAAGCTGCTTTGCTGAGAAACCTGGCTCTTAACTTCAAACTTTCTCCTGAGACCTATCAAAGGACCACTTTTGGTAATTATATTAGCAAGCCCTGTGTCTAGCCTGTCGTCTGGTTAAAAAAAAAACCTCCCCTGTAAAATAAGTTATTCAGACTAGGGGGGGAATATGCCAAGTAAACAACCTGATAAACGTTACTTGACCAGCTTCTTTGCTGACCACGAACAAATGTGGGCTGTTGTGTAGGCAGCCAGCTATGGCTGCGTCATGACTCCTTGGCGAGTTCCTGAATTGAATCTGAAATCCCAACCCCTTTCAGGAGGCAGTGGGAGCCTTGCAGTCATCTTGCAGTCAACTCATGCACGGCATAAGCTTCCTAAGGCAACATTATTTTTATCTGGCTTTCTTAAGGCTATAGGGGCTGGCTTCTCATCACGCTCTGTGTGGATGTACAGGTGCGTGGGTGCACGCCAGCGTCAACATACGCTTTTAGATCCATTGGGGGACTGCAGTCAAACTGGACAGCTTCTTCTCCCCCTCATGGAGACAGGGAACCAAGGCAACCATGGCTGCCTCCTGCCATGACAATGGGATGAACTCAACTGTCTGTAGACATCAGAGAATCCACATCTGCAAGAACAATCCAAGTCCTTTGCTCCTTCAAGTCATGAGCATCCAGTTAATCAATACTCATTAATATTGCTCTTTTTCTTTTTATTAGAACACAGCTTGAAGGCTGCAGTCAAAGTTGATGCTTCCTTGCTTGAGAGATACACACCAGAAAACATCTAGTCTAATCAGAAAAACCAGGTATAAGCAGTGAGTGCGTTCTCTGGAGATACCAGGACCACTAGTGCCGCATGATCCCAGTGTTACCCAGCAGGACTGCACCTGACTGAAACTCTTTGAACAGGCTTGGGAGCAATTTTTAATTCACCAGAAATGCACATTCAAAGCATTTATTGGATCTAGGTTGGGCCTGTCTAGTTTAGTTTCAGGCTAAAATAGTGAATAAAATAAAGTTGATCTATTTTACTCAGAACCCCCCTCCCTATTTGACTGTTACTTTAAATTTTCCTGGGGAAAAAAACCTGGATAGTTTGAAATACAACTAATCCATGTCAGCTCAGACAAATATATGTCATTTTTTGTGCAGGGAATGTTTGCTTTGTAAACTTTTTAACTTGGAGATAACATACAAGGAGCATCTTTGCAGTGCTTTTCCACCCAGCAAGTGAACTTAAAAATGTTGCTTTTCAGAGCAAAGCAGTGGGAAGCCCCAGATCAGGTCTGGGTAGCACAGCACCGAGGCTCTTCTGCGCTCACCCATGAAGATCCCCCCACCTCCCAGCCATCCAGCCTCCCCCTCTACCTTTCCACTGCCCTCTCCCTTTCTGTGCACGCCGACAAGAAGAAGTGATAGCACTATTTCTGGTTTTTAACAAGATTTGGAAAGTGTTCAAGTGCCTGACTAAGTGGTTGGAAACAAGGAAGCAGAAGGATGTTTTGGCATCCTGCAATGTGTGCATGAGGAGCATAGACACAAACACATTGAATGCACATACTGTAAAACAAGATTACAAGGAGAGTACGAACTAATAAAAGCCTATTAAAACATCACGGACGCTCTTGCTGCTCGTGTGCATGCCTACGTATTAAAATAACAAATATTTCACGTGAACGTGCAGTTCGAACATGACCGATCGCAGATAAAACTTTCAGCAACCTTTAAATGCAAAATGCCATCCTGTAATTAATGTAGCCTATCCTGAAATTTGAGGGATTTATTGGTACTGGCAGAAACATTTGCAAATAACTTGGGGAAGTTCATGACATACCTTCCATCTCGAGGGATTTCATTCATTTTTTCCCTTTTTTTTCCAGCCACCATCAATAAATTCATTCAGAGTCCTTACAACGACCAATGCAGTTGGAAATCCTCAGTAGAAAGTTTGAAGAAAGTACCAACATGAAGAAAGAGCCTCGTTGTGGTTTTATTTGTTTTGTTCTCTTTCACTTACAGTGAAATATATATAACCACGTCCGCAGGGATTGCTTTTGAGTTCTGCAGTGAAAAAAAAAGCAAAAGCAGATCATAGGCAAAGCAAGCTGCAAAAGGATTTTACCCAAAGTCTTCAGGAAAAACTGTGGCCAACCCTGTTAGCTCCTGCTCAAGCATGAGGTAGGCTGCCAGCACTGAAATGGTAAGTATCAGTACAGACCAAGCACATACATATGGAAAGGTTACATCTTTTATGAGAAGGCCAACTGATATAGTTGGGGGGAAAAAAGAGGTTTCAACAAAGCCCTTTCCTGAAGAAATGAAGGTGTCAGCACCCTCAGTGTGGGAAAGGTGCTGGTTTGTTGGGTAGCCAAGGAAGAAGAGATGAATTCCAAAGTTATGGTGCACGTTCCTCATGTTCCACAATCACAACAACTATGAAACTTGGCTGTGACCCCACAGACACGTATTTAAAATTTATACACTAGAGAGGACAAGAAATATCCCACGATTTTGCTAGGAGAGAGCTTCAATACCCGAGGTCTGCATGGTGCCAGCACACAGTTACAGCACACAGAGCATCAGATGGCAGGCTATTTTCCTGTTACCAAGCTGCATCTAAGTAGGTTAGTGGAGCGGGCTGGCACATGCTCCTCCTCGCTTGATCTTCACGCTCCTGCATGGTTTCTCTAAATATTGTAAAGCATTTCTTGCAGGGGTCTACTTTATCATCAGGAGGTATTTTTGCTTTGAGTGCATATAGTTGTACACACTTACATACACGGGATTAAAGATGGTAAGACAAAAGAATAACATTTATTTTAGAAAATGGTTCAATTTACTTTTTTTTTTAATCTCTTTTTTTTCTTTTTTTTTTTTCTGTCCTTCTTTCTAGGGCCTAAATTTGAGGTACTGCTCTCACATGACAAGAAATCAGCCATTTATACAAAAAAAGGCCAACAACACCTGAAAAATACTTGAAAAATATGCTTCTGAGCTACTTGTTTCATTGACTTGGATGCGTTGGCTGTTTCAAACAGCAAGCAGAGCCAGGGCAGGGTACAAATGCTTGCACACAAAACACTGGCGATGCCTCAGCTCTCTCCATGGCTTCTCTATCCCCTCTTCCTACCATACTGCATCAAGTGCCTCTGTGTTTCCTCACTCCAACTCAATGTCCACAAGCCCCCACTTCTATAAACTGCAGCTTTATTTTGGGGGGTGGAAAGAGCCATTTTAGGTTCTGCTATGCTGTAATTCCTGCTACTTGAAGGGAGAGAAAAAGTAGGCATTGGCTAAATTAAAAAGAGCACTTTTCCTCTCTGAGAGAAGAGGAAGAAATTGTGCATCACAAACGTAAGCGCTCCTCGCTGACTCCTATCTGGCTGTGGTGGGAACAGGGTGACCGATCGAAATGGGCGTCCCTCTTACTGCAAATGGCCAAATGACAGGAGGCTTCCTGGTTGCCCTGGGGAGAATGGGAGAGCTGTGCTGATGCCAAGAGGTTGGGGAGGGTTTATCCCATCAGCGAGGAGTCCCCCCCAAAAAAACAGGCATGGGAAGCTGCCAGAGGAAGCATCATCACAGGTCAAGATTTTTCCACCCCCTGGAGGGAAAAATCAGGTGAAATGGAATTTAAAATTGAGTTTAGCTTCTCACCTTGTCCACTGTTTTTATCTGCTTTTATATATTTCTGTGCATTCACAGATAATTACAGCGTAATAATTCACCTCTCAAGATTTAGATGCCCAACTTCATGATGCTGCCTTCCGGATGAAGCAGGGTGCCAGGGGTGTGAACTGAAGCTGCCATCCGAGGTGCCTGCAGAGGATCAACAGCAAGTGGGATCCACCAAATTAGTGTCCTTCCTTCCTACTGCTTTTACATAAAAATGTTTTCTGGCAGGGTCATGAATAAAACTGATGCTCCTGCAGGGAAGAGAAAAAGAAAACAGCTGAACAAAACCGGCAATGGTCATTTCTGTTGCAGGAAAACCCAACATCTTGCCCATTGGGAGTGGAGCTCCCTTCTCCAGCCCAGCTTTCTTCTAGCCTTGGTCCCTGCAGCACCTGGGAGAGCCATGCCAGGGCCCCCAAAACTCCCAGGAGCAGTGTGAGGAGCTTGTCATGTCACCACTGGGGAGCCGACGTTGTCAGCTGTGAGAATGAAGAATTTGAGGTTGGCTGTCAGAACACTCTGAGCTCAGGAGGGGTTTGGAGGAATGCAAGCTGGGGTTACATAAAACACTGACTCATGCTGAGAAATCACGAGTTTTGAAAGATTCAGCTGAGGAACAAGCAAAACCTCAAGCTGCACGTTGCTTACAAGTCAACAGGAACCAGGGGATGCTCAGGACCTCTGAGAAGCAGGCCTTGGCACGGGGTTTTTTTGAATTCCTGCCACTGCTCCCAGGAGGAACTGAGAGCCATGTACGTCTGTCGGGGGGAAATCTGACCCCTCACTATTGCAAGGGAAGTTGGTGTGGACATTTCAGCTTTACCCATTGGAAAGAACTGCCTAAGATGGAGTAAATAGAAGTTAAATTCTTTCTTTTCCCTCTTTTTTTTTGGTACTACTGTGGACGATATTGAAAAGTACGTCATGCAGAATACTTACTTTTTGTTGGGATATCTGAGCGTGCAAATGTTTGTGGTTTTGTTTACTGAGCAAAAATAGTTGTGGATTTTGGCAGTCTGAGCTGGTCTATGGTTTCTGTGAATGGCTGGATGCGGTCCTTGCCGGGACTTTACGGGTTACTCAAATTAAGTCCCATTAAACAGGTAATCTGGGTGCTGCAATGATGGTGTGTGGGAGGGGTACATACGCAGAAAAAGTACAAGAGCCAGGACTTCACACCATGGATCAGAAACACTGACCAAAACCATTAGCACTTTGATATTTAAATCAGACTTCTAAAATCCATGCTTGGAGACATATGCAAGTAGTTGATTTTTGGATCCCTTACAATTTTTTATTTCTTGCTCCTCTTATTTACAGTAGGTACTCAGCATCTCACACACACACAAAAACCAGTTAAATTATTCAAGCGCTTAAAGAAAGATAGAGTTGTCTGTCTGTGTTTGTCTAAATTTGAAAAAATGTTGCCTGCTTTTAAGTTCTATTTCTCTTTTCCCTCCATGACAGTCTTTCTCTCTCCCTCAAACACAGCGATGGAAAAAAGAAGAGGTGCAGATGGGCTGTTCATTTTCAGTCAGGTTGCTGTGTAAATATGGCATCAGGGAAAGAAGAGTGTTAGAAACACAGATGTACAGAAGGCATCCCAACCATCACGTTTGGGCTGCCTCTGCATCACTCAAGTATGCATCATCCAGCCCAAGCAGAGCCGTATGAGGCCAGAGGGAAATGTAGCTAACAGAGAACAAACTATTGGTAAATCGCATGCCTTTCAACCTTGCACAATGGGATAAAATAAATATGGATTACTGCCGGGGTCAACGTTTTTATTTTGTGAAGTACTAGATGTGCAAGCGCCCGAGATCCTGATGTTAAAAAAGAATGTACCAACAGTATAAATAGTCACATACAGATGCATACGTACATATATACCTACAAAACATTTATATACGTATATTTATTGGGGTTTTTTGTTTCTTTAGCAAAGCTCCCTTCAACATAGTCACAGCTAATTTCTCAGCCCCTGCACTGCAATTGCTAACAATTTAATCACCTTATAAACTGCTGCAGTGACTAACGCCACATCTATGCTTTTGGCACACCACAGCCAGAAGTTGTTTTAGCAACAGCGGTATGTAAAGCAGACGCACTATTTGTGAGGCTCAGAGCCCTTAAAAAAATCATTCCTTTCTCTCTGGGCTATCGACATTCCTGAGCGCTCACGATGCAGCTGCCGAGCCGCTGGACAGCCCACATATGGCCGTGCGCTGAACAATAGCGACTCGCTGTTGTTCTTGTTATATGCATCACCATATGTGTTTATTAGAAACAGCAATAAAACGATGACAGGCTTCTTCAGCTATCCCCACTGCTTGGGGAAAAGGGGAAAAAAAAAGCCAGGGAGCAAGCGGGATGAAATCAGAGGGTTCTCTCCAGCTTTGGGGGAGCTGGATGGTGGGGTGGTGCAGTCCCACTCTATAGGGAGGCGTGGCTCTTTATTGGCAATATTGCAAAATTAATACTGCTCCTATAAATGGACGCTGAGTCCAAGTCCCATCTAACTACTTTTTATTACAGAATTGCTGGAAACCTGGAAAAACTGAATCTTGAAGGTGGAGTCCAAAGACCTGTTCCACCAGGGATCACCTGTGTACAACCTGCCCTGAGTTCTGCGGGAGTAATCTCCCAGCTTTTCCAGAAGGTTTGGATCAGGACCACCGTTGGCATGCACTTCCATCACAAGCACAACTGAGTAGCGTGGGCTCACCTTCAGTGTTGGGCTGCTTTGAAACAACTTCCAAATTACAAAACTTTGGGCTGGGGATTCAACGTTTTTCAGATGGAAGGGCTGAGGTGGGCATCGGGAGCCCAAAAGAAACTCAGAAATGGTTTAAGGCCATCAGTGTAAAGACAAGGGAGAAATGAGTCCCAGGGAAGGGGTGTTCAAAGTTGAAGGAGGAGATTAACTAAGACAGTCAAATTGAACATCTGAATCCTCATACGCTCCAAATTCTGTATAATTTCCCTCTGCTTCCACTACTCGCTATATTTTAAATCAAAAAGAGGAAAAAGAAACTTGGGGAGCAAAACCAGCAGAGTTAGAGCGATGTATCAAAATATGTAACATAATTTTGATATCCTTGATTGTTATAAGCTGTCCTCAGACACATGGAAATAAATGGGATTAAGAATTTACAGCCAAAGGCAGATGTAAGCCTCTGTGTACATGATCCACATTTTTTCATGTTTAAATCTTGATTTTTCTTGATAATGAATAGCTTCCACCTTGCTGACTTTTTGTGACCAAAACAACAAACCTTAGCCGCAGTAAAAACAAAAATCAGTTTTTAAAATGAGTTTGCAACGCTGAGTTGTATTGGTTTTATTGCAACCTTCCAACTGTGGTAAGAATGCCATTTCCACTCTTACTTCAGTTCTTTTTTACTTCCTACCCATAAAAGTAAACAATTCAAGACGATGTTTTACATCCTTGAAAAGTTCCCAAAACAGGATTTTCCACTGAGGCTGCAACTCCCTTTGGCTTGCATTTTCTTTTCTCTTTTCTTTTTTCTTTTCTTTTTTTCTTTTCTTTTTCTTTTTGTAGCACAAATCAATTTTGTGACTGTACTGAAACTGCAATGCTAAACTCTGCTATCTTTAACTATATTGCTAACAGAATACATTGTGTAGTTACTTAAACCTCAGCAAAGTCCCTGCCTTATTCCCCTATCTGCACGTAAGCCACTTTTTACAGGCTATTGTTTTCTCACCACAAAAATCCTAACTGCCTTTTTTTTTTTTTTTGAGTGAACCCATCCACTACTTCTCCACTTATCAGCTTGGAAATGTTGCTGTATTGCTTTCACACAGTTTGATAACTTTGTCTTGAATGGATCTTTGTCTTGGCTTATTTTGTCAGAAGAAGTTGTTTTTCAACAAGCACCTTTAATTCTGTTTCCTTTCAGCTATTGTCTCCTCAAATATCAACACACGGGTTAAAAAAATAATCTGTTTACACCTCGTGAAGGGCAGCAGTGGATCAGGCAACTTATTGTACTTCTTATTTATTATCAGAAATCCCCATCCCGCACCCATGAAAGACAATCAGGGCTTTGCCATTGAGTGAAATAAAAGCAGGATGAGACCATATGGTTCTTGTTAAACGAGCCTCATCTTCCTATTGTTAATGCTTATCTCCAAAATAAAGTATTTCTGCAGAAAGCATATTCCCATAGCATGTTCTCTTTCCAATGACCAGCTGGTTGCCAGTTTGTTATTTGCACTGCAGTAGACCACTTTCATCTATTTCTATTCCAGTCCAAGAACACCATTTGTACATTGTCCAACTTGGAAATGTTAATCTGACACCATTGGTCACGGGCCTTTTAACTTCAAGTGGCAAACTTCCAGCTAGCTGCCAGTTGAGTATTTACACTGGAATCTTTCTTAGCCCAGAAATAAACTATTTGTTCGCCATAAACATCAGCAACACGCCGATAATTTCTGCAACACACATGTAGAAAGGTACAGCCCACCGCACTTTGCTGTTGGCTTCTCAATAACCTCCTAAGTAGCTCCTTGGGGAGATGCTGCTTGTCTTGAGCCAAGATAAATGCATCTATTTCCCTTTCCATGCATGTACATAACTTTTATTTACATTCATGGGAGTTACAGATGCATATTGAAAGGCAAGAAGAGGGACCAAAATTAGGACGGTTGGCAGGAGTCTGACAGCTTCTCCTGAGACTGAGGGCTGCCCTTGAAGGCCAAAACACCAGGAAAATCCTAATGCAAAAATCTCCAGTTGCTTTGGCATCGTCTGCAGCTCCCTGTGCACGACCGTGAGCGCAGCGTTTGAGACGCCCGCCGAGAAAGAGGCAACACTGGATGTGCTTGAAAGCGGCTTTTCAGAAAGCAGAGTGGTGTGAGTCCTACGGGATTTTGCTTAGGAGATCGCTATTACTTCCAGCAATACAATTTATGCTTCCTGAAAGAATATTATACCTTGGGCTCTTTTCAACGAAATAAAAGACCAAGAGGGGAAGAAAAATAAGGTTATGCCGGGTTCTGCAATTTAACTTAAGGAACGTTATGCAGTGGCAAGGATGTGTTTCATAGAGTTTGCTCAACCCTGTTAAAATAAAACATTTCCTTTTTACATATTGCTGCAGTGACCTGTGGATGGGAGAGGCCAAAGGGAGACCTTAGTGAGTTCAAAATGTAAACTTCAAGAGTGGAAATCCCCTCTTTCAAAGAAACAAGATTAATGACATTGATGTTCCATTCTTCCCTTTGCTTTTCCTATTCAGTCAGATAATATCCCAGGCGCCTTTTGTGTTACCTTGGTTGCTCCAAGTGAAAAAATTCAAGTAGCAAGTTAGAGGAGAACTCACCCTACAGAAGTACTTTAGAAAAAACTTGGAAAACCATTTGTGATGTACAGCTGATCTATTATTTGTGGACTCCTTAGCACCCACCTGCACCTCACCACTGCCAGGAAAATGCTCGTCAAAATGTATTTACTGGCCACCATGAAAATCTGGATCCTGCAAATGCGCATTATATGAGCTCAGAGGAGGTGTGCATCCCCTATCAGGCTGGACACCGGGACTTGTCGAATGCCCCACCCAAACCAGGATGCTGTCCAGGCACAAACTGCGGGGAAGGGCAACTCATAGCTCTCTGCTCCGCAGTGGACAGCAATTTTTGAGCAAAGCCCAGCAACTTGATTTGCAGGTTTAAACCCTGTGCCCTGGCTTTGCACTGGAAGCAAGCAGAGTCTGCATCATCAGTGAGCAAGCACCAGAGTTTTGGTGGCCCTCACTGACATGTCTAGGCAATGAAGTGCCCAAACAGCGGCTGCAGATGCTCCCTCCAAGCCTCCCAGCCTCTCCTCCAGAATCCATCTCAAAACAGGGACTATTTTCAGTGTTGGAGACATGACTTACAATGTGATTAGAGATCTTAAGGGCTCAGATGCTTAAAAAAATTCCCCTTTGCTTGTAGATGTCATGCAAAAAAAGTGCATTTCCTAACCACCTACAGTGACTGACAGAAGGATGGTAAGAGGTGCTCACTGTTGTATACTCCAGTACCTTGAGCAAAAAGCAGCTGTAGTGTGAAACCACGGACTTCTCCTTCCATTGCTGCAGCTTGCTTGCTCCTGTAGTCAACAGAGTAGTTGTCATGATTATTTCATGGTATTTCTGTAAGACGTATTTATTTTAATTCTGACCTTTGCTAACTTCTCACTGCTCAATTTTTTTGCACCCTCAGCATGCCTTCAGTTTGGGAGCATGAGATATGTACAAACGTGCAACCATCTACCAAGCACCAGAATTTTGATAAACGTGTATTTTCCTTACCTCACCAAAGGCTCCTCTTGCCATCGAATGAAGGCAAACAAAATATTTTGACATCTCGAAACACATTCTCTTTTCCAGAAGGCCAAATAAATAGACCTGACATAAAACAATGTCATAACAATCAGCAACTACAACTAGATCCTTGCTGCTGTAACTTGAAACTCGCAAGAGAAGGTTGAAGTAACCCAAGTCTGAATTCCTGGCCACTAAAAAAGCACCTACTCCTTTCGTGTTGGGTTTCTTTGTACAGCTAATCCTATCTGGAGCAACCTCTGAGCTAGGTAAAATAGCAATGGATTTCCTCAAAATGCTTAAGGAAAGTTGACAACTGGAAATTTGCGTGGTTGACTACAGCCAAGCAAGAAGAAAGTGGAGCAGGTAGAATTGCAGATAGAGGAAGGGTGCTTGGACTCCTAGGGAAGAAAAACCAGTTACCAGAGGAAAACTGGGAGTCTGCAAATGGGTAACAGGCCTGAGAAGAGCATTGGGGAGAACAGGACAGAACCCCAGACTGCTGGAGAAACAAGTTGAGGTGTTGAAGAAAGACTCAGGGATCTTAGAAGAGAGGCCTGGGGCTAATCTTTCTGCTGGTTTATTTTTTCCCCTGTTTGTTTATTTGCTACAAGTCAGATTTTGGAGCAATTAGTGAAATATCATGCAAATATTCCCTGTGTGGCTGCACATGAATAACTCTAATTTCGCTAAACATTTGTCTCATCGTTCCGAAATACATCTGCTGTTTGCATTAAGATAATCTGCTAAAATATTGGGAAGTAAATTACAGTTTTTATAAGATATTTATGAAACAACTTCTTATTTGTATATTAAATATCTCTGACTATCACGGCCTGTTTTTTTGGCTGACGTCTGCCTTCCCCAGGAGCATCCATGCCCTGTTTCAATTACAAACTGGGCTGAGTACCATCTTGTGGAAAAGCTCCAACTGGCTGGGAATGGCTGAGCGTACACTCTTAACAGGCTGAGGGAATAGCATCAGATCTGCCAGCAGCCTATGACAGAAAATAAAAAAAACCCAACCAACCCCAAAACAAAGTACAAGATTGCACATGTGCACAGATCACGTGGTATTTGCAAAAATTCTGGCATGACACCGCAGGAGCGTGTGTCACTCCACTTGGATGGGGTGCTGCAATAAATGCCCTTATGGAGAGACAATGATAAGGCTTGGAGGCTGCTCCCAGTCCCTGCTTGGTGACCACACACCATACTGGGAAGGAAACCAAAAGCATTCTTGACTGTTTTGTCCTCTCAAGCTTGTCCCATTCTCTTTGCATGCAGAGGAGTCCTAAAGGGTTGGGGAGAAATGCATCGGTTAGTACTGCTGCAGCCCTGATGAGCTCGTGTGTAGCCCCATTTCCAAGTTTGCAAAGATGTGGAAAAATCAAGTCATTTGCCATCTTGCAATGACGCAAAAATTACTTGACCAGTAAGGTCAATCCCGAAGGGCTACATGCTGCAAGAGGGAGATGGGGTGGTTGAGGAAGGTGGAGAATGGACAGCAAACAGATCTATGTGCCGGAGAAGCCAGAGGACATTGCTGCTGTGCAGTCAGGGACATAGCTGCACTAGCTTCAAGCATAGCTAGTTAGAACTGTAGGAGCTCAGGGTGGCTAACGAAATCCTCCTGAGACACAGGTAAATTCAAGATCACAGCCGTAGCTTGCTCTAGATGGGCTCTGCATTGCTGACAGCACCCAAACCACTTCAATTAAAGCCAGCTCACGTGTAGATCCATGAGCTCTAGCCACGTGAACATGGGCAGATCTGTACTATTAGAGGTTATGCCTACATCCCTCTTAAAACCCAACCTCAAGAGCTCAAGAGCTGCCACAGCCCCACAGATGACATGCAGCTGTCCACAAGGTCTGGGAAGCTACTGAGGAGTTTATTGACCCTCCAGCCTTCTCTGACTATCTGGGACTCTGTGTCCTCTCAGGGATGGGCACTGGCTGCAGATTTCTTGTCTGGACACACAGTGTATCTGGCTTAGAGGTTTCAGTTCAGAGACGCTGCAGTGGAGTCTGGGTGTGCAAACCACAGACTGGGTACTTCTGAGCTACCTTGCTCAGAGTGCCACCTTCATGATTAGCATCATCTCGCTTTGCATTCCCTGCGAAGCCGCTCCATCCCTAGTTCACAGGTTAACATTGAATGCCCATTTTAAAAGTGAACCGGGTGAGCTGAGAAGAGAAGACAAGGGGAAGCCCAAGATGTCAGGGTTTGCTTCGAGACGAGCTAAATTCTAGACAAAGAAGTCTGGGAAGAGACGAGATTGAAACGCATTAACACCACTTAACATCTTAACCCACAAATCCTTCTCCAGCTCGATATTAACACTACCTACATGGAGTCCAGCTTAAAAAGACAATAAAAAGGTGGTATAAGTTGGCTCAATCTCCTCTTGCTCGTGTCCCACACAGCACTTGTACCGCTGCTTGTGCGGACACATGCCACTTTGGCCCAGGGACCCCAAATTAATGTAACAGGGTAGGGGAGGGTGTATTTTGGCATGAACCAGTTTGCTGATGCTCACAGCAAAACAGTAACAGCATGCGGCTGCATGGTGGGGGTCAGGCTGCCTTGCTGAGGTGTATCGGTACCCACAGGCCAGGCCAAGCCCTGCCCGCTGTCCCAGCTTCACAGAGCCAAAGGCTCTGGCAGGGACCACACCGGCAATTGTGCAACCCTGCTCAGCTGCAAATTTCCTCTGGCACCGGCAGCGCAATAGTGGGCCTGTTGGTAAACAGGAATTGTTTCCCTGCCACAATAGGGCTCGGAATGAAATCATTCCCCGATACCAGGCAGCCTTGACGTGCCTCCTCCGCTCCCCACCCCAGTTTAGATGGTAGTGCCTTCCTGCTCCCCAAGGGCCTCGAGTCCCTCATAAAACAACAACACAATAAAACAAAATAATAATGGAAGCCATATAAGGCTTGATGTCTTCATTGCTCCTTAGAAAAAGTGCCAAGGGAGCTTCGCGGGAAGACGGGCAGCAGGTTCCCAGCATCGGCAAGGATTTTTTAAGAAGAGCAAAGGACATTTTTCAAGCTCCAGATGCCAGCATCCATCTCGCCCATTTTCATCTGTGCACCTCCAGCAGAAAGAAACAGGTAGTTATGGGAGATGAATCCCTGGGTCTGACAGATATATATGGAATTAAGCTCACCTTAATGGAATTAAGAATGGAATGGAATTAAGCTCATCTAGAGGCTGCGGAAGGGAGATGACTGCTGACTGCCCCAGCAAGGAGGCTTCGGCCAGGGCTGGCCCGCTTCCTGCATCCTCCTTCCCGGTGGCATCGGGGATCGTCGGGCTCTCACAGACCATTTTGTGGTCGGGGTAATTGCATTGTGTTGTCTTAAAACTGCCGAGGCGTGGCCCTAAATCAAACCAGAGCCCCGGCCTCACTCCACGCACAGCAGCCCCCGGGTCCCTGCACGCGCGGTCTGACGCACGGCCCCATCCAGCCTCCCTGCCCTGCTGGCATTTCAGTCGCATGGTTATTAATGAGTTTGTAATTGCATAGGGAGGAAAAAAGATAAACATATGATTCAGGACAAATATATAGATGTCATGAATATATATATATACACACACACACACATATACATAGTCTCTCTCATATCTATATATGTTACTTGGTCATTGGTGTCCTAGAACCCAAATGCACCATTTAATTCTTTGTGCTGGGAGTGCCAAAGGAACCCACCATTTATTTATACAGTTAAATCAGCTGCAGATGTGTGTGTGCTTTTCCCTTCATTCCTTCTTTCGTTCAGTGTTGGCATTTCTGACATCTCTAGGGTCTTTTTTTTCCTCTCATTCAATGATGGCATCTAAAAAGTGTTGGGAAATGGCCCGCTGCTCCCTGCCTGGTCCTGTCTGCAGGGGCAGGCATCCCACATTGCTCTCACAGGGCTGTCCTTTCCTCTGCCCCAAAGCAAGGCCTTGACAAATTAAGACCTCAAATATCAGGAACTGAGAGGAAAACAGAAAGTTTCCTGCACCACATGGCCCCAGAAGACCTCATCTCATGAAGGAGGCATCACAGCTCAGGCCCCACAGCTTGCTGCACCCATGGGCGCGTGCCAGAGGAGCCAAGTACCACAGGGAAGGAGCATCAAGCTGTTTCCTGAGAATCCCAGCATAACTTGGTCCCTATTAACAAGTTTCCCCTCTCCACTTTTTCAAGCCTGTAAGACATTATAAGTGACCTCTGCTTTTCATTTTTTGGGGCAGGGAGAGAATGAAGGATCTGCCTGAGCTGGGCTTTGGGAAAACCTGCTGCCTTGGAGGGCTCTGCCCAGGCTGACACTGTGACTTGCTTGCATCATCCCTGTTTGGTGGCTTGGGTTTATCCCTGTGAAAATCAGGCTTAGTGTTAGTTTTCAGCATTAGGCAAGTGTCAGAGGGGCCCATTTGATTTTCAGAAACACTATCAATTTTCTCATGACCTTTTCCCCCCATTACCATGTTTCGGTTCTTGAACGAAGTTCAGAGGAGCAGGGTACCAGCCACTCCAAGGGGCATGCCAACGACTGCCAGGCAAAATCAGGACAAATATTGCTCTGCTCCTTTTGGCAGAAGGAGGCAATCTCTTTCTGCTTTACCTGGAAGACAGTCATCAAGGCTTAGCAGCCCCAGGAAGCAACTTAATGCTGCAGCCACAAAATGCACTTCAGATTCTTTTGGCAGGAGACTGGTGTTTCCTGATATCACTCTGGATGCCTAAATGATGTAATAATAAGCATATTAGAAACATTTAGGAGATAGGAATATTAGCAAATTATGATTCATTTTTAAACTTTCCAATGTACCTAAAGCTGATGTTCAGCCCTTCCACCCCACTGAGGCAGCCTGGCCACTTTTTAAAGCCAAAGACCATCACTCCAAGGACATTTCCAAGCACCACTTGCAGAAATCCTCTCGAGGAAGCCGGTCACGACACCACTGAGGCAGTCTCTTTAAACTCACCCATGTATGAGGAGGACAACTCGGCTGCTCTGATTTGCTTTGCAGCAATTATCTACTATGAACATTGTCTAATCTGGCTCATTTGATATTATCCAAAAAGGTACGATACCTATAAAACTGTTTCATATATATCTGCATATATGCAAAACCTCAAGATGCCCTTAAATATGTATATTTATTCTGTTAGGTATCTATATTATGCAAGTTTTTCTTTTTAATGTTTTGTTTATGTCATAAAATGTATAGAAGCCTAAGCATATATGCATCTATATTTATGCATAGATAGATACAGTATGTATATTCAATAACATGCAGTGTGTCTATAAATACATATGTACACATATATGTATATACAGATTCATACACACACACTAACAACAAAACTAATGTCATGCCAGGAAGTTCACTAAGGCTGATATAGCTTGGAAAAAAATACTTGCAGTGAGACAGAAATACAATACATAATAAAAACCTAAACTTGTGCTTACAATATGTCTTTTCATCTACTACTTTAAAAGGCCATCTATTGCTTGAAAAGGTGGTGTGCAAGAAGCACTTTAATAGAATGCCATTTTAGCTGAAAAGAATCCTTACAACTTGAAGAATTTAAAAAGTAGCAATTCCTTGTCCTTCAATAATCATGCTCTACCAAGGAACACAAAACGGCCTTTTAACAGAATTAACAGGAGTGCTACAGAGTCACATTCAAATATCTTAAAAGTATTCTTGTATTCTCCACCAGGTCAGTATCCTGATGGGTCACTGGTCTTACCTATGTAACTACTAAACCAATCCTCACCTCTAAAGCTTTCAAAGACAGACAAAACTGAAGTATTCCTCCCTCTACTTTTGTCTACATACTGTAAAATGTATGGGTGCTGTAAAATGTATGTGTAATATGTATGTTTCTTTATCTACCTACCCACCTATAAGTATGGGCACGTGCTGGGTGTAGAAAGACACCCGACTAGCAAAATATATATATAAGGCACGCTGAGTCCCACGATACGGCCAACGAGGCTTCACAAGAGCTCCCAGGCTAGACATGTGAGCAAGTCCACTTGGGCATAACAGCATCTTCCCTCTTACGCATTATGAGCTGCTTTCATTAAAATTCAACACTTCTTTTAAAAGGCTTTTCTTGCAGCTACTACTCATCAGCCCTGTTTCTCTCACGCTCTGAGTAAAGCAATCCTCCTCTCTGCCTGGCTGCCAGCTCCTCCTGGGGCAAGGGTGGCGTAACCAAACCAGATTTGGTTAGCTGGTATAAAGCACTAAATGCTGGCATTCAGCTGGCATACCCAGGAGACCTGAAATATTTTAAAAATCTTTCTAAAATGACTTTTTGGGTCTTATTCTCCAGCAGGCACGTTGCAAACAGCATGTAGGTTCCCCACCAGTTCACTGAGCCAACTAAACTATGTATTTTTGGTAAGTTTTGAATGTATAAAGCAGCTTGCCAGACAGCTGATGATGGCCTTGCTCCGCAGTGCTTTGGCACCTCCCTGGAGAAGGGCTGCGCTCCGGCTGCGTACCTCACTGCCGGGAAAAGCACCGGAGGCTGCTGGGGAAAGGGGCCCGGACTGCAGCGCTGTGAGGCACCGCAGTGCCATTTTGAATTAAAATATTTATTCCTGACATTTTGCGAGAGGGGAAGTTAAAAAAAAAAAAAAAAAGAAAAGAAAAAAAGCAAAAGCTGGCCATAATTCAAACTCCCTGCAAAGTCACTGGGAATCCTCCAAGAGGTTTCAGTGAGAGCAGGATTGGCTCCCTCCATATATACATAAAATTTGTTGTCTTTTGCATATCAAAGTGGTGAAGTCTCTGCTCTCTTCAGCTATTGCTTTTAAGTGTGCTATAAACAGAGCCTTATCTGTCCAGAAAAAAAAGGCTTTGACAAGGAAGACTAGCTCAGATGCCGAGACAAACTTGGCCACGTTCCTGCAGCGAGAGCAACGCCAATAAAGATGTGGGCCGGTCTATAGATGCCATCGATAACATGATTTGGATGGTTGTTTGAAAACTCTCGCTACATCCCTGTTGTTGTTTACACTAATAAACTCTTCTTCATCATCCCCTCCTCTCTGCCCTCGCCCTCCCTCCCACGCGTGCAAGGATGCCATATCTCAGCCAGGGTGCGACGGGCTGAGACAGCTCCGTGTTTCTCCCAGCCACAGTAGCAGACACTAAAGAATCTACAAAAGCAAGAAAAATTAAGCCGGTGAAAAGCAAACTTCCCAAGCTGTGATGCTTGTTGAACTAAGAGGCTTCACTCAGCTCTACTTCTTCAAGTCTACTTCTTCATCTCCTCTCTACACTCCTGAAACTCAGTCAAGTCGCTGTAGACCAAATATGACTTTACTTAGTAGGTAATTCCTGTGGCTTTTTCTGCAGCCCTCCTCTCTTCTGGGGAGTTGCTCACTGAAGCCTGCATATCCCTTTAATACATCAAATCAGTCAGAAACTTGGTCAATAATTGGGCTGATGAGACAACCTATTAAAAGGACCTGAGTGCGGCCACTGCACCATGAGCTTCTCATGATCAGCAGGAGCAGAAGTGATAAAAAACCATGACCTCAAGCCATTCCTCAAATTCTCTTTTCTCAGCAATTTCTGCATATGTTGCTCCAAATATGTGCAGGGAACCCATACGCTGTGTCAGAAAAAGGTGCATTGATGAAGTGGGGGTTCATGATAGGATTGAACCAAAGAGTCAGGCTGAAGAGGTCTTGCTGGCTTGGCCACGTCCAGGCTGTACTGTAGATATCAACCGAGTGGTGAAATCAGAGCAGATGATGCGTCCCAAAAAACGGCACTCATAGAATCATATATACGTGAACACATAACGCACATATAAAAACCCACTGTGAATGTACAAAAACCCCAAGGACACGCACGGGCTGGTCTTCATTAGCATTTGGAGAGAAAAAAAAAATGCTTCCTCGTCTTGTTTCTGGACACTGAAAAACATCAGCGGTTTTTTGCAACTTCTTGAAATATTTTCAGCATGTGCTGGCCCAGCTTTCCTATGCGGCCAGGGAATTACGAAAATACTGAAGACTGATGGAGCTGCCGAGGAGAGCGGTGGCATGGTTATGTCCAGGCCAGCAAAGAGGAGAGTGTTTCCAGCGTACACTAAAAATTCAGATTCTGTCCAAGTCTTTGGAGAGCAGATGTCAATTATGAATCACATGATTACTCTGCCATATTTTTCCTGGTTATGCTCATTGACTTAGATAAGGTATCATTTTTCACCTACAAAATATATTGCATATACAATAAATAATATGCACAGTACCATAATAAATATTCAGTATATATGGTGTGTGCATTATAGTGGTCCTGGTAGAGTTATAGCAGAGCAGTCAAGGCTGAATTGGCATTTTCATTATAAAGGCTGATAATTCAAGATCACTAGCAAAAGACAATGAAATACCATCTGCTCGCATGCAAACAGCTTTTACAGAGGGGGCTTAAGGTCTTGATGCGAGCAGTTCTGCATAGAGGGCAAAAACGAGAGAGCTCCTGAGACATGTCTCTCACTGTCAAAACTCCTCACCTGATTTTGTTCCTACTTAGGTGGCAGTTGATGCTTTTCCTAAATCTCCAGCTTCTAGAGCCAGAAGATATTGTGAGCATCTGTGTTCTCACAGGACGTATAAAGGAGTATTTGCTAGACTTTCTGCCACAATAGAAAAGCTTGCAAATGCAAACTCTGCAACTCAACAACCAAATTACAGATGGGGTTAAATAGTCTTTGCTGCCACACTTGGACTTCTTGATACTGAGGAGGAGCAACACATGCTCAGCACTTGCTGAAGGCCAGGAAGGTTTGGGCCAGGGCTGGTGCTGACCTCTCCCAGCGCTACCAAGTTCAGCAACCAGGTATCAGGTCTGCTTATGTCCCCAGGGCTAGTTCAGGTGTGGCATGTTGCATACTTCCAAAGATCTGGCCGCTTTGTACTGAAAGTTACTGTCTCTCTACCCACTGCAGCTTGTTCTACCTTTAATGCGGTTTCTGCTGCAGCTTGTATGTGATGGCTTGACCAGAAATCAACAAAATACTCCTGACCCAACCATACGACCGGCTTATGCAAAGTTTTCACAGCATTTTTGGTGGCCTCAGGTCAACTTTTATATCCCTGCTCAGCTTCCTTCTGATGGGTGCAGCCCATCAGGTGGAGGTTTGCCTAAGAATGGCCCCATATCAGCAGAAGGTTTTTGGAGCTTGGTGTGGAGGTGCTTGAAATGGGGCTGGCTGGACCCAGGAGCCAGCTTCTCTGGTGAGTAGGAGGAGGTGGTGGTTTCCAGCAGAGGGTGTTAAAGAACAAGTGGGAGGTCTGGTGGTAGGTGGCAACCTCTTCTTTCAGCACAGCTGCTTGCAGAGGGCATGTCTGTTTACACCTTGAACTAATCACAGTGACAACCAGCACTGAAAACGTGGATGCGGGGAAATCCATGGGAATTTTGCCCAGACTTTTCCCTTGAGCTGTTACACTCATAGTTCAAACACATTTCTTCCAGTACATGGTACCTTCCCTCCAACAAAATTCATGCAGATTTTTTAGCTCATACCTAGCAGGCATCTAAGCATCCTCCTGGTCCTACTGCAATAAAAAACGGACAGTGATGCTGCAGGGTGTAAATACAGATAAGTGGAAGGACCCACCTCTGACGGCGTAACATCTCGCTGCCCATCCTGACGTGTCTAACAGGTGAGTTCGCCCCAGTTTTGTAATTCTCCCCTTCGCTGGCTGGCTCTGCATTGATGATAAGTATTATTCGCACATCATCGCAGCCTCAGCTCGGCAGCTCTTCAAGCCTGCTTCCAAAAGAAGCTGTCACAGACAATAAACACCAAAGTAACCTCACTTCCAATTTAATTGTTTTCTCAAAATATCACTAGCAATTAGGCTATATTAGCAACAGATTGTTTGCAGTAGCTCATTCTCTGAGTCAAAACTGGTTTCTTTCTCTTTTACAATCACACAAAACATCTGAAACTAGAAAGTACCTAGGTTTTTTTTTTTCTTCCCAGAGTCAGAATCAAGTAAACAGCCAACATTACTTCTACAAAAGCCTAAGTGTCCAGAAAATGCAGGAGAAAAATATGGCATGGCTGGAATTTTTTCATGTTTACAAATTTATTGTGAAAGTTTTAAGAAAATACAGTGACAGTATTGCCTGCAGTACAGTAGGGAATGACAGTCAATAAATAAAACTAAAGGACTGAGCAATAAATAAATAGAAGACCAATATAATATGTTGGTAGCGGGCTGATCAGTTTTAAATCCTCTGCCTACAGCTGAATTTTATAATAAACAAGCCACGCCTGTATGCTTTTCTCTATCGGTTCTGGGTGAGCCCACTTATTTATGGTTGGGCTCACCTTCTTCCCCACGCAGGCACTTTTTGCCAATCTCAGTTTTCTCCCTTTTAAAAAAAAACACAAAAAACCCCGAGCACTGCCCAGAGGTAAGGCACACCTACTCTTTTAGCGAGGTGTCATTTAGGGTTTACCATAACACGCTGGGTCGGTAGAGCCATAACGCGTGTACACCTACACTGATGGCAGCCACAGCCCCTTCGTTATTTCATATACATGCCCTTGGCGAAAGTAAGCTGTGCTGTGTGTGTCAAAATGTGTCCCATGGCATCCCGGGGGCCATTTTTCTGAGGCCAGCTTAGCCAAGTGACCGCACATCTTTTTATTACCTTTGGGGGAAAACGTTCTCCCTTTCTTTCAAGCGGCACTGCATGCTTGAAGGGGCTCGGAGGGCTCCAGACAAGCGTCTGCAAAACCATCTCTGGCTCAGTGGCTGTGATCATGGGCTCGGTAATTTGTTTGATTAGAGCATCCGTCTAAGACAAAGAAAGTGTAGTGGAGTGAGTCAGGCTCTGGTCTCATTTACAGGTCTGGAGATGCATGAAGAAGCTATTACAAGTGACCTGTGACCTGGCCCACCCTCAGGTGAAACGGCTTTGCCCAGTCACCTCCTGTTAGCCTCAGCCAAATGATAGGCTTCGGGGAGCCCAGGACATGGCGACAGTTCATCAGACAGACAATATCAGACCCATGGGCCCAGCCCCGAGCTATGCAGATGCAAAAACAGATGAATTTTGAAAAAAAATAATGGGTTTTCAAACTTATTATGGTGATAGTGTTACTTACAACAAATCTGTCTGCAGTTTTGGGGCTGCAGAGATAAAAGCCCTCAGGAAAAATGTCAGTGGCTTGAGTTTATTTATATGTAAGGTAACCATGAAAAATGTCGGCGTACCACTAATTGTAGGGCATATTTATTCTGCACAAGTTGTTTTCCACATTAGCACAGTTGTTAAAATGCAGTTTTGCCTCAGGAATATTATAACTTTATCTTCTGTAATTATAAATGTGGATGTTGCTGGAGTACTATATACATTGAAGAAGAAACGTAAGAAATGGGCACTGCAAGGAAGAAAACAAACATAATTAAAAATGCAATGTAGTAATCATAGGAAACATACTTGGGAAGTGGAGACCCACGGATAAGCCAGCAAAGCAGGGACAGCGTGTTAGATCCTGGTTTTAGATTCAAACACCGTCTCACTTCAAATTTCTTCCATGGTTTTTCGCTCAAACCAACTAACAAGGACCAGTTGGCAAGGCAAGCACTTATGTGCAGCAGCACATTACTCTGCGCTCTGCTGTCATTACAGTGTTAGAGCAACTTTACTATGAGAAAATAAACCCAGAAACCTGGAACGCAATGGCACACTGTCGTTACCATACAGCAAATGTTTCATGAACAACAGTGCTAGAGCGTCTTCTGATAGAGTAGGGAATGTTTTAACTAAATATCCAGTATTATGCAAAATACCCAACGTCATTGATACAATTATAACTCGGTATGTGTGAAGCAGAGGACGTTCAGGGTCATTAACGTGCCACGTGTTACAGGTAACACACAAGGTGCACAGACACCTATTTCCTTGAGAAACACCTGGCAAATGAAACGTGAAGTTTTCCTCATGGTGCTAAGAGGCAGAATTTAGACACGACTTGCTCATCTGGAGTAAATAAGGTCAGAACTATAGCTTGTCTGGGAGTCCAAGTTTTCGGAAGAAGAGAATCACTGCAAGCGGGTGACTGCAGCCACAAGGGCAGCCGGTGATTGCTTCCGCTTTTCCCCTTGGGTTACATGTACCCCAGGCACGGCGTATGCACAACAACAAACGGCGGATGCACACATACACACATTTCTATATTGGGACCAAGATTCTGTTTCTTTCTCAGGGGAGGGGCAATTTAGCGGCACATGAGAGCACAGGGTACCATTTAATGGTTTTCAGATTTTTATTAGTTCTTTACTTTTATATCAAACCATGGACCATGCCATCCTGAATTTAAAACACAGATAACACTAAATTTCCACTAGCATCTGGGCAGGGGCCAAATAGAAACGTATTTATTATACCCCTACTATTCACCTATGCTTAGTGGCAAGAGCTGCAAAACACAGGCAGGTGTAAACAAGCCTGAGAAGTTTGGTACATCTGGAGATTTGTCAACCAAAATCCTGGAGCATTTCCTTCTGGGTATCCCTTGAACACCCTGTCCCACCTCTCACCTACCACATTTTCCTTTTTTTCTCTTTTTTTCACCCTCCAAGGGTACTTACTGCCCTCTAAAGGCTCCCTGTACTTCAGTGTCCTTTCTCCACTGCATCCCCACGCCCATCCCTTTTTACCTCTCCTCCAGGTTGCAGCAATCTTCTCTTCTGGTGAGCGGTGCAAATGGAATACTCCAACCTCTCCCACCTTCTCACTCAGGGATATCTGTGGGCAAACAGAAAGCTGGGCAGTGATGTGCCCTGAGAGTTCATCACAAAAACAAGGAGAGGGTCCACTGAAGAACTTGGACTTCATTCTGCCCAATTTGCCTGAATTATTTTTTTCTGAAATGAGCTATGCTACCTGTTATTTGTGTTCCTTCTCATTTGTTCCAGACTCATTTATCAATCTTCAGAGCTCAGGTCCTGCTGGTGCTGCTGCCCAGACCTAACAACGTGGAGCCCCTATCACAGGTGACAACCAGCAACAGGCACAACTCTCTAGCTGCTCCATGTCGCAGACCTCCCTAAAGTGCATCCCCCCCAGAGTCATGACCTCAAAGGGCTAGAGGGGATTTCCAGAGGTCACCAGTCCCTTCACTGGCCTATGGCACCTGTGTCATTCCTGACAGATCCTTATCTTTGGGGTTTTAAGGCCTTCAGTGCTGGAGATGCTGCCGCCTCCCCAGGCAGTGTCTTGCAGTGCACCGCTGTCCTTATCACAAGAAGGTTTTAACCTGAATCTTTCTTACTGCAATTTAAGCCCATTATTTCTTGTCCTATCTGCAAGAGGCGCAGAGAACTGATTATTCCTTTCCTCTTTGCAGTGGTCCTTTGCATGTTTGAAGATTGTTTTGTTGACACGGACAATTCTCTGCACCAAAAGCACAGTCTGAGAGGAGAGGTTTATCTCCCTATCGCTGAAACCGGCATACTTTTGGCTATAATGTCCACTGGTGGCATTTCTACTGTAAATTCACTTTACAAAATGAACAGAAAACTGAAATGAAACCTCATTGCAAAGCTCACATTATGGGAATTTATATTCCCTTTTTACTGTCCCTTAAAATACAAACAAGACTATTTTTGACTTATGTGCAATTGAAATAAAAATAAGCAGACACAGCTTTGCCAAGTGCCAGTGCTGAATACTCATCATTTAGGACCTCAGAAATTATAATCTGGGCTTAAAAATAATAAAATTTCAGCAATGCACATGAAGTTCTTCATAATTGCCATCTGGGCTAGGTTCTCTGAGAGCCTGACTTGGGCTTCTACTCACCTCAGTCAGCTATTCATGCACGAGAAAATTAGATGTCTTGTCCATCTGCTGTGGGCTAACGGGTACGAAAAAGCCCACACATCTATTTAAGGTGGCATAAATGACTCCCTGGAAATGTCTTTCTTTCTCCTAAGAGGGTGCCTAGGCATTAAAGGCTTTCAGAACAATAAATCATACTGGAGCAGGTTATATTTTCATAGACTTTCTCCCCAGTGAAGCAGCATTCTCTCTGTTAGCATGCTTGCTTGATTCAGACGAAAGCTGCGATCCTCACATCATCTCCCAAGGCCTTTAATAAAGACGACAAACATCAAAATACCCATGACAACTTCATCAGCACGTTAACAGCTCCTACAGGAAGATGTATTTCTGATTGCTTTAGTCAGTCTAAAAAAAAAGCCACGTTCACTTCAATGGCACTGTAACCACTTCACAGATGTCACTGACACGCGGATATATTCCTGCTGAGGAGCAGCCCGATGGGTATTTTTTGGCTTCTGCAGGCATCTTCTTACTGCAAAGTTTAAGGAGCTACAACTTTTCTAACTTGAAGCTGCCTACATTTCAGAAGAGAACAGGCCGTACATCTGCTTGATTGATGCCCAACCTTTTGGTTGACTTCTGGGAGCGAGGTTTTCTTCACGAAGTACTGAGTTAGCATATGCTGCCTGCTCCCAAGTGTAGTTGGCAAGCTCAACCTGCATTTAAAGGTATCTCTTTCAGAGGGCTTTGGAGGCCAGAAAATTTTGAGGCCTTTGTCCCTTGCTTTGGGACAAGGGTAAAAAGCTGCATGGAGAAAAAGGACATATGGTTCTCACTTACCTCCACTGGTGGGAGCCAAGGAAATAATGAACTAAACTTAATAATTATAACTCTGACAATGGCTGAGTATAGGAAACAGCACAACATACAGAAAAATCTTTCCCCTGGTACTTTATTTAGGGAAACAGCAACCTACTGCTTCTGACGTTACAGTCAGGTGGTCGTATTTACTAATCAACAATGAACATATCTGCTTGAGCTTGTCTGCTTGCTTTTTTTTTAATAACATTTTTTGTTGGTGGTCCCTTACCAGAAGTCCCACCCTAAGTGCCAAAGTGCCCAGTTTTGATCAAAATGGCATTCAGTGACCTTTAAAACTCTCCTTGCTTTCATCAGCTCAAGTAGTAGGGTGCACTTGTCCTCTTAATGAAGTTAAAATAACAGCAAGAGATTCTTACAGTGAAGTGACAGAGCCCTGGCAGTTGCTGTCAGTGAAAGGCTCTTAAAACATGTCCAGTTGTTCCAAACTGAAACCCTGTCTGAGCTTGGCAATCTGCTCTTGGGCTTTCCATCATGGGAAAATTAGTCAGATCAATTATACTTTCCTTCTCAACAGATTTCCTTGCACCGAAACCAGACTGGAAAGTCTTCTTGTGTCATGTATATATTTATAGAAAACTGTATTTCTTTTGGTCATATTTATTTACACACTGTTGATGCTGGATGAAAAAGTGAATATAAAATGGTTCAAAAGGTACTGCTTGGATTCAAGATTTCCCTGTTTTATCAGGAAGAATCCACTGGGGGAGCCTTCTGGAGCCAGAGGATAAGTGGGGAACAACAGTTGTGCTAAGCTGTGGCTGTACGAGCCAGGCCAAAATAGCTCCCTGGCTATGGAGTTATTGAGGCAGGGCTGATAGTTTGCTACATCAAGTAGGAATAAAATGACCAGTTTTGATTTTCTTGCCCAATGCATGCACCATATCCTTTGAAACCCAACGCAAAGAAATGAAAAGCTTTGGATATATTGCCATTTAACAATTGCCTCCTGCTTAGTGAGGAGCGAAGCTTTTTCTTCCCTTTCTTCCCTCTCCTCCACAACAAATTCTCACTAGGATTTTTTTTCCACTACAGACAGCAAACATAATTACACAACAGATCAGAACAGCTTACATAATGCCCTTTATAGAAACCTGCCGTACCTCAGAGGCATATTAGCATTTCTTATGGGTTTAAGAGGTGAGGGATTAATTACAGATTTTCAAAATATGCCTAATTACATATTTACTGGCGGAATAAATAATTCACATTTCATAACTCGCCATGAAATGACTACTTTCTTTTGAAGATTAAAAATTCAAGGCTTGAGGAATGTTAAAGTTCAAACTCTGAATAAAGGCTCCTAATCCTTTATAGATCAGCATTTTACTCGCATGAAAAATACAGCAGAAAGTTGCTCTTTCACCTGAGTGACTTGTAGACCCCTTGAAATTTCTCACTTGGCAATCTATCAAACGAAACGAGCAAAACATTAAAAACGTGATTTGTTCATTTGCTTTGGCACGTTGGTAGGTCACGTAGGATTTCGGGAAGCACCTAAATGACTTGAGAGCACGAGTTCCCCCAATTCTTGGCTTTTGTGCTGGGCAGAGGTGGGACCAGCAGCATCTCTCTGTACAGCCCGGTGCAGGCAGCGGCTGGTACCCTCCTCCCGGGGCTGGCGTGGGGGCCGCTGCTCTGCCGTGCGTGGCGGTGGCAACCAGGGACTCCTCACATGCTTGAAAGCCAGTGTGCCTTTAAACGCTTCATGGCATTGGGTCATTGGGAAGCATAAATCAACTTGCCCCTTTCCTGACCTGCCCTAACATACAGCCAGTGGTTTCCTCTGTTTTATTATATTTTAGCCAGAGTTAGCAAGAAGAATATCCCTTTGGCATTTAGGGAATATACAAATTATTAAAGAAGAGCAAATAACCGCCTCCAGAAAGGAAATAACTGCTTCTGAGCATTTTATATTAAAAAAAAAAGCCGCCTTCAACAATGAGTACCACTACCACAGGAAAGAAAGAAGGAAAGGCAGACTCTGTGTGCCAGTACAACTGGTCTTGTTATGGGTTTTGGTAGATTTAAAAAGGAGGAGAAGGTTCGAGAATCCAGCCCAGTATCGCTTCTGTGCACATACACATGAGAGTTAAAATCTATCCATGCCAGACCTGGAATGTTATGGAAAGTGGAAATGGCAGAAGAATCGCTTGGATGACAAAAGCAGTAGGACATGGAGAGCAAGCAACCTAGCTAAGTCATCCTTTGGCCACCCCACTGCAAGGCAGCTACTGAAGGGACACACAGAAAAGACTTCTCCTGGCCAGGTCATGCTTTCTTCCACTCCAACTTTGTGAAATCCTTAAAATTAAGCCAATATACCTTTTAAAAATAGATATAGGCAATATTGATAGCATATAACAATGGAGTCTACCTATACAACTATCAAGATTCCCAGAAAGCAAGGAAATAAACACCGACTTAAAGCATAGCCGTATTTGTGATTAACTTGTAGATACAAGTCCATGTGTTTTGGACACTTACATGAAAATAGCAACCTGCTGTTCAGCATTTTAATTCTTTAAAAGAAGAGCTAGGTATGTAGAGGAACATAAACCAAGAAGACCTGAGGCTTGGTGAGACTCCAGTCTCAGTTCAGCCTTTTCCTTTCGTGCCACCTCGTGTGAGTGGCTTAACCTTTCTATGCCACACTTCCCTTAACATGCTTTCCATGTTGTAAGCTGAAATGATTGTGTACAGACTAGTTATTGATTTAATTGAAGCAAGTGGGAAAGCGGAAACCCACTCTTGTAATCAATTTGGGAATAGTAATGTTATTTTCATTTTGGGGCAACGGATCTACTTTTTCATACACTTCAGACGTTTTTCAATGGTTTAAAATCTAAAGGTCTATTAAAAAAAAGGTTCTTTTTTTTTCTTAGAATGATGCCTTATTTCAGTCCTGCTTTCAGTAATAATTTCCATGGTACTTTTAAAGCACTGGTAAGATTGGTTCAACCTGCAGAGACTATTCCATTGTAAAATTTTGTCTATCCAAGTGCTCAGCTTTCCCAGACAAAAGCTCACACATTTGATCAACACGCAGCTTCTATTAATAATTGTATATCAGCAATATTTAAGTGTAAATACATCACTTCAGCTCTACCATGATTTAAAGCAGGCAAAACACTCTACAGTGATGGCACCATAAATGGGAGAGCACAGTCAGTGGTATGAGGGGCAGGTGAGCATCCTTAGCCGTAACTACAAGAAGTGAACACCGTAGGACAGATTTATAAATGTAGTGCAAGCCATTTAAAAAGTCTTCTCCCTCTCTCGCCCACACAATATTAATTACCTGCGCCGGCTTGTGCTAATTCATTTTCCTTACACCTCAGTAAAGGAAGATGGCGTTCAAAATAAGTAGTGTCAAGCTACAGCATAAAGAAGCTACGGATACTCTGAAATTGCATTTTTTGGGGCAGGGGGGCAGAGGGGGGAGAGAAAGAATAACACCTATAAGTTATGCTTCCAACTCAGTTCATTCAGTGAGTCATGTAAATAAATATCCAGCCAGTTTGGTCCCCATCCCACAGCCCCAGCACAGCAACTCTAATTACTCATCTATAAACAATGCAGACAAGCCATCGCTCAGCGCCGCGCTACGCCTCATGGCCACGCGCTTTGCATCATACCTGGGAAAATATTAAAATGAATATAATCGACTATATTTTAAGGGTAAAGTTATCTGCAAAGCCCAGTGATTCATGAGCTCTCCAAATGTACATAAAGTGCTCTAGTGAAAGCATTTCCTAAGGGCCTGATCCAGTCATGCTGCTCAAACCCTCCGCAGCTGTCTAGACTGGAACAGAAAGGTCATTCAGCCACTGAAGGCCAATCCATCACTCCCATTAAAAAAGAAAATACCTAAACTGCTCCAAAGGTTCAATTTGTGGATCTGATGGGGAGATACTGAAAGAACAGCCAAGGTCCCCTTCCCCAGGGACACGAGGGCCAACACAAAGCTCGTACCCTTCCTGGCGCTCATTCCACAAATCTGAGCAGAAAGCCAGAGGATTCCAGGAAAATTCCTGCCTCAAAGCACATCTCTTGTCATCCTCTTCTTTTTAATATGCCAGTGATGCAACGCAGGGAGCTGCTGCACTCTTCCACACTGGGACCTTTCTCTCTGCATGCCTCCCCTCAGCACCAGAGTCCCATGATAGAAAAAGTCAATGTTCACCCCAAAAGACTCTCCATCAACCTACAACTTAAGGATGGAAGATCCTCCTTTCTCCAGGCTACAAGTGGACCCTTCACTGGTCTAACCCTGCTGACACATCTGCCACAAGAAAGTCCCATGGTGATATTGGAGATGGGTGCTGCTGCCTCCTCCATCAGCATATGGAGATATTCAGGTCACTGTTGGGCTGCAGGGAGATGCCCACCAAGTGGGGAAGTGTACGTCCCTCTATCAGCCCTTTAGCAATGGTACACTGAGCTGTAAAATATCCCCATACCTGAGGGATTCCCTGCTGTGTATCAGCCTCATCAAGCTTGGGCAACCATGGCCGAAGGAGCCTCCACAGGAGCCAGCTGGGAAAGCCCAACAGGACATCACACCACTGATGCGAACGGGGCATTTTTCCACCTCGAGTGCCAGCAGCTCGCCGAACTGCTATGGGTCAGCAGCGAAAGGGGCTGGATATCGTCGCTTTAACAAGCTCCCTCCCTCCCCAAAGCAGGAGAGAGCACAAAGAAGCCAGCGTGGGGACTGACAGTCCTGCTTGAAAAATGTATTCCAGCTGCTCTCCTTAAACTGCAAGCTACAGCCCAGTTGTTTGCGATCACAAACATTTTTAAAGAGGCTTTTCTGGTGTCCGAGAGGACCTGCCTCCTCCAGACACAGACGCTTTGGGAAAAAAAAGGGAGCAAAGGAGAAAAGAAAAGGCGACCTCCTCCTGCATCTCATCTTTTCCATTCGGATTTCAACCACCAGAACCATTACCAAATAAAATGTCAACTTTTTTCCCTTGTTCATTAACCTTTGATGCTTATTGTACAGCCAGTTTCAGTGCTCACAGGAGACTCGGGAGGCTCAAATCACAGCAGTCATTTTACTCAGGGCTTAGGCACAACTTGAACCGCAGTCCAGAAAGGAGGAGGGGAAGGGAGGGAAAAGGCTATTAGCCCAATCCTGCCTCTTCAGCGGTTTACATGTTTAATAAAGATTGAATTTAGAGAGAGGGGGAACCCCCAACTTAGTAATAATTCCCTTCACAAGTTCTACTATAATTAAAAAATAGAGGCAAGGTCATGATGAGTGTTATTGAAAATAACAGACAGACCTGTAATTATAGCAGGGCCAGCTAAACCAAGGGTTAAAGGTCTCTTAATACTCTGTCAGCATTTCCACTATAACCCCTCAGTTTCAGGGGTTTACAGCTCGCACATAAATATTTGCTGCAGGCCAAAAATGGCCCTTCCAGGGGTCAGCAAAAGGAGGTAAATTTTATTTACATATTTATAAAAAATGGCCTGGCTCCACAGAATTGGCATGTCCCTCACCAGCACCACCAGCCCAACTCGTGGGGATGAGGAGGGAGAGCCAACAGTCCCGGCCGCGAGAGCATATGGGGTGGGTGGAGGAGCTGGAAATGCGTCTTACCCAGAGCGAGTGTCTCCAAATCCACAGAAACCCTGTACAGAGGCAATGATCTGCAAATACAGTATATATTATAAAGCTGAATCCTTAAATAATAAGGCCGTATTCCTACTATGAATTATACAGATAATCACTCCCACTGTTCAGCCAAGCATGCACATAAGTCTTTGGAAGATGAAAACCTAAGGCCTTGCTAGCATATTGGTTTAACTTAAATCAGTACTTTAATTGATTTATTTAAGCCAGCGCCAAACCCAGTGTGACTCCCTGATTTCTGCCGAAGAGTAGCTTATTTCAGTTTAGCTTAAAAAAGCATATCTCCATAGTTTTTTTCCAAAGCATTCCTTCCTCCCCTCTTCCTATCTCTGTATTTACGTGACCCTGAGCTGACATTAGTTCAGTGCTTAAGGATCAGAAGGGGTAAACTGGCTGTAACCTTTTCCAGGGCTCCTTTCCTTGAAGGACTAAGCTGCTGCCAGTGGTCCATGGCCAGAGCGACCACTTGCACCCCCTAAATACAGCAGCTTACAGGTTGGGGAACCTAAGCTGCTGCTGCCATCCCTGCAAATCCTATTTTCTTTTATTTAAAAGTCTTCTGAAAAGCTTCTCCTTTACAGGTCCTCTGGAATAAAAAAAAAGACATCCTCACAAACCCAAACTAACATCATCCAGAGATCTCAGAAAACCACATCGGCAAACAAAAAGAGTCCTGAATTATGGAAAAAAGCACAACACAAATCCTTCTCTCATACTAGCATGATATATAAACCAGCCTCCTGACTTTTGGGAGGTTATCTCACCATTTTCCAATGTCTGTCATTAGCAATCAAAATAAAGCCAGTTTGATTTGCAGCAAGAGCTTCTCCGTTGCCGGCTGGTTCAACTGGACTGCCCTCCTCACGTGGCCATGCATCACTCGGGCTCTTCAGTTGTGGCTTCAGGCTCTGTTAAAGGGAATGGTGGCAGAAGAGTGAGAGCACAAAATGAACTAGCATTTTATATTATTAATTTAGTAGAGTTTTTTGATGGTCCAGAAGTGAAGAGAGGGAAAAAATCAGCTGAAATGATTAACCAAGCAAACCCTTCCAGAAGCTATTCTTTTCATCTGTACCTAAAAATGTCACAAAACAATACATTTCTTTTCCTCACTAACTTCAGCATATTTTTCAATGTGATCCTAGAGGGGCTTGGGGGTTTTTAAAGTGAAATTATATTGAGGAAATACAACTTTTTTTTTTAAGTTTCTAACAAAATATTTATTGCGCAAGACCCAGAAGATAAAAAAGATGCAACTGTTTTTCTTGGTTTGTTTTGAGGTTATTTACTTAGGACTAAGCACCTCATTTTTCTTGTGTACAAAAAGTAATTATGCAGTCAAAAGAATTATGGCCCACATACTTCAAAACATATGAAAAATGTAAAACTTTATTACATACATTAATTTCTAACAAAGGACGTCTCCAGCATCAGTGTAACTGGTGTAAGGCAGATAACTGATGTATGGTATATTCATTGATGTTCCTCCCAAATGGGTTTTATAAAGGCAAACAAACAAATAAACAATTTTTCGTTATGTCTCTCTCTCGTATAAATTTCATCAGCCTCATACAGGGGACTGTAGGCTTAGGGGAGGGGGCTGTCCATAGATTTCTTTTTTTTTTTTTTAAATCAAGGTAAAATATTCTGCTCAAGCAATCTATTCACCATGCTTTCTTCTATTATCTTTCCATCTCCTGCATTTCTCAAACCAGGACACCTCAGCTCCTGCCCATACCACGGCCTGGGCTGAGCCCAGCTTCCCTGTCACGGGCAGATCCCCTGGTCCCTGCTTTAGGGCAGGCTGCAGAGCCAGGATTGCTCCCAACACCCTGGTCCAGCCGCTGACCCCGTGCATTTGGAGCAGAGGTCTGTGGAGTACTGTTATTTTTCTTCCCTTTATTCTCTCGCTCCCATTTGAATTTCTGTGAGGAGGGCAAGCTCATTCCTACTAAATCAGCTGGGCTGGGAGGCCAAGGCAGGAGTTGTAAAACTGAAGTTCACAGCATCCTTATCTTTAGCTGAGCCACTTTAACTTTCTAACTATACATCTGGGTACCATATCCAAGAGGAAAAGGATGGCCATTTAAAATGTCAAGAATAACTGCAATCAGTTCTCCTCAGTGCCTCTCTTGAAGAAACAAAACAAAATTGAAGTGTGAAAGACAGATTCAAGGTAGTCTTATCGTTTTAAGTGAACTTAAAGCGAAACCTGACTTCTTTTATATGAAGAAAATGACCTAATCAAGCAAAGACCTAATCTTCCAATACACATTTATTTGTTCCTGCTGCTTTCAATGCAATATTTAGATATAAATATATAAATTTATTGTGGTTAGTCAAACCTACTCCATTGATGGATGTGTCATAGCACTAGAAGTCCAGAGGAAAAGGATTCATGGCATCCAACAAATAACACACACAAGTAACTACTAGAATTTTCTATTTTCAGTCATGCAGAGTTACTGCACTAATTCAGCCAAACACTAGCTCCTGGACCCTGATTTAAGCACAGTCCTCCTTCAGCACAGATGATTTCAGTATTTCACAGTTAGAGTTTTTTGATTCATAGATTTCTCCTTAAAGTCAGGACTTTAAGGAGAAGCCTGGCAGTTTCTCCTGGAAAAGGGGGCTCTGCTCATGTCACACTTCTGGTCCGGGCACAAATTAGGAAGCTGCCAGAATGGCTGAAGATCTAACATGAATAATGATGACGCAGTTCATTTGTGTCTTGGTCCTCATTTATAGGGCCTGGGCTCCGCCAGGTGTATGGAAGTCTTCAAAAAGCACAGAAATCTCCAAATAGCGTTCTGAGTTTGACCTCTCTAAATTTGGCGGAAGTTTGAACTTGGTGTAACCTTGAGGCCCATCTTTAATTGAAGTATAGTATTTTGGGAACTCGGAACAAAGGGGAGGGAAAGACCTATTTCAAGCTATACCTAACCCATGAGAATCAAAGCAACCCTGACGGCTGACAGCTTTAAAACCAGCAAGCCTCCCCCAGCCCCTGAGCTTTTCTAGGCTACTTGCTACCTTTCAAATCAGAAGCCACAAGTCTCTCTGTTCTTTTGCATCTTCCTCAGTCCTCTCTCCCTCCTCCCAAAACCCACGAAGAAAGCTTTCAGTGTTTCCAACATACTCATCGCAGGTATCATGAGGAAAGCAGACCAGTGCCAGCTCTCAAAGGCTTGCTTGTTTGGGGGCTGAAATCTATCCACTTCCATTTCAGACGTCCATCGGCTGAGCCACCATTTGACATGCCTAGCCTCAACAATCACAGGGGCTTGGCGAGTTAAAAATGCTAGGATTTCATTTTATTGCAGGGATATTATTCATTCTCGAGAAGGTTCAAAAGTACATGCATCAACTTAAGTCATCAGGGTCAAACAAAGTGGCATGCAGAATCATAGCCAGATTGCATTGGTGGAGGAGTCTGGAGGCAGAGACGAAGAGTAAGGAGAAAGAAAAATGTTTTTTAGGATGTACTCTGGATCACTTCATCCTTTGGCAAGGGGAGAAGGGCAGGAGTTAAAGGATCCCCTCTTAGCACGTTGCCCTGAACAGTGTGAATTGAAATCCAGTTGTGCAGATTTCACTAAGATTTCCACTGCTTCTTGCCCAGCAACACGCCTATAGGTAAGACCATCAGACAACAATGCCTTCTCAGTCGCCAAAACGTGTCTCCAACGTATACCAGCAAGCCCACAAGTACACACAGACTCCTACAATAATAGCATTAGATGCCATTAACAGGCTTTAGCCTTGTTTCTTTTCAGTGGAAAAACTATTTGACATCCCTCAAGCCCAGGCTCAGCACCGCTTGACCCTTTCCCTTCCCTGCCTACATTAAAAGAACAACTAAATAGCTGCACACAGAGCGAGCCAGCCCCTCCTCGCTCCAGGTGTCTGTATTTTACTTAGGGCCCCAAGCTTGATTCAGCTCATACAGTTTCTGACAAGCTTCAGCTGGCCCTCGTCACCAGACAGGCAGATCAATTAACAGAGGGATTTTTCTTCCCTAGCTCTCTTCCTGGACCTTTAACCCCTTGTGTGTCCTAATGCTCTATGAAAGAAGGGCAGAAAGCCAGCACTAGAAAAAAAAAATTGCCATTTAAAGCCTTTCTTTTTCCTCCAAACCTCCCTGTGCTTCTGTTTTTTCTACCCATCTCAGAAACTCACCTTTCTATAAAGAGGCTTCTGGATGTTCAATACTTCTCATATTTTTTCCATTTTAAAATTCCCTTTCTCTCCTTCTCTTCTTTAAAAAAAAAAAAATCTCTTCACATTTTGCTACCAAAAAGGCTGAAGTTAAATGTTTTCTTTGGGGTGGAGAATTCCTTTCCACTTGTTCATTTTTCTTTCTTTTTCCACTGCACCAATTTTTCCAAATTGCCACATGGAAAGGACAAACTCCGGCTAAAGATGCTACGATCAAGTCTGTAGCTGATGCTCTCCAAGCTTTCTTGAAAAGTTATCAGACTACAAAGAATATTTTGTGGATGGGAATGAATTAAAAAGAAAGGAGTAGAAGAAACCAAGGCAAAAAATGTCAAAGTTCAAGAAATACAAAACAGAAAACAAATGAAATCATTTCAAACTGGGGAAAAAAATATGGATGGTTACAAATAGCCCTATGAAAGAGAAACAATGTCAACACTGACAATTTTATTTTGCAATTTAATTATACCTCCATTTGTCTTTGGTGAGACTGTACAAGAGAGCATGTCAATGGCATGAGAAGCTCCTTCAGCAACAGCAAAACATAATAAATAAATTTAATTGCTAGTGATAATAATTAGACATTTCTGTGAAAAACAGTTCCCAGAACTACTGATAACTATTGAGAAAAATAAATGTTATGGCTACTACAGGGAAATCCATTTAAATGCATTCATAGAGATAAATAATGTAAAACTGGTGAGGGTTTTTTATCGGTTTTACTTTTTGAACCCCCCCCCCCCCCAATTCCTTAGGACAAGTTTATACCGTTGCTCATACAAATGGGTTCTGCCCATCACTTTAGCATTGGAGTAGTACCGTAGCAATAATGATAATAATAATAAATGATAAATAATAAACACTACACAACCTGTGATCTCCAAGTGCTGCAGCAACATGACAAAAAACAAATCTAAATGTGAAGAAGCCAACATTGCTCTTCCTATAAATAACCTTCACCTGGTGAAATACATCTCAGCATTAGCACACATCATTTTGCCAGGCAGACAAGAGTTTTAACACTTCCTTGGTAGAGGTGATAGTTTCCCAGTATCTGAACCCAGGTTTATGCACTTTCTCAGGACAGCGCAGAAAGAAAAACGAGGATGAAAAGTCTCCTGACTGAAGCAGGCATGTCAGACGCGAAGTGCCAGGCAGAGTTAAGGGTATCGCCTCTTCTCTGTGGTTTACAGGACACGATTTTCTTAGCAAGGAATGAGGGGGAGGGCAGCTGGTAATCTTCCACTTTATATGGGGAATTCTTATCAAGGATTTGGGAACCGGGCATTATTTCGTGGATGGATGGGTGCCGTTGAATGTTTTCAACACTTGTTAGAAAACATGAAGTTGCTGTTGACACAGGCTGGGAAGGTGGTAAATAGCGACGGCAGGTCACTGATGCAGAAAGGAAACAATAAGCCAGGGGAAGTGTAAAATGATAACCGTGGGCAAACAGATTGTAGGGAATAGTTACAGAAGAGGAGGACTCTCTCCTGAAAAGAAACGGCTCCAGAGAGAACATGGCAGGATGGTGGATGCTCAGCTACACATTAGCTCTGTAGCTGGAAGGGTAACGTCAGTCCTTAGGATATGTAAACAGGGGGATATAGCCTAGAAGCCCGAGGTAACATTATCTTTGTCCGTGGCACTGGTGGGACCACTAATGGAATAGTGAATCCAGTTCTGGTGCCTATGTTTCAAGAGGTTGTTGATAAATTAAAGAGAAGAGCCAAGAGAATGGCTAAAGGACTAGAAAACACAAGGAGGATTAGAAAACAATTGTGAGAGGCTCAAGAAGCTCAGACTGTTTAGCTTAATAGAGAAAAGGTTAAGGAGTGACTTGACCACAGTATACAAGAACCTTCACAAGAAACAGAAATTTGATGGAGAGCTCTTCAGTCTAACAAAGACGTACGTAAAACAAGATCTAACGTCTGGAGGTTCAAGCTAGACGAATTCATGCCAAAAATTACAGGGAATTTTTTAACTGTAAGAGAGCACTTAGCAATGGGAGCAGTTTACTGAATACTGTGGTGGCTTCGCCATCATGATATTTTAACGTCAGCTTTGGAAGGTCTGCTGAAAGATACAGCATCATATAAAACCTTCAATGAGTCCTGTGGCCTTTACCAGACAGAAAGGCAAACTAGATAATGGCATTGCTTCTTTCTGCCTTTAGCGTCCAACAATTTATAATCTATGCATTATGTCTAAACATTCATAGCTATCTTCACTGATGTATAACAGAGTGCCTGTTATTTAAAAAAGCACTTTTGGTCTGTTCATGCTTCTGTTACCAGAGAATACAGAACACGACTCTCGCACAATACACACGACGCTGAAAACTTTCTCATATACTTGTTGCTTCTTTCAGATCAAGCCTGTTTTAATGATGCTAAAAACAATGACCTTGATTTTTTAGTACTTCACGGTGTACGCACAGAAGGTCAATGACCTGTTTCACTTCTTCCTTTTAGTCAGAAGATGCCCAAATTTCACTTTTTAAATTTAAGCATAGTCCTTGCCAGCAATTAATATTATTGTCCTCAGATGGTCCTAGAGGGAAGCTCAGTGGGTATAAAATAACTAGGTGTTTTTGAAAGAAGTTTATAAATGTGCCACCCCAAACTTGGTGAACTCTCCAAAATGCAGAACTGCATTATCAGTGCTGACCTACTCTCAGTCCTGCTCATCATAGAATTCATTAAAATACAAGTCTAATGAGCAAAGTGAATGCATTCTTCTACCAAGTCTTCAATAACATTCCCAAGAGTACGCCTCTCATTTTTACTTCTTCATCTATCCCTGCAACACTTTGCATGCACAGTTAATTACTGCAGACTGGTTTCTTGTTGAATCAACATGGTTTGAAGATAGTGCCCCTTTGAAAGTTAAAGCTAGGATGAGCAGTGCAATGGGCTGATCAATCCTACGGTCCCAAACATTTGTCAAATGGGATTTAATGAAAGAGGAGTGTCCTTGCTAACATGCTAAATCCAGCCTGTAATCCCCAGTGTAACAAGAAAACAAAGACGTTTCCATCCCCTCTTATATCAGGAATAGAGATAGGATGATGGAATGATGTGAACATAAAATAATTGTACACACAGAAGCTTATGCAAAAAGGCTTTGTTCGGAAGTGCTGGAAAGCCACTCACCCCGAAACAATGGGGCAAATTAGCATGCATCCAGCCCAAGGGTGCAAGCAGCACACACACGCACTCCCGGTGACGGATGCTTAGCTCTTGCTGGGAGGTCACCACTACGAATCTTTCTTGAGAAGGCAGCATGTCAGATTTCAGACACTTTCCCTACAAATGGGCTTTTGCAGCTCAAAGGAGGAGGGGGGGGAGCTTTTCGATCCAGATAATAAAGTCCATTTACATGAAAAGATGCCGCTTTCAATGACATGATTAATTTCGGAAATACCTGGCATCTGAATGAAGCAAAGACTTCAAGAGATGACTGATGATGAGAAAAGATAATTAGGCAAATGTCAAGAGTCAGTGTTTTGATTGGTGACTGAGAGGCTGGTCTGACTAGGTTATCGTATACTCATTCCAGATGGAAAAGAAAGGTCTTTGTAGGGAGAGAAGGGTGATCCCTTCATGGTTAAACATAAACTCTGTTTAAGCCTAGAATTCTCCTAGGTTTTCCTCCTGGGAAGCCCTCCTACCCCAGCAAGCACTCTACCTGCATGGTACTGGACCAAGCTTGCCCCATTTGAATCTTACGATGTTTTAAACATGAACAATTTATCTTGCATTTTATTACTGCAAGGCTAGAGTGGTCATAGCCTTTCCAAAACATCCCGGCCTGCCCTCTCCTCAGCTCTCCAAAGCTGGAAGAGAATACAGCCATTTTGCAGAGAGGGCAAAAGACAGACCCTTTCTCAAATGTGCCCAAATATCTGTCCTCAGCTTCTCATCAAATGCCTGGTGCAGCGACTGCCATTGAATGCTGGTGCCCTCCACAGGACAGATAAAAAACCGAAGAGGATGCCGGGGACCCCAGCGTGGTGCACTCTGACAGGTTTGCCCTGTTGAGATTGACGGATTATCTCCCCTTCAGAAAAGGCAGCATTCACAAGGCCCTCTCCCTAATCCATCACGGCACTCCGGACGGCGCTTCCCATCGTTTGCCCCTTCTCCACGCATGCTGCTTTTGATTTGTGAGATATGCTGGCTTTGTGCAGGCGCATTTAATCCTCAGCAGGAAAACTGCCGATGCTCAGAGACCTCACTGGCTTTCCAAACCGGTTTTCAGAGGAGCTCAAAGCACTGCTCCCTTCATCTCTCTATTGTTGTGGTGCAGACCAAATATCAGACCTGGTTCATCATCTATTGAACCAGCTGCCAGCAAAGACCTCCTCTGAGAAGGAAGGCTTGAAAAAGCAGCTGAGGAAGCACCGGTCTGATAAGTCATACCTAATTTGGTCAGCCATCCAACGCTAGGGCTGCTATTAGTTAATCTTCATATAATTTGTTAAAGTAGGCTTTATGAAGTACTGGAAATAATTGTCTCCCTCCCCCCTCCTGAATCCCGCGGCCGTGCACAGTTAGGGGTTTAATAACAGACTGTATCGCGCAGTCAGAAACGGTGAAGGTTTTATAGCAGTGCATTAGCCAGAGGTGGATAACCTATCTCTAGAGGCTTGATTGACTGGAAACATATTCTTAGCCTGCTTAGAACTGCTTAGAGTGTGTCACGGAGGTCCCCCAAAATAAAACGTTCAGTGTATTTAGTGAAACCCTACACCCTAAGTACATGTAAGGGCACTGTAAGATACTAATTAGGTTGTAACATAAAACACCGTAAAAAGCAAAGCATGACATAAAGAAGAAAAAAAGTTTAAGCTCTGGCCAGCTCTTTCATGTTAGAGAAATACATTAAAAATATATTCACAGCAAATATACTGAGGCTTGGAATAAATCTGTTTCTCATAGTAGCCTGTAGCTGGAAAGTATAGATGTTGCTCATTATGGGGAAATTTCTACTTTACATTGTCCTCAAATATTAGAAACTATCCTTACATACCTCTTCTTTAAAAAAGTAAAAAATCTGCTAGCACTGAGACCAGCAAATAAACATTATGCTGACACCAGTTAAAATATGCATGCCCAGCTTTTTTTTCCCCCAGTCTTTTTCCCAGGAAAGGTGAGGAGAAGGATGATACTGGATGAAAATAACGACTCTGCATGATGACATATAAAACATACAATAATAATTTCAGAAGGGTAACATACCTCTGAATTCTTCCCCTGAAATTTAGAATTAAAAGGACTGTTCAGACACCTTTCACTGAAAAAACAGCAGAAAGTTACTTTTTTAAGGTGCAAGTCTTCAGTTCTATCTCATGACATCAAACTATAAAAAGCAAAGTTGTACATCTTTTTTAGCATCTGTAAACTCAGAGATTCTTAGTTTTTTATTTTTAAGCATCAGTTGTCAGTCAAAAGATTTTCTCCGTACTTAACGCATGTTTCTTCTGTTATCTAGTGCCACTCAGCTATACCACATTGTATAAATTAGAAACACTACCCCCTTAATAATGTTGGAATTAGTGTAATTTCTAAATGTTTAAGAATATAATTATTTACCTGCATCATAAATACTAACTATTACCATGAAACATGTGTGATGTACTGCAAGAAGTAGAACTTAGCACTGTCAGGCATAAATTCATCTGACAAAATTGTGTGTTCGAATATCGTTTTCTCGAAAGAAAATCTAGGAGAGATCGATCCCAATGCCTTTATAAACATCTCTAATGGTACATACATAAGAGGTGTATATATACGGGTAAACAATTTGCATCATACAAAAAAAACAGTATAGTTTTAAATATTATCATACCACTACCAAAAGCTACCTTTTGAAAAAGCCTTGCCGTTGTTGCCCATAATTGAAAGGAATGAAGTGCTAATTTAATAAATATGTCGCTAGCTGTGCTCAAACTAAACACCATTAATGTATGTTTGTTGTTGTACGTGTGTAAGGTTACAGATTGCAAAACCCCTCACTAGGAAACAAGCTGCATTTTATCAATGAATATATTCTTCTTGGGATTTTATGGCTTTGCCTTAATGTGGACGGTCACTTTTCCTCCTTTGTTTGGAAAGGTACAGTTTATATTTCTTCCCAGATTTAGCATTTCCCTGGAAGGTTTTTGTGATTAACAATACAATATTTTTATTGAGTTATTTCACACACAAATGACTGGGCCCGAAGGGTATTCTAGGTTTACAAGATTCTACTAATAACTATGCTCCCGTTCGTATTAAAGCTGCTAATTAGTGCTTTTAAACAGCTCAACATTTAATTCTTTGAAGGCACCATATCAAGGGCTGATATAAAACTGTTTATGTGGAAGGATATATAAAATAAGAAGGTGTTAAACCCAACACAAATTGAGTGGCAGGGGGTTCCCTAAAGTGCTAATTTTATGTTTGTTTTCGTCTCATTTAAAGTTAAGATGTCTGCATTGTAACAGTGATGTGTAACATGCTTTACATACAGATTAAGCAAAATGTGTCAATTTATGAGCCTTATTTGCCTGGAGAGGTAGCCACCAGTAGTTTCATCAGTGATTTTATGCATGTGTATATATATATATACACATGCATATGTGGTTTTGCATGTGGGGACACAAAAGTGTGTGCTGTGTATGCACAGACCTTTGAGTGCCCACACACACTCAAACCCATTTTTATGTCCCTATTAGCTAGCCTCTCTATGTCCCTCTATTTCAGTGATTATGGAAAACTTAAAACTAATTAATTATGTGAGATTGCTCATTTAAAAAATTTTAATATTTCATTTCATTTAAATATACTGTGAGATTTTAAAGCCACATTTTGTTTAATTGGTGTTGCTAAACTGAAATGATTTATACACACTGAGGATATTAGATGGAGGTAATCAAGAAATAAACGACTTGTGAACCACATTTTATCCATTTCATCCTTCTTTTCTCCAAGCTAATCTTCAAAATGTCCCAGAAATTCATTATAAACATGGGAATTTTCACTCAGAAGTGCTGAATGAAAATTGGAAAACTGCTTCTTGGGAGACAAAGCATGAAAATTTCCAATTTTCATCAAAGTCATTGTTCATACAAATAAAATTTTGAACACTGTATTCAACAAGGTTTAAAAAATAATCTCGTGAAGTGAATTTCCAAGTCTTATAAGGGACTGTGAATGGAGTGAAAGGCTCAACTGCCCATCTTCAGCTGACCCCACTTCGCTTCCTGGGAGCACCACTGCTGTCATCCACTCTCTGCGACCACTTTTGAGGGGTGGTAATTGTTTTCTGATATATCCCCACATATCTTTATAAGGTGACACAATATTGTGCAGACATGAGAGACCAGATCCTGGAAGAGGAAGAGCTCAGTGCAGAATCCCACCCGAGCTAAGTGGCCCTGGTGCAATTCATCAGTTTATAGGTCTTGAGCTAGTTACAGGTGTGCTCGTTTCAGGGTTCACATGCAAAACTGATGAGATTTATGCAACCTAGCGGCTGTGCATAATTATGCACTAAATGTAATTTACATAGTAGCAAAAGTGTCTGATGCAACCATTAAGATGGAGAATGTCACTAAGGTAAAGCTGCAAGAGAGGACAAACAAAAGGAAAACTATCTATCAGGTAGGAAAACAGCTATATGAATGTCATCTCCTTAATGCTGCATCTTACTGCAAAGAAATGGACGTTAAGAATACCCACCCTTGGCATTGTATAGTAAACTTTTTTGAGAGTTCCCTTCTCAGACTACATTCAGTTCTGCCATTTCACTTTCGATAGGCAAGTATTAGGCATCCACAATGTACAAACACATGCTAAGAATACTTTCCCCATAGGTATCAGTCTAAGTAAACTGCCTTCTCATGGAAGGATGCTAATGTAAGAAAATAAGCAACAGCATCTTTGTGGGGTTGTTACTTGAAGAACAGGGCTTCACCACTATGTTTATCTGGGTAAACGCTTCTCTCTTTTGCAGGGTGAATCGCTTATTTTGCAACCAATACTACAAATGCTTCAGTCTGTTTATTTTATATGTATGTACAAAGGCAGCGGGTGGAAAAGAATGGGCTAAACTCAATAATTTCTTAGCATGATCTCGAGTAAAATCCAGTGTGGCTTTTAAAAAGTCTATTTCAAAAGGCCTGTTAAAGCTTCACCTCATTCCCAAAGTATATGATCAGCTAGCATTGTCAAAGCAGAAGCAGTAATGCTGTCCTCATAGCTTTAGGAGCAAGCACCAGCATTTGCATCTGATTTATGCACGTCACCGCACAGTGACGTATCTAGAAAGACATGTATATTGTTTTGCACTCAAAATTTAAGGTGAAATTACATATATGATGCTTTATAGTTGCCTCAGCATTAGAACCTAAAATACACCAATGTCTTATTTGGATGGTCTTTGTTTCCCTGTTCCTAAACGCAGCTTCCCCTGGAGAGCCTCTGGGAGCAAGAAAAATTGGAAAGTTGCCCTGACTCTCATTCTGCCCTGACACACGTGTTGGTATGCTTCAGAGCAGCCTAGAGGCAGCTTCGACGAATAACATCTGGCAGTTTGCCTTCAGGACTTGCATTTATCCTACTAAACTTTAGGCACACACACTGAGGCATCTTTGGTGGGAGCCCATCACTTTGTTTCCTCTCTAGGCAAGAAAGGAAGGCAGCCACATCCAAAATGGGCATCCCTGAGGTACATGGGATTTGGTTTTCTTTCTTATAAAAGAAAAAAAGAAATGCAGTTATGATGTGAACTCTGGATCAAGTAGAAATGGGAGGGCAGCTCTGCCATTTCTCTGTTCTATATCTTAGGAAGCCTAGCCATTAAGCCACTGGCATCAGCATTTTTACAACAGATTGACGGGTGCCACTGGTTTTTCCTGTACAGTGTCAAAGAGTTGTCCATAGCCAACCGTTTAGAAAAGTCAGATACAGCCTGTCTCTGTATGGTCTAAGTCACTCATATTACCATGAGATGCACCAGCTTTCTCCTTTGCTTCTGTGTGATCTTACTGTACTGAAGAGTTGCCTCATACCACTGCGTGACAGTTCAATTCCTAATAAATCCCACCTGACTGAAATGAATTAGGTCTGGGAATATGTGTTCCAGATTATTAACCAGCACCTTTGCAAGTAACTTACCATCCACATTTATTAAAGATATTGGGTGATAATTTGTGCAGTGTTCTGGATCTCTCTGGTCTAAGAATTATGGTAATTAGTGCTCAGAGAGAGGATGTCACTCGTACGTTTCTCAGGGTGCAGAGAATAGCATATCATTACACTCCTTTTAGATTTGAGATGGATAACTCTGAGGCTATTCCTATTTTTTAACCTTGGCCAGCTGCATATGGTTGGAGACCCTGAGCAGGTCAAGGGACCTGCGCTCCATCTCCAGATTTGCCAGCATGGGACAGTGAACTGCTTGCTTTGACCTGGTCCCTCATTTTCAGTTGCAAATGAGAATAAAGATCTGTTAGGTGTTAGGCTGGGTTTCAATTTCAGCAGGCACTTGCCCAGGAGGAAACACTAGGTTTGATGAACTGCATGGAATATAAGGTACCTGTCTCTTCAGTGCACACTTGCCAGGTGAGGATCTGATGATAGTTCAAAGAGCTGTAAAGTGACAGTCCACTCCAGGGGGAAGGATCAGTGAGGAGCTCTGCCTGAGGCTGATGCAAGTAATGGTGCTGGTGCTGTAGAGTGACCACTCGAAAAAGCCTTTTAAGATCTTCTTTAAAGTGAAGAAAAAAGTTGAAGATAATAAACAACCATCTGCATTTGGAGACATCAGAGAGCAGGTTGTCAAATTCTAGGAGATAATTTAAGAGAAAATAAAACTATAAACTCCCTCAGAAACTTAAATATTAAATTCATTTCTGTAAAAGGATTTTCATTTCCCAAAGTCCTCCGAAGTGTGCCTGCAGTGGCCCCAAGTAATCAGTCTGCCAGAATTACCCAAACCAAAGGGCCTACTAATAACGCTCACATCTCAACGTTTCAAGAAACTTTAGCTTTGTCCTTCACCTGAGTTCAACACCAATTCTGCAATGTTATCTGAAAATCTCTGGCCGTTAGATTCCTTTGCTGGAACCTGATGTCTTGATACCACTTTCCTGGAAGAGAAAGTAATCGACGTTGCCACATCTTTATTTCTGTGCGCACTCATGCAGACACACAAAGGACTGTGATAACAGTACCGTCAACTCAGTTTTCTTCACCCCTCTGTAAAACCTTTCCTTGTCTTCATAGCTAGTCATTAAACAGTGCAATAATTTCCATGGTGCTACTTTGGGGGATGAAAAAGAAAAGAAAAAAAAAAACCAACTTTTCCCTTCAACAACATATTCCTGCTTGACTTTTATCGCTTGACTTTCATCAAAGAGTTAAACAGCCAAGGGCTTTTAGCATCTCATTTCACTTACACACACAGGCCATTATAACCTGCATAAACAAGGATGACAAGTTGAGATTAATGAAGGTCCCAAAGTGACAGAACAATTTAATTGTCAGAAATCATAGGAGCTGAACTTTGCCAGTGTATTTATATAGGACTGCCATAGTCTAAAAACTTCCCTAATTGATTATGACCAATAAGTAATAACACTGGAAGCAGTTTTCTGGTATACAAATAAGAAATGACCCAAAACAGTTAATAGTGGTATTAAGATGCATGATATAAGAATATTAGACTGATAAAAGAAATGACCAATAATACTCTGCAAGTAATTGTAGTGTGTACACTTAAAAGCAGAGCAGAGAAAACTGCAGCTCAAGGAAGTGGTCTGGTTTTAGAAAAAACTTGCATCAATCAGGCAGGGAGCCTTACAGTGATACGACTACGGCAAAGGCAAGCAGGATCCATGTGGATCTGAAGTGCAATGCTGTTTGTTGTTCTTTCTCTCCTGCATTACCTTAAGAAATTTTAAAATGTCTTTTTTTGGAAAATAGTCTTCAAATTACTGTGCCTTTTTGTTCAGGAGGAATAAAACCAGCGCTGTGTAAGCAAGCACACATACACACACAAATCTCCGATACTAATTACGGGGGGCAAGCCATGCAAAACCTCACTTCTAATCTTCGAAAGAGTCATCAGGTAATCTGAAGCTCAAAAATACAACCCACAGCTCTTTGTATTTTTAAATTCCACATGCTCATTCAGTTGTTGCCTAAATATACCATTGTCTTTGGAGCTCACCACCTCAACTGGAAGCCTGTTCAACCTGTTCCCTTGCCTTTCTATGATCGTATCTCCTTATTTTTTGCTTCCACATATCCTGCCTTATGTTCCACTTATATCTTCTAGTCAGGCTTCTCCAATGATCCCAAGCAAATCATCAAACTAATTTGAATGATAACTCTTAGAGAACTGGAATAACTTCTCTTTTATGTCTTTTTTTAATTCTTCTTTTTTTTTTCCAGAAGGTAAGTAACTAACTGTGCTGGCAGTATTCCCCCCTTCTAAATATAAAGTATATCTCTTCATTCCAGTAATATTTTACTTAAATGGCTGCCAGGGATGGCTGTATAATTGATCCTGCCTTCAAGCAGGAGAACAGAATATATGGTCTACGGAGTTTCCTACCAGTCTTACATTTCAGTGATTCTCTAATGATAAAGGAAAAAGGCAGCCCTTAATGCACTTCACTCATATCACCTCGTAACTGTCCCTCCACACGACTAAGTCAGGCTCATTGCACCATCCTGCCCTCTTAGTTACCACAGCACGTGTCCACTTAGCTATTCCAAACTTCTTCCAATACGCAAACCAAACAGGATACTGTAGACCAAGCTCTGCCTCAATATACATGAGCTGTTCCCATTAGATCAAAGGGAAAGGTAAATATAGCTGAGGCAGAAATTGTCTCCATATGTCATGTGCAGCCTAACTGGTGTTTTATAAAATGATACTTACTGTCACCAGCAATCTGTGAAAACACTCCCAATTTCCACAGGATCTTCCCCTTGCCATTCTCTTCAAATGCTTACAAAAAGGTTAGATTTTTTTCACAGGAATTTTTGTAAGCAGAGTCTACGCTTACTTTTCAACAAGAGCTTGAAAACCTCAGTCCCAAATGCATTACATGCTTTTGGAGTTCAGAAAGAAAGTGCCCACGTTTCAATTTAGATTAGTTAGACACATCTTGATAAAAGCTGAGGTCTGACTAACCTTCCTTACTGCTGCTTTGAGCACAGCATTAAGGGCAAACTCTTTCCTCTCCTTCAGCTTCTCCTCGATGAATACATTATCTGTAGGATTTTTAGCAGAGATTCTTTTTGTTTTTGAAAATAGCCAGAAAAACACTTTTGTAAATCTCTTTCGGCCAGCAGATAACTTCAGGCTGCTGCTTGGCTGACAGATTTTGAGAAATGAATATTCAGAATTCATGATGTCTTGGCTGGTCCCTGATGTATTTTAATTCTTTGATCAGATAAATGTAATTGCTTCCAAAAAAAAAGTGTGTGTCTTGAAGGACTGGGAAAATGAATTCAAAATGTGCTTTCACAACCAGTTAAGGTTATTTACAGAGAGGCTGGGCTTCTACAACCTTTATCCCCCTAAAAATTGTCATGTGTTCATTTACAGAATGAGAAGAAAAAGGAGCACAACTCTAACGCCAAAGGGTTAACAAAATGTAGGTTTTGGGGGACGGCGCAGGTCACACTCCTTTTGAGCCAACATAGGCTTTCAAGACTTTTATCATAGCTAAAATCCCCACCGATAATAAAACCAGAGCTCCTTAACCTCCTTACGTTACCTCCCATTGGAAGGTTGGGAGCCCAGCTCGTAACGGGGTTGGGAAGGACAAACTACAAATATCATGGTTTGGCTTCGGCGCTTTTACTTGAGAAGTCCAAACCAGTCCAGTTTGACAGGCCCTTTATATGCAAGCTTGAAAAATAACCTATTTAGCATTCCCCAGCCCCAGCACATGATTTCACTGGGAAACTATGCAAAAGATACTTTGGAAATAAATATGCACAAGAAATTACAACTCTGTCTGAATGACCCCCTACCTTGGAATGTCTAGAACTGTGAGAATTATAAGGTCAGGAAATATGTACAGGCCTAGTGCCTCGAAAAGTTACTATTCCTTATTAGGAATCTGCACAGACATGGAATCAGGAGTTGTATAAACTAAAAGGAAGATTTTTTCCTGTCGCTTACATGCCTAGTCCTTGACCTATCCCATTTATAGTTTCCTTTAAGATACTATGCATTGCAAGTTCATTTGTTTCCTAGTAGTCCTCCAGCAGTGATCTTCAGATCCAGCAAATACTGCAGACAGAGCGAGGCTATGTAAGCAGAAGCTTGAGATTTATATGCCTGTAAAATCGCAGGTATTCATTTATATCGCTGCTAACAATTTTGAGCTCTGACTCTACAATTTCCAGGTAAAAGGTATCCTTACTCTCTGTCTGAAATTCTTAAACGCAGACATATAGAACTGTGTAGTCTGCTTTACTACAAATAGGAGGTAATATGTTATTTCAAACAAAAAGCTTACCATAAACTACACACTTAATTTTGACAGATTGTGCTTTCCTATATATGGCGTGGTCTTGCTGTGCTTTCAAGGATCAAACTCGCATTGACTTCAGCTGCGCTTCCTACCAGTGCAATTCCAAATGCTCCCTTTTGTTATCTTTCACACCTTTGGGGTTTTTCCCTAATCCTTTTCTCTGCATAAAAGTACTGTATTCTGCAATATCCAATTGTAGGCTTGCACAGGCAACACAAAAACCTTTTAAGAACTAAAAAGTAGCTGCAAGAAGAAATTGTCTCCATTTCCTTTCCTCTCCCCTCACCATTCAAATGACATGATTAGACAATCAATTCTCAAAATTAAGGAGAATACCACCACTGCAGATCACACCCCAAATCTACAACAGGAAAACAACTGCTTTTACATTGTGGACAACCTTTCAGTGAACATTCTCCTCTATATCCCCCCAGTTTGCAGTTAAATTGCACAGTGTGTTTATTCTTCTAGTGAACAGGTCCATTATAGGACTTAAAAGTGTTAGTGTACACAGCACTGACATGTCCATTACATCCACACACACTGATAGGTAGATTACAGAGAAGTTCAAGTTACACAATTAAGAATTTGAGCTGCATTTTGGAAACTGAGAAGCAGGAGGGAGGTCTGGTTGGAGTATTTCAGTTTACATGCTGATAAAGACTCTGTCAGTTTGCAGAATATTGGTCCACCGGGTCTAAACAGCGGCAATCAGAAGGAGAGCAGGACTGAGGAGAAAGACCCAAGCCCAAATATAAATTCAAAATGCTGGCTCCTAGTTTAGCCTCTGAGAATTGAAAAAATGAGACTGAAAAGAGAAGACGTGGCTTGCCCTTCTGCCAGTGGAGAAGTGTGTCTGGAGGATGGGTGCAGGTAAAACCCACCACATGGGTCCCAGTCATGCCCAAGACAGCCTGCCTTGTCCCCGCATCCCACAGCCACTTTACATCCTGCCTCCTCACTTGCACCAGGACTCATGCTATAGGCCAAACAGCCCACGTAGCCATCAACACAAATACGCAATTAAAATAAATTTTAAAAACCCAAACAAACTCTTGTGCGCCAGGAATATGGCCCAGCACTTACTTTCTCAGTGCCTCACATCTCAGGGGTTAGGGCAGATTTTGCCACAAGTCTTTCTGATTTAAGCCCACCATCGGTTATCGAAGATTGTCAGCTTTAACTAAAACAGCGTAAGAGGTTTTCTGAGCCTTTAGTTAATCTGAAAACCTAGGTATTATAACTGCCAAAGATGTCCAGTGATTTAGAAATGGAGTACAGAAAAAAGATCTCTTGGTGGGGGATAAGGCTTTTGTCTTCAATATGGCTCTTGCACAGGGCCTGAGCCACAATTCTGAATGTTGTAGGTTGGCAATACCGCTCTGCATGGGTATAAACAACCCACGTGCTGCAGGACCTTTCTTGGTGCTTTGAGACTCTTTTTTCCCCGGTAAGGTCCATGCCATGAATCATTTCAGGTTACTGGGAGATTCTGCACTGACTTCAACAGGAAGAGAATTGAACCTTAAGCAGTTGTCAGAGGAGGACTCTGATAAAGGCAGCTCTAGCCGTTTCCACTTTATTTAAAGATGTTGTTACGTGCTTTGACAGTTCAGCCCTGCACATTTAAACATTCGGTTACTGTAGCTTTAGTGAAAGTGATTCTCTCGAGCAATACAAATCTCTGGTTACCAAACATTTACTTTATGCTCTCAAAAAGATAATCTAACAACATTCAGAGTTTTCTGTTTCCAAATAAAATCAATTCATGATATCCCCTCATGTTATTGTTACAGACTGTACAGCTAAATTTAACTCCTTTATCTCATGCTGATCTTTCAACTAAAGCTCATTATTGTACCAGGTATGTTCACGGTTAGCAATGATTGTTTAATATTAAACACCCTTTGCCAATAAAGCTCCATATATAATTGACTGTTACAATCTTGGTTACAGCTGTTCCAATAATAAAAGCTATAATTAAAATCACATTCAGATTTCTGAGATAACCACTCTGGCCCCACTCACACAGAAAGTAGTACCTTGTAACTGTCCTAAAGACCAGAGTGAGACCATTTCTCCGAGAAAGCCCCTGAGCAGTGTAAGACTGCAGATGCTGTTCCTCTGTTATCATAGAATCATTATGGTTGGAAAGGACCTCTAGGATCATCAGGTCCAACCTTCATCCTAACATCTCTCTAGCCACTAGACCATAGCCTCAAGTGCTTCATCTACTCATTTTTCAAACACCTCCAGGGACGGTGACTCCACCACCTCCCTGGGCAGTCTGTTCCAGTGCCCAGCCACCCTCTCAGTAAAGAATTTCTTCCTAATAGCTAATGTAAACCTCCCCTGATGCAACTTGAGGCCATTTCCTCTAATTCTATCATTAGTAATTTGGGAGAAGAAACCAACAACAGCCTTGCTACAACCTCCTTTTAGGTAGTTGTCTTCTTCGGGAAGAAGGGGGCTGAAATTTCAGTGCTTTCAGGCACGTTTCTAGCGGTCAAATGCTTTAAAAGTCCAGATGAACTTCTGAATAGTGAGACTTAGCTGAAAAAACCTGTACCACCTTCTTTAACTGTCTACAATGTTTTTATAACAATAATTTTCCTAACATTTTTTCCCAGTACCAACATATTTAAGCTTCATATATTTGAATTGTGAAACTTGCCCTATTCTCTCTAATATTCTCTCCTCTATTTCCTTCCCATCTAGCCTCAACTCGAAAAAACTTCAGGGAAAATCTATTCATAGGTATTTGAGTTTGGAGCAGATGATGGTATTCTTTTAATAGAGTCTTCTTTGTTTGTGACTCTATCAAAATGCCTGCCAAAGAGATCACCTTGCTTGGACATAAAGTGTTACAGTGAAGACTTAATGCACCATTACTAAGAATGTTGAGAATCCGATGCTAAAAATTGCAGTAGTTTAAAAAAGCAGAGCAGTGAATTTAGAAGTTAACTTCATGGCGTGCATTTTTTGCACCATATAAGAAGCAAATCATAGCCTAAACTACAGATTGGCTTCACAGGATAGAGCAGAAAGACATGCCTCCTCACCCACTGAAGCACAGGTAACTCCTAAGTAGCTGCTGCCCAGAGGCAGGAAAGCATGGCTGATACTTCAGCAGAAATCTGGACCTGTGATCCCCAACACCTGTAACTGTGTAATCCTGCAAGCCTAGGGACACACGCCCTCCCTGGAATAGAAAAAGGTTTATTCTTTTCTGAACTGTGATCATTCTCGCAGCTGATAGAGGTGCTACTCTGTCTGTTACTCTTTTATATGAAGTAGGTCATAATATCTCTGTTTACCCTTAAGGAACTTTGTAACTATACATTAATAAGACGTAAACCTACTATCACATGGAAGAGACTAACAGTCCCACCCTGAGCTGCCTGCCTGCCTTGTGGCAGATCAGGTGGAGATCTGTAAGTAGTGACATAGAGTTGACTTTTTTCTGGATCTACCACCATCCCATCAAAATATTCTCAGGTATACACTCCACAAAACCAAATTCAACTTAACCATAAATAGCATAAAGACATCATGCACAGCATTCTGCTCCAATCCTGCATTTATCTTCCCCCTCCAAATATTCAGCTTAGAATATTTGTTCCTGATACCAGCAGGAACAGGCAACTATCAGAGCACAAACTAAGGAGTTCTTTCCCTTACAATAAACCATTCCAACCCAACTTGTGGAGTACGCTCTTGTCTTGACCCAATCACCTTACTGAAGCATCGTCCAATTTTCTTATAATAGCAACGTTACAAAGGACTAGCAGTTCAACTCTTCTTTCTTTCTTTAAATAAACACAGGGAAACTAAACACACTACATATGTAAAGGGATAGAAATAAACAAAATTAAGAGAGAAAAGGAAATGAATAAAGTTCCTACCAAAGACTAGGCCACTGTCACCAGGACTTCAGCTACAGGCCAAAATTTCATCCAGTGCCCACCAGTATTATTCCAGGCACTTCAACCACACTACTCTAGTTCACACCCTCCAAAGAACTCAACACTTGCACATGAGCATGCAATTATGGCCAGGCAGTCTTGACCACTGGAGGGTTTCTTCATTGCTGGGTCATGATGAAATATTCCAGGAAAAGATCTGTGGTAGCTGAGATGTCCTCTTTTCCCAGTATCAGTCCCACTGAGGCTGGCTGAAGCTTTCTTCTTTGCTCTTCATTCACCTATTTAGTCCCTGCCTTGCAGGGTGGACTGGGGAGGTGGTATACCACACAAGTGGTACTCAGCAGAAATGAGATGTTGCCAGTTTTTGCGCAGACTCCTAACTCATCTGAATCGCTCCACGCTGGGTGCAGTGATTTAGGAAAGCCCTGCTGATGCGCAGAGCTATTTTGCAATCGTGCCCTTATGTTCGCCTGTTCCATTCAAGTGAGTGAACACTACTGCAAAAAACTTTGCTTGTGAGCTTCCTTGCATTTTAAATTTATACGCAAAATCTGTACTGAGAAAGTGGTTTGGTATTTCCATATAGAAATAAACCTGATTTGTTTTCCTGAGGGTAATGTACCACGTGAAATAAAAATAATCCTATATGGCACTTCAGAATGAAAATGAACTTTGGGTAGTTCCAGTAAGCTCTAGAGGACTGGTAAACCTGCCCTTCCCCTGCCCATTGGTACACTAGTGGTGTAGGACATTGCATCATTACAAAGTGATTTACAGAGCAGCTCTGCTATCGTGTCATGCTCCATGTTTCTCTTGCCATACCTTATTTTCTGAATAGCACATGGAAAGGTATCTTTTGGACCTGGGATATCAACAAGGAAACAAGTTTCCCACCTGGTCACTCAAAGTTTCCTGCAAATGTCTGTGATGAGACTTTAACTTCATCTGGTCAGCTCTCAGAGCCTGACAAAGCATCTTTATTCAGCAGCAGGACTGAGCCTCTCACTTGCCATAATAACTAACCCACTTCTCCCACCCCCTCCATGAAGGGAACACACATGATGTATGTTTTAATGTAATACAGGGCTCCCCTCATTGTGTCTCATTCATTCGACAGCTTCTCCTATCTGGCACCAAAGCCTGATTAAATATTAAAGTGGGGTGGGTCCTATTATTTCCTGACTTCCAAGAATCCATTGGTAAATTGAGATCTAGCTGCTAAAAATTTCTGACACAACATAATTTGTATTGAACCCCCTTTCCATACCAGAGTGCCAGTGTTAATAAATCAGGCTGTTCACATTGAATAAATCTATTTAAATACTTATAAAATATTAAAGATGCATTTGGGAAAAGCCTCTAAGGTGATTGTTGCACCCATGCACCTCACAGTAACTAATTTATTAAAGAGTTTGCAAACCTGGGAAGGAAGGGAAAAGAAAAATGGTTTCATAAACCAAGAGCAGAAGCCAATTTTTCAGCTCAGATGATGAAAGGAAGCATGCATTTCTAATCAAAAAGACAGATACGCCTTTTCTCTCCCACCATTCCCTCAACAGCAAAGTGCCTTTTCATCATCAACAACACTCCATTCCTAATGTCTGCTGAGGCCTTTCTGCACCTTCTCCATACACTAGTAATGTACACACAGCATCCCTTTGAAACAAGAGCCCATTAGCCGTGGCAGACTACCTTTTCACATGAAGTCCTTCCGTTGGCAGTCATCAGCAGAGTGCTAAATCATCCCAACTGGGCATGCTCACATCATGGCAGTGGGATAAACAGATATTTAGAGCCACAGATTGAAAATAGCTTTTCTACCTTTCTTGAAGGTTTTGGGTTTTGCTTTTTGGGGTTTTTTTTAGCAAAGGTCATAAACTACACCAGGACCATCTAGCTCTCCTCTCTCTACCCCCCTTAAATACAGATTTTTTTTAACAAATCCACTTTTGCTTACACCCAGGTCATCTGTAATTTTAGACCTTCAACCACCAGGCAGTCCCCTTTAAAGATTACATAGTAAATGTGACCATAAATTTGCCCCACAATAAGAAGCGAGTTTGAGCATGCCCTGAAAGAGGGATTTATGTGATTGTTTTCCTTCCAGTGGGCGTGGTGAAGGGATATAGAAACTGTCAGCAAGAGCAGCAAGCAGGGTGATACTTCACAATAGCTACCTGAGTAATGCAAGAGAGATTAAGCCTAAATTGAGGACTGCCATTTCAGAGGACAATTAATTTTCAGGCTGTCGTAAAAGCTCTGTTGACATTTCTCAGTCGAGATTTTGCTTCTCAGTAAGGGTTTAAAGAGCTTTGTTCAATACAGGCAGTGGTGCTGCTGCCATTCTTTGGGCTAAGTCTAGGGGGAGTTCCCCCTACAAAAAGCTTATTTCTCTGAAATGCAAGAAAGCTTCTGTGTATTTTGTTAATGCTGGCTTCTAGATCATCACCTGAAAGCCCACCTTAGATTCAGACTATTGACAGCGGTTTTTCCATGAGCATCTGACTCGATGTCCTAATGCAGTTGGGCAGACAAAAAAATGAAGTAACCAAATCACAAGCAGCTGCCTCTGAGCACATCTGGGCAAGAGTCTGCTTATGAGACTCCTTGGCCAGTCCCTTTCTTCTTAACCCCAGTAAGCACCAATGCGCACAACGGACTATATCTAGGAATGAAAAATATATTGATCTCTGACCATGTGATATGTGGGTAAAACACGTCTCTGTGTTCCCAAGTCATCCTCCAAGTCAGTAACTAATTTTACCGCAAGAGATGACAGATGAGGGTTCCAGATCTCCAAAGAAAAATCCTGGACCCCACCTGACAGTAATGCCAGAATTGCCTTTTGCTTTAGTGACAATAATAGAATCCTTTAGGTTAGACGAGACCTTTAAGATCATCGAGTTCAACCATTAACCCAGCACTGCCAAGTCCACCACTAAACCACACGCCTCATCACTTACATCTACACTTCCTTTAAATATTTCCAGGGATGGTGACTCAACCACTTCACTGGGCAGCTTGCTCCAATACTTGACAACCCTTTTGTTGAAGAAATTTTTCCTAATATCCCATCTAAATCCCATTTAAGCTCACTACGACAACAGACTGGCATCCCCTAAAACTATTTGGCTAATGTGGCCTGGGGCATGTTCTTCCAGGAAGGTGCCTAAAAGGAGGTGCCTAAGTGAATGTCTGGGCAGCTTGGAGAGCCCAGAGACAAGAAATGAATGAGCTAAACTTTGGAAAGAGTCTTCTGCTACAGTGAGGCCACTACAAAACTCCAGATCATGGTACCTGGCTGCAAGCATCCTCGTTGAATGTGGCTGGCCTTGCCACTGGATCCAATGTATCACCAGTGACAAACTGCCTGTCAAGAGACAGCTGCTTTGTATGAGTATACAAATGTTTGTGTACAGAGACCGAAGGACGAAAGGGTTAATTATCTAACAAACTCAGGCAGAAGGGGAAAAAAAGTTTCAAGCTCAGGGAGGTTATCATTGCCTTTTGCGCAGGCTGGTTTTAATCACTTTCTTGTACCTCTCCCTGACTTCATTTATCAAGCCTTCACATAAAAGTTGCAAAGTGAGGTTATTCAGCGGATACCTCCATTCATCTCGGATGATTGACCAGGGTGGTTTGCAGTACAAGCCAACCTGGGTGATGGCATTCCTCTTGTTTTCATTGCACAGCCTGCTTTCATTTTATGCTGTAATTGTGTTTTCACAAAACCATAACCAAGCAGGCTGCAGATCCCAGGTTCCAGATTTATTTACAAACACCCCTGACCAGCCCCCTCTGCCTTCTTCTGTTATCTGCTTTATCCTGCTTTGGATCTTACCGCCAGGAGTCTGGGGTGGATTAGCACAAGATAGGAACTAGATCCAATCTAACCAAGGGGACCTAATGAACCCGTTCTTCCACTCCCACTCCTCCTCCTCAGCATAAATCCAAGTCCTCCTTCCACACAAACATTTCATGGAAACTGGTATCTGATATTAAATACTTCTTTGTGACTTTGCAGGAGTGGTGTTGACCTCAGGAAGGTAAAAGAAGTGACAGAGTTAAGCCGCTCCACCAGGAAATTCGGGAGATCGAAGTGAAGAGGCCATGTCTCTCTTGAGGCTGTTCAGGAACCTGAGGATCATCACCTCTGCACCTTCACTACATGGGCCATTAAGGTGAATGAGGCAAGTTATAGACACTCTTACTACTCAAGGTGAGTCTATGTGAGTGAGGAGCCAGCAGAGAATGAATAGTTTAACCATCTTTGTACTAATGTGAATAAGACTGAGTTAAAATTTCATCCACCAGTAAGGCTTCAGAGCTGATCACAAGGCAAAATGTGATAAAAACCTTTTTCCTGCCTTTTGTGGAAGTAAAACCACCAGAATCTGGATCCTGCTGCTTACAAACAGCTGATTCACATATAATGTAAGGGGTTTCTTTTTGTGCAGCTCAGGAACTTCAGCTGGGGTAAATCAGCATATTGACGGCTCTGAGTCAGTTCATTCCATCTCAAAACTTGATACAAATTTTTCAGCATACTTTCTTTGGAAAATGTACATTGAGTGAGAAAAGCCCAGTCAGCAATTATGAAGAGTTCCTGTCGGCACTGTTCATATGCAGTCACTTTCTAGGCAAAAAGCCTTTTAAATAAAAGTAGCATTTCCATCCAAACAACCTGGACCAGTTTGAGTGAGGAAGAGGAAGGGCAGCGGGGCTGAAGAGCTGACCAAGTCTTCGTTCTATTTAAAGCATTCCAATAAGATCTCAACCACAGAATATGGCAACAGAACTGATCACAGGGGAAAATGCAATTAAAATACCTTCCTGCATTTTGCAGCCACAAAATCGTTGGCAAATCACGGTAATCTGGCTTTGCTGAAGTGGAGGGCATGAGTCAATGCACCGGGAAAGAGCTTCAGCTAAGTACTTTTCAGGTTAATAACCTTGCTCAGGGACAGTTGAGAGCCTTTTACACCTTCCCTCCTAGAAATGTGGGATGTGCAAGAGACTTTGTGCAAGAGACTTTTCTTACTGTCCTTTGCTTCCACTGCAGTGCTGAGACCTTGAAGAGACTCAGTTGAGTGACTGCTTATGCCAGCTCATGTGCAGCAGACAGAAAAATTGAAGCTTCAGGTTGACAAGAGATTCTGCTGCTCTTTTTTTACCTTTAGGTTTTGTTTCTGTCTCTGAACAGGACACTGGTTTTGTAGATTACAAATTAACTTCGAGCAAGAACAGCAAGCAAATCCATCCGGCCTGAAGCAAGAAGAGCCTTCAGTTGGGCGTTTGGAAGCTTTCTTTTAGAAGGGCTCCCTGGACACATCAAGGGCGTTCATTAGCAGCTGTTTGTGTATCACTGCTGCATGTGATACATGCATGTTGATAGCATGCTTCTCTCCAATCTTTTTTTCTGAGTCCAATTCAAATTGGAATTCAGACAGAAGTAATAACTAGAGAGGGATTCTCAGTCATTTTTTCATCTCCTTCCAAATTCCCTGCTTGCAAAGGTAGCTCTTAGATTGCACCTTTGACAAAAAAGTCTTCCACTATTGCTTGTGCCTGGACTGAGATCAGTCTTCCTGAGATTATTTATTCTTTTGTGTGTGTGTGTGTACTGAAGTTGAATATTAAGATTAAAAGGAGCTCTTGGTTCTTTCCCATCAAAGAGCTGAGCGCTCCTTGACCCCTCAGTTCCCTTTTAGGTGATGCTTTGGGGAGTCTAAAATCTTCGAAAAACCAAAGGCTTAAGACCATGAATGTTATTAGCACTGGATGCTGAGAAAGCCTTTGATCGGGTGGAGTGGAATTATTTCATAATAAGTCTTAATACAATGCTGAATTGGACTCACTTTTGGAGGTAGATTTCTTTCTCTAAGTGACTTACAGCAGACGTCAGGATTAATACAGACACGTTAAAAATTTTGTCCTTCTCTGGAAATATTTATAACACAAGCATATTTTACCATAAGGCTAATGAACAGGTTTTTAGCAGGAAGATTACTAAGCTTACCATCCCACTGAGATGATCACACCTCGCTATTACAAATGTAAATTGAAATGTTACCTTCCTGAAGAGATGAAAAAAAGATTTTGCTGCGTAGTGGTTGAGACAATAAACTTTGGGACAGAACAGTAACAGAAAAATGAATGCATCAAATTAAAACTTGGCAAGAGAGAAAAAAAAACCCCTTGGGTTTTTTTCCCCCTACATTTTTAAAAGACACATTCTCCAGATGTAAGGAAATGAATCATTAGAGAGTAAACCTGGCATTATCCCTGTATTGAATCTGAGGAATGAAGCAGGATTCATTCAGGGCTGCTTTTTTCTTTGAGGATGGCAAAGATAAGCTGATTTATGTGAGAAATTTTAAGAGAATTTTTTCCCCTAAGATTTCACAGATTCCCTTATTTCAGGATAGGCCTTTTTGTTTGGTTTTCTTTTTTTCCAGTAAGTGTCATTGTAAATCAAAACTTCTAGAAGATTTTTCAAAAATTCCTAAGTCTTACTGTCAGTTCATCATTATAATCAGTGTAACCTCTCATTGCTCGTTTCAGGGTGCTAGCCTATTTTATATCTCCCAAAACCAGCAAGGGGGAAAAGAAACCCTCTGTTTGAACTTTACCCTGTGATGTAGTATCTCTTTGTTTGTACTCCAAAATTTTATAGGCCTCCATTGCTATTGTTGCTTATTGAAAACTCATGCCTTATTTGCTGGTCATTATTATCTTTCAATATTTCTGCTTCTTAAGATTCCTCATCCTTTTCAACATTTGTTTCAAATGATTTTTTTTTTCTGCAAAGGTATGCACTTGTATTTCTGAAGGAACTGGCAAAGTGCTACCATCTATCAATTTTTCTAATTCTCTTGGTCTCTGTCATGAGCTGTGTTGTCCAAGACAGATGTTTGCAATGTATATTACTTAAGAGTCTGCAGATCTCAAATGTCTGGCACGCCTGGATGATGCAAACAGGCTTAAAGACAGGAGAAGGTAGGCTTGAACTTTCATTTACTTGTGAAACAGTAAAAATTCATAAATGGATGAGGAAGACAGTCCATTCTGAACACATATGATATCCTGCTAAAGTCAATCCTAAAACACAGTGCTGCTGTATTTTTAATGCACTTGCAAAGTTTCATCTGCAAATTTCATTAATATAATCCTGTAGATCCAGGATGGCTTCTCCTCAGGAGTCTCTACTTTCTGGATCATAAAGTTGTCTTCACTATAATTTAGGAACCTCTACGATGATGCATGTTCAGCTGTATTTGTTACTCAACAGATGTTTGGGTAGTTAAATTCCTCCATGAGTCTTTATCAGTACTTCTATTCTGGGATTCCCAACTGGTTCAAGATGTACCTCTCCTAGTCGGCAGCAGTACCACTGCTCAGAGATCAATATGCACAGGTTGGGTCAGGCTTGTTCAGCATGGATCTAGAGCGGCTGGTTGCCCTGACTGCCACCAGTATCACTGCTCAAGTTGACCACGTAGGCCTGGAGCCAATGTCTTGTTGGTTCCTGCTCAAGAAAGACCGGGTTATGGGGGCAGCTGGGGATAGGGCCCACGTTCATAATTCTCAAGACCATCTGCTGTGGTAACTGTCACTGCTCTTCCTGTGGGGCTGCCGCCTGGGCTTGCTGCTCCTCCATAAATTTCCATAACACCTGCTGCTCTTGTTACTCCTTCATGTATTACAACTACAACAGAAGCTTGAAAACACACGCTGCTCACACTTCATTTAAACAGCTACCTTCCCAAAATAACGCGCTGATTCCAAAGCTGCCCCTTCAAGCAGTTTGGTTTCAACAAAACAAGAGTGATAATGAGTTAACAGCACTGAGGGTGAACATCTTTTCAGACCTACCCCAGGTTCTTCAGCTGTCTCAGTTGCTCTTCCCACTCCCTGGGTCATTTCTTGTCTTGTAGAACCGCTTGTGCCTGCCTTGGTCACTAGTTTGAAGGACTCAGCAGGATGCACTTAACCTTCTGCCAGAAGCATCAACATCCAATACCAGTGTGGGAAAGTTCTAGGCAAATGACACCAGCCTGCTCTATTCCCTTAGGCTACTTCTTTGCATTACATACCAAGGAGCTTTCCCTAGAGCTGGTCAAAGAGTAAAATAATAATCTGATTTGCAACTAGAAGTGCTGAATCTGGATCGCTATGATTCACAGAGTCATAATATTAATGAGTATTCAGCCTACTGCTGGATATCTGTGAAAATGCTTCCAAACCCTCAGAGTTTAAGGAATCTTAGCTTGAACAATATCCACCCAGGAATTTACATGTTGTCATTCTTCCACCTAGAAGAATTTGTCATCCAGAGACCAGAAAAAATTCCAGCCTCTTTTCTGGTTTTCTGAGCAATCAGAAATGAATAAACAGTCAAAATAAATGGTTTATTTTGAGTAGGCTGAAAAGCAATTGTTCTCCTTCTGCACTGGCTGTGCACCCATAAGTATTAAATTTACAGGTGTCAGAATTGGTTTGCAAAGCATTTCTTATTAAAAAGAGGATTATATTTCCACCTTCTGGCAAAGGCACAGCTAAACTCTGCTGTAATTCCCACTAGTCCGGTTCTGCACTGCAGCAACTGGTGAAGCTGCTCCTCTGGCATGGGAAGTTTTGACTCCATTATAGGCATCTTTCACCTTGTCTGAAGCCGAAGTGCTTCCTTCTCGCACTGAAAATGGGCAGCAGAGGAAGGAGTTGAGACAGTATTGTTTGAATACCCACACCGGTTTGGGGATTTTTGTCTTTCTGCTGATTTTTCTTCCCGGTCACTTAGACTATGCTGACAAAAGGCGGGATGTGTTTCAGGACACAACTTGCCATTTAAAAAGAAGATCAAGTGCAACCAAAAATAACTGTTTTTTTCTTTTCATTAACATTTATCTCCTTTGCCTACACTCTTCACCAAGAATCTGACTTCTTCTGGCTAGCTAGCAAACATAAAGTCAAACACCTGTTTACCAGACACAGAGCTATGTGTCTGCCATTGCCGATCCATCTGTGGAACATAAACATAACTTTCACCAGCTGCTTCTTTTAGCATGGGCTGGTAATGGAAGCCATTATAGAGCATATCAACAACATACTTTCCTAATAATCATGGGCCAGAGCATCACAGGGTGTAAATTGGCAGAGCTTCATGGAAGGTGATACTGATTTACACCATCAGAGGACTTCACCCTGCTGTGTTTATTTTCTTCACGCTCTTCTCCTTTTAGCACCCTTATTTTCCTAGTTTCTAGTTCATTTCTGTTCTTTTTTCCATTATATTATACTAATGAGGCAACATGTTGTGGAATAATTCCTGGGCCAGGCTCAAGCAGTAATGGATAATTACCTTGGGTACCATATAGCCTCAATATTAATGACTCTAAGAAAACCTCTAAAGTTTCAGAGGTGTGATACTGCAAACACTCCAACTGGATTTGGGCCAAATGCCCCATTCGTACAAACACGCTCAACTCTATTGACTTCAGGAGAATTACGCCTGCTTTTGTTTGCTGCAGATGTGCTGTAGGTGATTCACAAAATCATGCCCAACCCCATCCACACGCATTAGACTTAAGTCGAGCTTGAAATTTCACAGTGCAAACAGAAGATTCCTTTTTGTCTTCCATAAAGGCTTGTGTGTTACAACTATAATTAAATTGCTGATAGATCCCCCTTATCTCTCAGGTTGCTTAGGACGCAGTAATGAGACCCTGCCCCTGATGACATCAACATACCTCTTTCCCTGTGTCACATCAGTTAGGCAGGTCAGGATCTTGATGGTGACCCAAGACAACATTCATCCTACGACCAAGCAGTTCATTTTCCTTTCAGTGTAAAGGGCAGAAAGGCCATGGGACTTCTTGACTTTTCATCTTCCAGTCAGGAGACAACATGGAACTCAGAAAAGAAACTCCGTTAGTACCTGAGGCTCTCAAATGGGAAAACCTTGTACAGCATTAGAGGCGTCAAATTTGGGAAAGCCCATTCTGATGAGTTCAGTCCAGAAATGGTGGCAGCTCCGGAGACATACCCATCAAAATTAGCTTTCCTCTCAGTAATTTTGTAACATATGCTGAACACCGAACAGTGCTTTCCAGGACTCCTGCAACTGCAAAAATCAACGCTCCCCTCTAATATATTCCGACTTAAAGTGTGCAACCTTGTTTAAAATGCACTGCTAAAGCATATATTTTCATGTATCGTTATGTCTAAATGCATGATAACCAGGTGGAAAATCAAATTATCTCTGTTAAGGTGAATATTACAATGTGACTACTGCCTGCTGTGCTGCGAATGAATCTTGTAAACACAATCGAATCTCTCTCTTTCTCTCCCTCTCACACACAGAGAGAGACACACGCACGCCCTTGCACAAGAAAAGAGATTCTTCACCTTCTGCCATCATATTGTCACAGCAGCTCATGTTTATTGTGAATGACATCTTCAGCTACAACTCAGCATGAGCTCCGGTATGCTGGAGCTGAACATCCTACCAGGAAAATCAGCAGTGACATTAAAGTTGTTTCATGAATAATGAAAAAATAAATATCACATTTACGGTAGGTACACAAAATGCTTTGTTTAACTAAAAGCGTTTGCAGAGAAATTCCAGGTCTCTGAGGGTAGATACTATTTTATTAACCGTGGATAGAGAACTTATTTAGATGGAGCTGTTTTCATTATATTCGTAATTTTCTCAATTATACAAATGAGAGAACATGTGATCAGCACTATTAGTGGGATACAGACTTCTCTTTTACAAAACTCTAAACTCTCAGAAAAACACAAAACAGCAAATCTTCCATGCTTGCAGCTGGTGAGTCTTTCAGCCACCTACATTCTGTATAAGAAGGCTTAAATATGCCTCCCAAGTCCAAATTCGTGTAACAAGGATTTTAATCATTTATGGGGGCAAAAAGGCTTCAGAGACAGTAACGCAATTACACAAGTGTATAATGCGAAAGAGAATTCAATTGTCTTGATGCCATACAAGGCAAGATTATTACAAGAACCCAGCAAAAGACGCTCAAACACAACTGCACTGCATCCAGAATTTTGCTGGCAGCATCGCTGTGTGCTCCTGCCAGCTGTCAGAAGTTCATAATCACAAATTTCAGGGAGAAGAAACAAGCGTAGTTTGAATTACGGGGTTACAGTGACCAGAGATTTATATAAAAGTTATTTGTAGTGGAAATGCTATATTTTCTCCTATTAAGGTCTGAGCAAACACACTTTTTACATACAATTAATGTGTCAGGAAAAAGTGAAATCTTTCAATGATTTCAGGCTTTGTGCTAGACTGAAACTTTTGGTCCTAAAATGCAACAGCTTTTAATGAAACACAAATATACTTGCTTCCAGAAGAGCAAAACTGTCTCTCTGCTGTCTCTTAAGGGAAAAAAAAAAAAAAAAGCTGTTATTCCCCATTCTCTGGAATGTTTCATCCATATTCATAGCAAGAACCCTGAGAAATGTTCCGAAGTGCCAAAAAATATGAAAACTAATACCAAACACATTGTCAATGTCCTGCTAACTATTGCTTATGAACTTATCAGCATAGAAACAGTTATTGTCAGTAGAAGTTTCCGAATGGCAACCATAAATAATCAGCTTCACAAACAGTGCAACTAGCAAGTACAGGCTTAATAACAGTGATTCAAAAGACCCACCTTCTCTCCCAAGGACAGTGAACAGATTTCGTTTTTAGCGTTCACTGAGGCAGGCACAAAAATGGTGTCTTTTCCATAAACTGAGGTCTTCCACTGTTTATACAGAGTAGTATACTTTATGACTTCGTTCTTGTGAGTTCCAGTTGCCTGTATTTCCTATTCATAGAGAAATGCTCATTTCCTGTTTAAAAACACAGATGTATTTACTCTTATTTGTTTAACAACATTCTAAATGGCAGTAGCAAAAAGAGCAATAAACAGAAATAATCCACCTTACTGGTACCGGAACACAAAGCTGCTACTCCTTCTTATTCTTTGCCTTTAAAAAAACATAGAAAATTAAGAGTATTTTTTTTTTGTTTTCGACATGTGCTAAAGCTTGTGGCAAAAAAAATGAGCGAAGTCTCAAGTACGTTATCTCTTTAGGCTCCCACTCCTGTCAAGTGGGCTTAGGCAGGTGGTTTAGAGTTCCTGTGTATTAGCTGCAAGGCCAAATAATGAATTGAGAGAGGGCCAACATTTAGATCTGACATACAGGAAAGAGGTCCATCAGGCACCCCTTGTCATGTAGTCAAAAGAATTAAAAGTAAGCAAATGTATGAGCAAGGAAAAGCTGTATATTAACGGGGAAGGTGTCAGTCAATAGCAATCCAAGCTGTTTCTATTATACAAGAAAGGTAAAAGTATTCTACTAGGTCACTTAGTTACTTCAGCCAGATGGAATCCAAAATGTTCAGAAAATTAAAAATCCATTTATTCCTCCAAAGTTGCATTCCATCTGTTTTCAGACATTTATGGAATCTTTTTGCATACAGGATATGGCAACCACTGGTGTCTTGGAAATATTTCTTCCCTGTGCTGCTCACAGAAAGCCAGGCTGGATATAGACTGCACTGGAGGAAGCTGGTTTTTTCAGGTGCTCTTACTTCTCTTCAAAATATAGGAAACTCTTGTCTTGTTTTAAATAGAGAAATCATAAAATCCAGTGTATTATTACCTGCAAAAATACAACAGGAACGTTTAATTAAAAAAAATAATAATCAGGCTATTCCCTGCTCGATCCACCTTGAAAATTTTAACTTTCCTGCCAGTCTGTTTCTCATTTTCAGCTTGTGGAGACAATAAGAATGATTCAGATGCTATGAAGGAATGCAGCCTGGCACGTAGTGATCTCCACCCTGAAGATAAAAGTGACAAAACTACCCCGGGAGTTACGAGCGCTAGTCTTCATCAATCATTTTTCAAGAAATACTTTATTTCATTCAACTCCATATTGTGCCTAGATCTAACTGAGGTATGGTCCCCTTCCTCCTATCCTTGTTCTCAGTATCTTCAGCTTCACCAGATGGAAGGATATCATCTGGCACGCAGGCCAGGTCAGATTTTCTGTATATGACACAAACATCCACATTTCCTCTGTTTTCCTCAGGACCTTCTTTCCTTCGCAGTCAGTGGCTCGTACAATAGTTCAGCACCAACATACTTTATCCTGCTTGATGCAAAGAATATTTTACCTTCTGGGGAAGCTCATTCATAATGTAAGTACAGGCTATATCTGTATTGTCCTCTAAATTATATTCTTACTTATCTCCTGATTATCCACACCTCACATTAAATCACTGCCAGCTTCTGTGTTGGAAGGAGCCAACTGCATCTCTCCAAGACGAAAGATGTTCATGGGCTAAACTCGGCCCCGGGACTATTTCTTATAGGTCAAACCCACAGCAGGTTTTGTGATCTTAGAGAGTCCTCCAACGCTCCATCAGCAGTCCTTTGCACCACACCCTTCATGCCCTTATGCCAAGGACCAGATTAACTCACAGTACATGACTCGGGGGGTTTACGTATCTTCTATTATCTACATCCGCATTTTGTTCACCTCTCCAAATCATTTGGGTAACAGGCAGGTGACTGTCACACGGACAGACAAAGCACTCAAAAATCCCAAGCCAGCACATCAAAAAACAGAGAACTGGCTTTTAAGCGTAAGACCGCATTTAAGAAAAAAATACTGAAAGAGAAATCACAAATGGTAGATGATTTGTTTCGGTCTTTGTATTTTGTTTTGAATGTCGGGTCATGTCTTCACATTTTCTTCTGCAACCCCAAGGGCAGGAAAAATAAAAGGAAGTTAATATTCATATTTAAGTCTCATGCTGTCCAAAGCTGACACTTAAAAATCACCCCCACACAAATTCAGTGAGAATATTGCAAGACTCTTACTGAAAACTGGCACCAGTGCCATCAAGTTCTGCTATAACAAGCCTGTATTTTTCATCACTCCAGATTTGAAATCACCAAGTTTGACTTTGGGGTTCAGGACCACGCGCTAAAAATTCATATTCAATCAGCAACAGAACCAGAAACTAGATTTCCTAGGTTTTTTTGACAAATATTCTCCTTCAGTCATCAGGAAAGCTGACACTGAGGAGGCCTGCTGCCCAAGACGGACAAAATACAAGTGGCAAAACAGCAAAGCTAGATAAAAACCTAACCGGTGCAAGAAAGGTTGTTGAGGAGGACCCCAAGTGCGCATCCATCCACATGAGGCAGGAACACATCTCCCTGGTGTTGTCTTCTGTCCACACACAAAAAAATACCTCTCTCTCAAGAGTTAAAAGTAATTAAAGGCTTCCTTTGATTACACAGAGGGACTTGGGCCCACACCTCCTTATCAGCTGAAGCGCTTGCACTGCTTCTCTTTAGTTTCACCCATCCCCTGCTAAGTTTAGAAGAAAAGGCAACAGCTGTGGCTACTGACAGAACAAGGTTGGCAGCTGCAAAACTGAGATGCCACATTTCAGTATATAATTTTCTTTCCACAGTGTCTCTCCCTAACTTTCCTCTTTAAGAGGCACTTAAAATCCATGTGTCTGACTCAATTATTGTTATTGTAGCTACGGAACAGAATGTGATGCTGATGAGGGCCTACCTGTCTAGTTAGCTTCCCTTTCTGGATGCTTTCTTTCTTTGATTCATCATTGCTTGTGACACATGTATTGTCTAAACTATGTTCAAGAACAAGTCTCTAATACATTCAATGGAAGAAGGTGAAAAATCAGAAAACGGCATATCAGTTGCATGCATAAATTTATGCGCTAACCTTAAACAGCCTATTTCTGAGAAATATCTTAGATAGAAAGCACAGTTTCACTGCAAATTAAGAATAACATTTGCGGTACAATTAAGATTAAAATTTCCTTTGCTTCCTTTGATTAGGAGAGCACCGACACTGCGTAAATGCTCTGTCTTTATAAACTCATCTAGAGATTCTGTGTTCCTTCAGCATCCAGTACATTATCAAATCATATCCAAAGTACTATGAATTCATGCCCCAGAGGGCATGAACCCAAATTTAAAGTCATCATCATTCTGTATATTTCCTGCTCAGTTGAAGGTTTTATGATATAGGCTGAATGTCTTTTCAGGACAATCCTAAAAATAAGCTAATGCAGGGGGGACTGAATTTATTGGACATGTACACTCACCTTCAGTTGATGTTCTCCCTGGGTCAGTTCTCATGTGATTGGCAAGGGATCGTGACAGCTTGTATCTTCCTATGAGAAACCTATGTAGACACTGGTAATTAGAACTGCCACTCAGCCCTCCCTGACAACAGCTACTGCAGTGGCTCTGGGCCTCTGAACTAGCTACTGCCTCTGGAAAATCCTGTTTTCCAGTGTCTTCTCCTCCGTAGGCACATACCTAATTGCATGTAAACATTCTGTAATTTACTACGTGACACAAAAACATTGGTACCTTCAAGCTGAAAATACAGCAGTTGACAAATACTAAAAAAACTACGATTCCAAAGTGTCACCTACAATGTAGCTCTCCAACTGCCTTCCCTGACTGGTTACTGAACTAAGGATACTTCCTCAGCAGTGGAAAATCCGAGAAGGGTTTCGGTCTCTTTTTTAAGGAGCCTAATTCTTAGTCAAAGTTACGTGTTTCGAGGCTTATAAATCAATTCAATTTTGGAAAAAAATACTCCATTTTGGTTTTAAAATATCAGTGCATTTTCTCTGTAGTATTCTATCTCAATCAGCATGAGAATAAAAAGGCTCAATTACCTATTAGTACATTTTTACCCATAACTGATTTACTCACAAACTGTTAATGACTGCAAGAAAGAAAAGAAAAGCAAAGCAATAGGAAAATGAACATGAAGCGTTTCCAGTTCATGGTTGCATTTGCAAGAGACTAATGATAAGGCAAGATGTTTGGAAATATTCACTAACATAATAAAATATTTGCTGAAATATTGCCTTGTACTAGGATATCTACAGAATAAAACTTGGATTTTATTCTTGGCTTTGCTGCAATTTGGAGGTATCATTTCAGATACAGCTTCCTTGTCTGTAAAACAGGGCTAACAATAGAGCTGTAATTTCCATGCATGGTGCCCAGTTATTTAGATCTCATCATGTTAAATAACATCTTTTTTTCCCGCAGCAGAGAAAAAAAGAGCCAGAAAGAGGTGGTCAGGAATTGGTGAGATCCAGGGTTGAAAAGGCAGTGAAATCTAATCTCCAGACCATGGAAATCAGTGGAAATTGACTTCAAAACAGTGTTGAGTTCAGCGGTTTGGAGATCAAGGTTTAGGAGAAGGAACTTACCACACAAAGCCAAGTCTGTTTTTCAGAGCAATGCTTGATAGGAGCCGCCTGTCAGATAGCAGTAGACTGTACCATTGGGGCAAACTTACACTGAAGTGTTGTATATAGTTGTAGGGTGTCCAGGAGCATCTCAGGGAAGGAATTCCTCCTCTGCTCTCCCCACAGCTTGTTCAAGACAACAAGGAGGATGTTCTGGCTTACCCTTGTGGTCAAGCAGAAAATATTTGGCACCAGACCAGGTGTGCAGAGTTCCAAGGAGCAAGGAAGCCAGGCTGTGTGGGAAGGGGCAGGCAAGGGACCTGCTTCTACTTCCTACCCCTTCCCACTGCATCAGCATCAAGCCTGCTTACTGGCTATGGGAATTCCAGATGCATTGTGCAGAATCACTGAGCGTGCCAGAGCTGGGAGACACTGCAACCATTGCAATGCTGAGTTCATTTTCTCAGTAACAATCCGGCCTAAGAAGAGCACGGCAGAGCCTATTAAGCATCTTGACAAAGTTTTATGCAACCACTCTTCAAAAACCAACCCAGAAATGGCAGTGCTATATTTTTAGACAGATAATAACAAGGGTACTCCCATATATGTGCTTCAAAATGAATCCAGTAGTGTAATCATGCAATGGGTCAGAAATCGCTGAGCAAATAGTACTATTTCCTTTTTAGACTTCTATTACAGCACGACGGCAGTGTAATTGTGCTCTATTTGAGTAATGCTTCAGCACAGTGCACAGAGGAGTAAGTGTGGAGCTCTGTCCCTGTTCATGGACACTTCTTGTTCAAGCATCCACCCACTGAAGACACAACATACCCTTTATTCCATCGACTGCACCCAGTTTTCAGAGGACGCAAAGTGCCAAAATTTCAGTGCCAAGCTCAACCGAGATAGCTCATAACCCTCTTCTCGGGGATGGCGGGGGAGAACAATGTGAAGATGTAAGTAGCAAAGTACACACTGTTAATCTGTGGAAAAATACACTTTGGAAATGTTACAGAAAGCTCAGAACATATTATTGCAATCCCAGAGAACACAGGCGGAGGATGAGATCTAAAGGAAATCACAACATCTTCAGTATAGAAGTACAGTTATGGCAGCCAAGTAATTGGAACTCTGCCCTTTTAGACAGCACGTGGTATCATTGCGCTTAAAGAGCTCGTGGTGTCCACAGTACTCCAATTTTGAAAGAAAAAAGTTTTTTCTTTTCCTCTCCCCCACCACTCTTCGCTACTGTGTAATCATCTCCATACCAATTTTCCATGTACTAGTAGAACAGGGACCTTCTGAGAAAAATATTAAAGATGGTTGCAATTTCCTTTTATTTTTTAAAACGTAACTGTTTAGCTGTTAGCAGAGGCTGATTAATGGAACAATCTCGTTTTCAGAGATGTTCTTGTCTGCCACTCCTTCCAATGACCACTCTGTCCCAGCTCCAGCCTTTCCTGCTCCCTGTTGATGAGGTAAAGGAACTGGAGCACTGTGTACCCAACAGGTACTAGCAGTCAATCCCTAATTACATTTGAGACCATTTCAGTTCAGGTTTGATTCTAGAAATCTTACTAACTTTGAGAAGTACCTCATTTCCACTGCTGTGGTCATAAATATCTGCATCGCTTCTAGCAGGAGAAGGTCAAAACTGGAAGGTCTACTATGGCACAAAGGATGATTCAGCTTGTACCCTGGGAATGTTCCTAGTTTACATAACATAGAAAGACAGGTAGAAAATGATTCTTGCCGAACTTCACTAAAAATATGTTTGCAACATCATTAATGGATTCTATTTCCTGTAAGTGAAAGGCAATTTGATAAATCATCCTTTTCCATAGTGCCACTAATTGCAACGGATTCTGAAAAAAAATCCTAAATGATTTTTTTTTTTTAGAAAAGCCACAAATCCTGAAGGTACACCGCTGGCAAGCCCTCAAGTGTTCATATTACAAGCCAAGCAATTTAAATAATCCCCAAGTTCATTATGTTCAGCTAGATGCTCAGAAGAGGTCCTCTCTTCCATTGGTTTCCAAGAATACACCAATATAGAGCATCTTATTTTTCACAACTGATAGGTTTTGTGTGGCTAGGACTAAATTACAGTAGCAGGATTTTAACAACTGTGGAAAAGACTATAAAACTTTCTGCCCCTTATTAACTTCTGGTGACTATTAGGTTTATGGGCATTGTTAACATTGCAGCATAGGAACAAAAACATTGTAAACGGTCTCCAAACTGTTGGGAAGCAATTTTCCCCAAGAGAGGCAGGAGGCCCTTCCAATCCCAGTAAGGTATGGAAAGGGTCATGTGGTACACATGTAAAACTAGATTAAACCCCCTGTTGCTAAGTAATTAAACCTAACTGTAAACCTGGTCAAGTGCTAATTTTAAAACTGAGCTCCCTGTTCAGAGCTCCAAAATCTCTGTTGAAAGTTCATGGAAAATGAAAACTGCCTCTTTAAAAGAAATCAGCTTGCAGCTCCCCAGAACGGAGCCCCTGGGCAAGCGGTTCAAAATATGATTTTTATAAACAAATCTGACATAGCAAACTTAATGCAAAACCCTATGCATATAACATCACTTATGTGTGCAACTCGTTTAAATTATAGCTGTAGAGAGAAGGAAATAAAACTGGCATATTAACCTTTGGCACAACAGTGCTCACATACTAGCGATGTTCAGCAGCAGATGATATTATTGTGACTCCCACTAGTATTGTCATAGTGAAGGGTCTGTCAGAATTCATGTTCGAAACCTCTACAGTCAGAGTTTATTAATTCAGCCATGAGCATCCATTCCAGACCTACCTTGGCATGTACAGTCTTAAGAGCAAATTCTTTTTTACAGCAACCTCCCTTTCCCCATCCTTGTGGTACTTAAAAGTTGCTGAATGCAAAACCGAAATAGAATAAAACAGAAATTAATGAAATACAGCATTTCCTCACCACCATCATATTTAAAAACACTGAACACAATAATAAAATACACCAGAAATTAATGAAATATAGCATTCCACAGCTTATTGCCATAAGCTCACTGGATGCCTTGCTTCCCAAATGTTCTTTTTAAAGAATGGTCTGCTAACTATTTCTTGAGAGAGAGGACTCTTTCCAGTAGTTCAAAAGAACAAGCTAAATGAAGAAACAAGACAGATTTAAAAAACAACCTACAACTGAAAATTAAAACTTGCCCAGATTTTTTTTGGTGAATGCTCCACATTATTGAATATATTCCTATATAACTACTGAAAGCATCATACAAAATGAACCTGCCTTGTTAAATAATGATTTACTGTGAGTAGCTTTGACAATGTCACTTAGGCCCTGATGTATATTCTTGGCCTGTCTACATGCTCTAAAACATTTTGGTCAAAATTTCCAGACATAGGACTTACAAAACAGCATGGGGTGTCCTTAGATTGGGTTTCTTTGTGCATCTTGAAAATAAAAAAATGCTTTCTTACATATGAGGGCCACGAGGCTCACCTTGGGTAAGGCTGATTTCACCTGGAGAACAGCTACCCTTCAGAGTGATGGTAAAATGAGACACAAGTCAGCACAGGTCCAAGTGAGAATATTTCTTGGCCCCCTGTTTCAGAGAGTGACTCCTAACAGTGAAAACATTAAGACAAAAATGTCAGCAATAAACTGTACAAAGTTGACCAGTCTTCAGAGGCAGTAAGTATGACAGCAAGGCAAGTTTTGGAGTCCCATTGAACTTCCCTTGCCCACACAATGGAATTGAAACAAGTGCAGATCTGTTTCTGTGCTGGAGGATGCAACGGTTGAAATAATCATCTGGTTATTGACGAAACAATTATATTTGAGAAAAGTTACTTTACCAAAATATCACAGGGCTATGACAAGACACATTCATATTAGATAGATTGGTTTAAGCAATCCGCACTTTCTCTACTTTGTGGAAGAATTCAGAGAGTCACCTCTATTTTCCCAGCTCCCTTCTACCAGCAGCCCCTTGGGTCAAGCTGTGACAAGGGCAGCGCTAAGCAAAGGAATATGTGATGTACTCTTAGTATTATAGGATTAAGAATATGACATCTTCTCTATCCTTACTTCCTCTGATGAAAATGGGACAAATCAGGACTGCAGAAGCTGCGACGCAACCTGTACCTCGCACAGGGCCAAAGATCAATGTATGCGAAGCAGAAGGAAAAAAAAAGACATATACCAAAAATAAGCTGCGAAGAAACTTAATCCTCAAAGGTCAGATGTACATCGGAAAGGCCCAGGCCATGCCTTTGTATCAGAATGTTACAACATTAGCCCTAATGACTTAATAGTTTTGCCCTTGACTTGTGTCAACAGGAACCTATCTTATTACATGGTAAATTAGTTGCTTCCAGCCTACTCCAGACTCCAAGGTGATGGGAAGACAGAGGCACTTCCAGCAAAGTTAGAAATGTAACCTAGTACCTAAACAGTTGCTTAGTCGTATTTAGTAGTATTTTATTTTTGTACATGTGTCTGAATAAAGGAAGGCTGGACACAGCATGGGGCAGAAGTTACAACATTAGGAGTTCAGGGGCCAAAACGAAAAGGAAGGCAGCTCCTTTGCATACTGTTGTGCAGTGTCATCAAAGGTCATCGTCTGCTGCAGATATCCAGGGATAATGAGCTAGGGTCAGGCGTAATGATGGTAGGCTCTAGGTAACAGAGGATACTTTCTTACGCTCCTTCCCTTCTCTCGGAGAAGTTTGCATCCTTTACAGACTTTCTTCACATCCACACAGAAGCAGTTTCCAGCCCTGGCACAGCACAAAACCACCAGGCCACCAAGGAGCATTAGCACCTAACTATACAGAGCCTCTCCTTGCATAAAACGAGGACAACCAGGAATTTCTAAAAGAGCTACTGTTACCAAGCAATTGTCTCATTCTGTTTAGACTGAGAAATTCCTTATTTTCTCATTTATCTGGAAGGCTTTGTTTCACATCTGTCCTAAAAACCTGTCTCCTGTCAGCTAGACAAAGGGTTACTTCTCAAATAAATACACAAGAAGGAAGAGACATGCTTACATGGTTATGTAAGTCTTCTTTAAGGAGTTTTACAGGCAAGTTAAGATGCAGCTCCAGACACTAGACTTTTAAATCATTTAAAGCTGACATAAGCTGATCCTAGGCACAGTTTATAACCATGTTTTTACTTTTCAGCTCTGACAATTACAAATTGTTTGTATTAGCTCCACAAGTATTCCTATTCAGCAGTGTTGTCAAAGTCCATTCATCCCAGTCTCAGAACAGCACACCAATCCTTTGCTTTGCCAGCCTCCATCCATAACCTTCATCCAACTGTTACCAACCACACGGGGAGGGGCAGGAGAGATCCGCAGCCTGAAACCCCTTCCCTCCTCATCTGCAATCTCTGGTAGCTGCAGTTTCCCATGTTTCAATGTGGTTTTCAGACCATCTCAGCTTGACAGGAAGAAGCCTGGCATCCTCTAAACATGTTGCACTTGTAACCTTTGAAGTTGTTCAAAAGAAAAGGAAGAAAACCCCCAAAACGAAAGGTCTTAACCATTTTGCATGAAGTTGCATGAAAAGTCTTGGGGCCTAACTTGACTGGAACTGTTTTAAGTACTTCTCTACTACAGCAGCAGTGCGTCATATGAAAGGCTTTGTTTGGCATCTCTCCACAGATATAAATAAAAAACATATTTATCTTTGGTCATGCATATAATTTAAAAGTCGGACAGAAGAAACCTTCTTTCTCCTTTTAAATCTGTAGCAAGCCCAAGATAAATTCTTCTAAATTATTTCTTTTAAAAGGAGGAAAAGAAAAAAACAATAACAAAATAGCTTGGCTATTTGGAAATCTGGAAAACAGATTATTTCTTTGGATGGAACAAAGTGTGTGTATGTGTCATCATGACTTTAAACAGTTCCACAGTTCCCCATGGAAATACTTAATTGAAGCTAATAAGATGTGGAGTTATCAGTGGTTTGCCATGATAGATTTCATATGGTCTCTCCAAGACGTTTTACCTCCTTTAAAACTTACCGACCTAAGAATGTGTTAACTGGTGATCTGAGCAGCAATCACTACAGACATTAACTTTGAGTGGAACCCTGCTCACAGAGGGGACAGGAGTTTGGGCAAACCCCTTCTAACTCCAACCTCTTGGCAACACAAACATTTAAACTCCTGATTTGTAGCATGAGTGACAACCTCCCACGGGAACTTTCAGATGAAAGACTTATTTACCTCCTAACACTTGCAGCATGGGTCAGAAGTCCTTTCTTTCAGCATCACAAAATCAGGAAAGAAACTATTGCCGGCAAAGGACGGATTACCATGCTTCATAAGGTGAAGGTGACACTGCAGAGGACCAGGCCCACCTTCTTCCATTAAGCAGATTAGATGATCACGAGTACATGCTAAGAAAATTTTTGACTAGTCAGAACAATAGAAAAAATAATTGTGCCCTTCTTACATCTTAGAAAAGTTAATCCCTGCTGTATTTGAGAGGGACACATAGTGTCCATAGGCAGAAGTACATTTTTAACCATAAGCACGTATCTACACAGCCTAGTGGAGAGCCAGTAAAGCTTTCTGTATGTGCAGAAACAGGTTGTTTGGCATCTGCAAAGTGCAGGTGCTTTACAAGCATCTGTATATACCCATTTACGATAATATCTCCAAATAAGTTTGGCTTGAGCCAACGTATCTGTGCCACTATATATGATTAAATTATTCTGAAGTTTATGGAGGAAGAAAGGTTCTTCCTATACAGATAGAAGCAGAGGTTATAAAGGACTTTGGGTAGAAGTAATCCGTGCAACTTTGGCATTCACTTTACATTTTAGGTGATTAATTAAACTGTCTTTCTAAAACTGGCCAAAATTAAGCAGCTTATCATTATTTTCCTTCAGGAGGAGAAATTTGTAGGCTCTTCTGGCATAACCACATTTGCCTTCAGCAATTTTTTTTCCTGAAAACTTATTCCCTGTGCCTGCAAATGTATCCATTGCATATGTTTCTTTTTAATGTTAATATTCCTTTTGAATAAGCCACCCCCACTGATAAAGTCAAGTACATGTCTACGGGCTGTAGGATCAAGTTCAGTGTATCACCTAGCAGTAATTACGTCAGTCGGTAGCAAGCACAGTGCATTCATTAACCTATAAGCAACCTTGGCATGAAGGTTACACTGACCAGTATTATATTCAGTATTAAAGAAACCGCATGCAAATACCATGCCACAGGAAATGCAAGGATACAATAAATGTCATGGGAAAACACTGCATTTGGACATAGTTGAAGTCAACATAAAGAGTGAATCATAAGATGAAACAACTTCTTTGCAACTGCTTATGGACAGGGACAGCCCGGGGAACCGACACTCAGGACTAATACAACCTTCTTTAGGCACTGAACAAGGTGAATAGGAGATCTGCTTTCATCTTCTAGCCAGTAAAGAGTAGAAGTCATCTCCTGAAAGCAATTACTGTCTTAGTTATCCAAGCTCTGTGACACCTCCGCGTCGTCACACAGGGAAGAGAGGACAACCGAGCTCCTAAGTCAGGTGTCTGGTGTTGTTAGCAAGGAGAGAATCCAGGCTGCACTTTTTGGCATACTTTTGTTACTGGTTTCCCCATAAGAGTCTGCAACTTAATGTGTGTTCCTTAAAATGCAAAAGTGCCTAAGATATACAAGGTTAGCAATGTACACTGCTGTAAGCGGCACGCAAACTCAGATGCTGCGGGATTCTTTACCAGCGCAAGTTTTCATCTCAGCATATGGACGAACTGAGCAGAGGAGAAACAAGCCTGATTGTAATTACATTAAGCACTTTGGCAATAAGGAAAAGTTTGTACTTGTACACAGATGGCTTTATGTTACAATGCTATAAATGTGCCAAGTTTCATGGCTTCACCACATGATGCAGGGAAGGGGCTTGATCCAAAGTCTGTGCAAACCTGCTGAAAAGCTCTCACTGATTTCAGTGCATTTGTATCAGGTTTACACTAAGTCCACTGGACACACCTGGAAAAGGGAGTAGCCGCTTGTACTAAAATGCAATTATTTTTAGACCACTTGTAGCCCAGTTTGTCTATTTTCACCCAAGTCTTCATGCTTGCTGAATCTGTTTTCCTTTAAAGGAGAAACAATAAAGTCCAGTTTGAGTTGATTAAAATGACACTGACTGCCCACTGTAGCTCTCGTCTAAGCTGGAAACTTAAACTTTGCAGACCTCATGGAAACTACCTGGGGGAAAAAATATTACATTCTTATTCTATGAGGCCTCCTGAGTCCTCCTGGTGTTTTTGATTCAAGGCCTCTTTTTTTTGTGACCCTCCCACCCCTACTACTTCATGAAGGAAAGAGATTTCCAAACTTACTTTAAGAGTCCTTAACTTAGAAAAAGAAACAAAAATTCTGTCAACTCATTCCCCAGTGTCTCACCATAACTTATTTTAGAGTAATAAATCTTCACCCTGGCAGCTCTCTGATGATGCATTACATTAATACATCATAATGACAATACTTGTGATATATGATGGATATATTTTCTGAAAGGGATATCATCTCTACATTCCATCTTCCCACCACAGCAGAAGATTTAGAAAAGGGGGAGAAGGGAAGGTAAAGGATGTTCCTTACCCAGAAGGCAAAATCTCACAAGAGAATGTGGAACTAAGTTGATTGCCCCAGTTAAAATACCAAAGGGAGCATGAAATAAATTGCCTTCTGTGCACAAACAACTTCTATCAGTGAGATGACTTGTTTGTTCCTCAAATACTGATATTCAGGTTGGAATATAACAGGGAAATTCTTAAATGCACTTGTATCAGTCATATTAATGCAGGAGAAAGAGACTGTAGGAAATAATAATGATGACTTCGATAAGGTTGAAAGGTTGTGATAATGAGAGGTCCAATATTTAAAAGGCAGTTTGCAAACAGAAATAACTGGCAGCCTCAGTGAATAATCTGGTGAGAGCTGTGTATGCTCCAAAGAGTCACTCATGACTGACACAAACCAAAATTTTTTCAGTGCCCGAGCACGGACAAGGTGATGACAGGGCTTTTCAGTAGGAAATAAAGTTCATTTTTGACATGGTTATCTGGCCTTCCACAACACCACTGCACAAAAGAACCAGATCATAGGCTGGTGTTTGCTGTGCTAGGCTCTGCACAAACAGAACAGAGATAATTCTGGCCTCGACCAACTGAAATACGATTTCCAAGGTTTAGAATGCAAAATCAGACCCTGGCTTAGAAGAGCCTGTTGCCTGGGCAGAAGGTTGTAGTAACTTTGCTCCAAAGGCTCACCTTGCACATGTGACTCTGTAGGCTGAACAGTACAAGATTTGACAGACACCTTTGACAGTTACGGGTCTAAAGTGGCCCTCCTGATGCACTTGGCTTGCACACAGGTAACTCTGACAACCTCAGTGCCCCTCGTCTTGGCATAAAGATTGCAAGGGCAGTCAGAACCTACCTTTAGTCTACCTATGGCCTTCTTTTCCCAGAAATATGGTCTTTGCATCCACTACCAGACTACTGAATTCTTTGTATTTAGCTTAGGGGCAGAGCAAAAAACAGTGGAATAATGAGCTTCTGGCTTTTTAGGAGTTCTGATAACGATCTGATACTTTGGTGAAAAACTTGACTTTTGCAAAACACTTACAGTGGACTCCTTTCAACACTGAATTGCTGCTGGCTACCCACGCTGCATAAGTATCTGAAGCCTGTTTGGACCATGCTATTAAGATTCCTGAGGTATTATGCTGTGTGTGATTGGCAGAACTGCCCGAGAATAACCACCTTCCATGACCTCTCTTCCCTTAGAGACCTACCCACAGGTACCCACCATCCCATTGAAATGGAGTCTTATGATAGATGTTCTGGCCTAGCAGTTACTCACCTGTATCCCTGCACAGGACTAATGTGAAGAAGAGCACATGAAGCACTTTCTGTTTCTGTTTGGTCTTGCTGATGCTGCACCAGAGGGGTAGAGCTGATGCCTGTTTTCCAAAACAACTCGGAGGCCTGAGGTATTCCTTTGTTAGCTGAAGAATTAGTAAACAAAATTCCAGTGAGATATTTAACAGGAGAAAAAGATGTCGTGATTAAGATTGACAGAAAAGGATTAAAATATTACAGTAAGAGTAAAATTCAAATAAATATGTATCTGAGCATATACTTCAGTGTGGAATCATCCCAGCTGACAAGCCAAATTGGGTTTGAATGTGGTGGAACTAGTATCAGCTCCAGTATAAAGTTCTGCATAAAGAGAGGCCTTGGGCATTGCCGTTTTGACTTTGCTGGAAACACCTGAGGGAAGAGCCCCGCATTCCTGATAGGGACTGGCAGGTCTCGCTCTGTCTCAGAAACGCTGAAGATGGAAACATCAAGAGCGCAACCAAAATGACAGGAGTGTCTCTGTTGAACACATGAAAACCACTGACGATGCCCAGTGCAAGGCAGTGCAATAACCACATTCTCTGAATGTGAATGGAGTCTTTCTGAAAGGCACTTACTGACCTCTGAATCTTCCATCTACAGAAGAGATCTGAGCTATAATGAATATAGGAAGCCACTATGTGATAGCCATGGTGCCTAGCTACCAAGCCTATCTCCTGAGGGTTGATAGAAAAAAGGTTCTAATGGAAATCAGCTGATACAATCAACCCTACTAAATCCACTGTCACTTTCCTATGACCACTTGCAAGAGCCAACTGTAATGTTATTTTGCATTGCAAGCATTTGTCCTTTAGCTGTTGAAAGGAACAACCAGCTCATTTTGTAGATGAGCCATCAGTTTCTGGATACTGCTGCTCTGAATCAAGCAAACTGCATTACCAAGTCCCATCAATGCTAGATTTCTTGGGCATGCCAGATGTCCTCTCACTTACAGAAAAAAAAAAAAATTAAAATCGATCAGTGTCCTCAAAAGCACCAAGAAAAATGCTAACTGACTTGCACTGGGGCCAAGTATATACTTAGAAATTATATATAAAAAACCATTCTTTCTGACTTTACAGCAGAGATAACATCCCAATTTTTTGTCAGCAATGCAAAAATGCTATTTTCTGTCCTAGCCCAGCCTACCCTGCTGTCTTACCCTAGGGTGAGCTGGGCAAGTAATAGTATGAAAGCTTTACAAAGATACTCCATGTAAGCAAAGTAGAGGTCTCTGCGTATTTTTCTCTGATGTCTTCTCTTCTTAGAACCAACTTTTTCTCCTTTCATCAAACACAGGTCTGGATAAAATGCTGTAATTTTAGTTGCTATTAGAGTCTAAAGTGACTTTCCTGCAATCACTTGATTGAACATCCATAGCAGAGCTCTGTTTATTCTTCCGCCCTCTTATGTCTGATGCTATTGTTGTGAGCATTGAAGAAGTGCCACAACTCTATTGCCTTTCACGCAGGAAACCAGTGGCATGGATTTAAAAGAAACTATTGAAAAAACTGAAACAGGCATCTTTATTACTAAGTTTATATGACTCAAATGTTTCTATTAGGATGCTCTTTGCAGTTTTTCCTTGTATGTTAGGTGAGAAGCACGTAGAAAGTCCCATTACCCACCATACAATCCATAGATCCGTATTACTGTAAAAAAACTGTTCAGCTAAAGTTCACACAAAACAAAAGTGAAATTACCCCAAAGGAATCTCTGTGTTTCAAGACAATTTTCTTGCTGAGTTTCAAATATTAAAACTCTCCCAGTTGTTAAATAAAGAGTGATGAGAAAATGCATGCAATTTTAATTTCCACTGGGATTATGCCTGGTGTGAGACAATCATGTTGTTAGATGTTTTTCTAAAGACTAAAATAATGTTACAGCGTCTGTGAAGGATGTTATGAGGAACAAGGTACTGAAATAAAAACATTTTTATCTCAGATTGGCTACTCATTATGCTTTTTGCTGAAATTGCTTGAATTAGAATTTATGCAAAGCTTTATTATCTAAGACACTTAAGCTCAACTTGGTTTAACTGATGTATCTATTAGCTTATCTATCTTGTAGTTACTGAAGGCTTGATATATCAACTAATGAGAATCCATGCAAGTCCAATGGAGATCTAGAAAAAATGATGTAATGTTCACTTGTTTACCCCCCCCCCCAGCAGTGCCAAAGCAACAGCATACTTTAAAACCAAAGCTGAAGTTTGCAATGCTCCCTGCAAAGCCCTGAGTTAGTGGGAAGGCCAGGTACTTGCAACACTTGTGCATCCACCTTTGTCCTCTGGGATTTCAGGTGCTCTTAAAAGATATTTGCAGGGAGATCAAAAATGGGTAATGACAAAGAGGAACTTTAGAAAACAAATGACAGTCTTAAATATAACTAGTTTGTAATCTCTAGTTCATAATCAGGTGCTGAGAAACAGATATACCAGGTATGAAGGAAATGTAATGAGCAATTTGCTCAGGAGATGACTTTGGTTATGGCTGGACAAGAATTTAAAGGGACTTACTAAAAAGCTCCATTGTCAGAAAACTAAAAATGTCAACAGTGACTATGAAAGCATACTGCTAGAAAAGCAAACATTACCTCACTTGATTTGGTTTATTGCTTTGTTAGTCAAGTCTGTAACTTTTCCTAAAATGCTTCAACCTGGAAGAAGGAAATAACACTAATAAAAATATTTACTACCTGAAATATGTGTCAGTTTTGTAACTGAGGATAAATATGAAAATACTGACAAAACTAACAATAAATACTGACAATAATGTATGTTTTAGTTCCCGCACTTCTTTAAATGTGGCAGAGCAAAAAGACATGGGACTTGCCTTCTTCAAACTCATCTTCCTTCTCACACAAGGGTCCATCTTGAACAACTTTCAGGAACCTATAAAGTCCTTCTCTCCTTTTCTATTAGTAGTGTTATTCAGTAATACCCTGAAGACAAGGATGGGATAGGGGAAACGCTAATTTTCATCTCACTCCACTTTCAGTTTTCACAAAGGAAACTGCTCTCTAGGAACTGTGTTATGCAGCCAAAGTTTAGGTGAAGTCACTTTTTTCCAAATCCCCTTATCTTTCATTGTCCTGATGCAGGAGTTTTCCAAGGGAGATGTTCTAGAGGAATTTCCTAGGTTAGAGGGCAGCTCGTTTGCTTTGTGTTGTTTCCTGTTACATTGCAAACTTCTTCACGGAATGAGTAAAGTCTAGGCAAGCAAATCACACTTGTGGATCTTGGCCTAACACTTGTCTGAGTGTAAGGAATAGGTAATGGTAGCAATTTTACCATGTATTCCTTGACAGGCAGCTGCACAGCTGAGGAGAGCTGTGAGACTGACAGGGAGTTTATGTATCCTGGAGATATGGAGAAAAACAAAGAGAAATAGGAAAGAAGGTTGGGGAAAATGAAGTGGCAAAATCAGCAGTTACTATACTGCTGGTTCATTTTTTTTGGACTTGATTTAGAAAGAAAAATAATAGGCATATTTTTTTAGATTTATTATGTTTGGAGGTAGTATATTAAGTAGGACAGACAGAGTGGGTGATATGAGTGAGAATCTAATGATAATACTAATTAAGGGGAATTTCAAGGCCAACCAAGAGTGAAGGAAACAAACTCTCCGCCTCAGGCACTATTGACAAAGTGGTGCCTCTTCCATTTTTGGACATTTCCAAAGACAAACTGGGACAAAACAGCACAAGAAAAGAAAAACAATGCCAAAATCAGGATCTAGGCAACAGCTCCGGCAAAAGCTGTTCCAAAGTCAAGTCAACGAAGGGCAGCAAATCCAAAAGTAGCAATACAGGCTCTAGAAGGCACTGCACCTTCTTCCTTTCTTCTAGCCTCTAATCAGAGCCATCTGTAGGGTGTTAGTCCACTTGGAGGCTAACATGAAAGATCCTTACATTTACATTCACAGCCACCCAGCAATTAATAGATTTCTCCAGATCAGTCCTACACGACTCATGCCCATGAGGTAGAGAGCACATAAAAGCCATTCCTACAGCCTGTAACCTTGGTAGTCTCCACGCAGGTTTCTACAGGGCCGGCCCATGGTGTGGTAGCCCTATGCTCCATCTCTAAGGTTTCTCCAAAGCCAGTGCCAGCCCTTGACAGCTTTTGTAAATAACGTAAGAGTTTATCTAGGGATGCCAGAAAGCCTGTGCCAGTTCCAACAGCAGAGCTCAGGTCTGTGTGGGGGCATTACCACATACCAGGGAACCCATTTTTCCATCAAGTTCCTACAGCCGGGGCTACAGCTTGCTAAATGGGTAGCAAAGGGGGGTCAACATCTGTCTCTTTTCTCCTAAATGGCCAATGAGGTTTTAAAACCTGCAGGGTCAGAAAGTCTCTCTCTCCACTATGCTTCAGAAACTCAACGCCACCTGACCTGGTTCTTGATTTAACTTTACTTTATTTGAAGCCACCAAAATAACATTCTCAAAAATGTGTAAGACAGTTTTGCATGTGCAAGGACAGCAGTGAGTTCATTAAAAAATTAAGAGAAGATCATTAGGAATAAACGGTTCACAGCTTACTGTGTGACACTGCAGCTGTGAAAAGCATAAACCACAGAAACAAAAGCTGCAATTAGACAAAAAGCAAATCTAAACATCTTTGCTGACTTCTGCACAATAAGGGGGGTTTCAGAGCTCATACTGGTGTAGACAGGAAGGAAAGAAAAGCCCATCCCTGAAACTGGGAATAGGACCCAGGAAAAGTCAGGTCCATTCCCCTTTACTCCATAGACTCTGTAAACAAGGGCATATTTAAACTCAAGCCTCAAACACAGAGAATGAGAGATTAATACTCTCTGCTTTTGTCCTGCCTAATGAGATCGTAAGATCTCTCATTAATTGTTTGTCCCAGTCATAGCACAGCTGAGACCAAACCTCCTTTGGGGCCCCTCTACTTTATGATGCAATTAATGCACATAACCCTGTGCCATTTATAGTTCTTGAACCCTAATGTGTAATGGGTGCTAGGACAACAGCTTTTTGCGATCAGCAGCGTCTCGCTACCAGTGGGGCCTCCCTTCACTTTGCAACTTTTGCATCTGCCTGTTCCTTCTGTGTCATAACCCCTCTAAGATCCTGAGTGCTGGAGCTGATGAAAAACAAGAGCATCAGAGAAACATAGAATCATTTAGGTTGGAAAAGATCTCTAGGATCATCAAGTCCAACCTTCATCCCAACATCTCCCTGACCACTAGACCATGTCCCAAAGCGCCACATCCACTCGGTTTCTGAACACTTCCAGGAGGCCAGAGTACAGCAGAGATACACTAGGTAACTAGTCACAGACATCCAACGGGACAGCTCGCCAAGAATGGTAAAACTCCCATTGATCTCAACTGGGCTAGCACTTCTCATTCTAATGTAAGTGACGTTATTTGTTGGTGCAAGGAGGATTTTGCTCAGCTTTCTGTCCCACCTCACCTTTTCCAAAGCCTCCACTAAAGAGATTTCCAGCCACAACTGCTTTATCATTTGATAAATTGTTCCTTTGTGCCAGAAAGATTTCATTCTGTGTATTTATTTAATCTGTGTACCCCCATGAACCAACATCTTCTTCACATTTAACAGGCAGTAGCGGGGCATGCAAAACCAAGCCTAGGTTCTGCTGAAAGTGCAAGATGAAACACACAAGCTCTCCTAACTTCAGGGAGTTTTGTAGAGAGAAAATAGGAAGTGAAACAACTTTAAAAAATGCACACTTTTGTAATGCATTAAAGCCTTCATTGCTTTTGCCAAAACTTCACTTCTAAGAAGAACCAGCTGTGGATTTGATTTCTATGTTGCTCAGTCATAAGTCAATAGAGGATTCAATTTTAAAGCACAAGACCTATAACATACAGTGTGAATCATCTCTTGTCTGCATATAAGATAGCACAGATAGATAACGTGCTTAGTGAAAGCTTTATCGCCAAGGAAACACATTCATAAGCATTGAATCTAGCACCTTAACATTTACAACTCACTTTAAAAAAAATGCCAGCTGTAAATAAGTCCATACTCATAACTAGAAATATGTGGTATCTATCACTCTTGCCTATTTTAAGAATTACTCATTGCCTAAGAGTGGCAGTGGGCAAAGCCAATTTGCAAAAGTTCAGAGCTTCTGGAGATTTGGACTCTGATCTACCAGAAGTTAATTGTTTCAGAGAGATAATAATTTTTTGGTAATTATGTCCAACCAATCCATAAGTAACCCCGCACAGAATAGGTTTTATCTAGTGCCACTTGCTATTTCCTAAAGGTCATGGAATCTCTTTTTCTCACCTCTAACAGCTCACCTTTCCTGGGTGCACTATGGGGAAGCATAATTCCAGCAGAGTGGAAATTCAGTCAGCAAATGAGGCATCGACATAAATATTCATGGGGGAAAAAAAACTTTTGAAAAAATGTTGAGAAAAGAGAGTAGGTAAGTCATGGCATCCTCAGGAGACCACTAAGATATGCACTGACAATTTACATGGATTTGCTTAAAATTTTGTCTGTAATTTAAGAAGTGTTATCATACTTACCAACTTATCACAGTCTTGCCAGTATCTGGGCATCTCTTGAGCACTTGACGCTTGATCGAGGACAGAACAGTTGCCCAGATGGCACATGGCACCCATTTGTGATATCCTTGATTTACGGTCTGGGAATTAGCAAGGGAAATTATTCTGGATTACTCAGGGACATGTTTATGCCCCAGTCAATATACAACAGTTGTTGATTTTTGAAAACATGAATTTGACTTCCTATCTAGGGTTCTTTCCCCACTTTGCAAACCAAGGACCTGATATGAAGGTAAGCCATGGGAGTAGCATGTGAATTCACAGGGACCATCTGCATGTACAATGTTAAGTTTCTGCTTCAGCACTAGAAGACACACTGGGCGTTATCTCAGGATAGAGTCCCAGTGGAGTTTAGCACAACTTAAGATGGTAATGATTTCCTTTCATAAGAAAAAATTGCAGTAAAGATTTTGAAAATGCTTGATTATAACTTCTTCTACTTGGGGTTGTGGTCACTGATAACACTTTCATTGACCTTGGTAGGAAGAGAGGGAAGTTGATGCTATGTGCCTTTAGAAAGGCAGCTCTAAAAACACACAACATACTTAAAATATTTGACTCTTTGCAGTTAATTTTACAAAGACACACATTCATAGAGACCTTTGTTTAATTGAGAATCTTCTGAACACAATTCATGTCTGGCTCTTGTCTGGTTCCATGAGGCTAATAGATAGAAATAAATGGAGCCACGTGCCAACTCAGGACTCAAATCACCAGCAGACATCATAAAATCCAGCGCCCACAAGAGCCTGAGATGTAGAATGTCATACTTCGGCACTCAAATTTGACCATTCAGTGAAGAATAAGATATATAAAAGACTACTTTAAAGCCACTGACTATGAAGGAAAAGAATATCGACTGCTGGGTAATGACGCAATCTTGAACTTTCACACCACATCTCGGTAAATATTACTGTGCTATAATTGAGTTCATCAGGTTCCATGAGCAAGCCCATACTTTCTTCTCAATTTCTGGATGATGTCCATTGGTGTTATGCAAAGGACACTACTGCCTACTGAGAGGTTGTCTGTGCTAACCTGAAGCACACTCTTTTCAATTGTATTTCACCCTTCTTTGTAACTTTTCAGCTCTCAGGTCCTCCCTAATGAGGACAGTGGCCAGAAGGCTAGAACACACGTACCTTTTATAAGGACAAAATGAGAGGCAATGTTAAGGTTTCCTCATTTTTTTCCTTTTTCTCTTCTCTAAAGAAAACCTTTTGTTCAACCCTGATGCCATAAAAGACGGTGATGTCATAATTTATTATATTAAACTGGTTACTAAAATGTCATTACACAAGTGATGCTTTAATTGATGATGTTAAACTGGTTAGCAGGAAAGTGTCAAGTGTCACTTTCATGACATAAACTGCCAGTTATGATTATATAATATCAATTATTCTTCGGAAAACTGCATTAGATCAGTTAGTTCTGAACCAATGTAGTTGGGGTAGGTTCATATTTTTTTAAACACTGTTCATCCAGTTCTCATTATTAGGAGTAAAATATACTTTGGATGCAGTTTAGACTTTTATAACTCTCCCCTTGAAACATAATACCTTCCTTTCTCATTTGCCCTTTCAGCTGCCATCAGATCAACAGCGAGCTAAAAAGAGAGCGGTGAGATGAATTTTATAGCCGTTAACTGAGCTTGCCTTGTTCTGCAGTCTTACAGAAACCAAACTTTTGAGTTGAAGGTAGACAAAAATAACAAAACATAATTTTAATAGCAGGTTAAATATAGAACATTAGGATTTGCTGACAGGATGTTGGTTACTATGAGCCCTGCTTTGACGCTGGATCTCCTAAAGCTTTAGTGTCCAGCTTGCTCTCCAAATTCCTCTAAATCTCCTTCAGGCACAGAACCAAAAGAACCTATTAATATCTGAAATGCATGTAGCCAGATCTCAAAAACTTAATCCCTTCTAGGGATAGTTACAAGTAAAAGCAGCAAGTTCAGTTCATGTACATTCTCTTGGTCCAAGAGTAGTAGGTTGACTCACCACTGATGCTGATCTGACCTAGCAAGTTTATAACATTTCCCTATGTCAAAGCCGCATTTTGTTTCTTGCTGTCAGTGACACATCTCTGGCTAACCAGCAAAACTGTTCAGAGATACCCTGATAACAAGACAGATGCAATGTAACAGGATGAGATTTTCATGAGAATTTCCTGGTTGAAATCTTATTTATTTTATAGGAGAACAGGTACATTCACATTAACGAGGGAGAAAGCAACAGGCAGGACTCTCCCTTGGTCAAGACTGTCAGATTTGTCTGAGTTTAAATAAAAGGATTGCTCCCACAGGTTTCCCCTAATGTAAAATGGCAAAAACTTACAATGGAAACGTAAATTATGTCCATCCACGCAACCACATCGACCCTGAGAAACAGTGAGGACTCCAAAGCCAACAAAAGCTGGCTGCTAAATAAGCCACACTTTGCTTTCCTGAACAACTTTGTGTTCAGACCAATGCTGCTTTATAATGAAAGCTGGATGTGGGGATGACTAAGAGGGCCACACTTCACTCCGTTACCCATACTAACTTTGATCAGATCAGAAGCCACAATTCACGGGAGAGGTCTTGGAGGTTTGATCAAAGGAGTTATGGAAGGTCCCAGGGAGAAGCTGCAAAGGGGCAAAGGAGAAGCACGCTAAGAAAAACTCAGAAACACACACGTGATTTTCATTAGGCTTAATGGAGATGGTGGAAATTAATCTGCCGGGCAAGGCTTTGAAAACTTACCTCATGATTTCATCCATGCAAAAAGAATCTGTTGTCTCCTTTTATGTCTCTTGTTCTCTACATGGTTTTGCAAGTAATGGATTTTGGTGTTATTCCACTTCCCCCATCTTTCTGACAAGCTTAATGATGATTACTGACCTGAGTTCACAAAAAAAAAAAAAGAAAAAAAAAGTAAAAGAAATAAAGAAAAGGAGGAGAGAGAAAAGAGAGAGAATAAGTATAGATTATCCACATGAACCAGGTGTTTTATTACCCACATACCTCTAGGTAGCATTCTACCTGTTAGGTTTTGGGGACATACAAATTCCATCAGATACCAGATCTTTAATGCAAATGGCCAAATAATACCAGAATTTTGAAAGTTTATCCCCTTAACTTGCTATTGCACCTTCTCTGTTCCACAGACATTCTCACTTGTTGACGTACCAGAAGGCTGAAATCCTGTGGGACAGAAGCCTCTTACAAGAAAGATCAGGATAAAAATTCTTTCAAACCCTTAGTAGGTTGAACTTGCCCATCCATGTAGCTGCTGCATTGTGGAAATGCACCCGTAGCACATGGTAGTACCAAGCAATCTGCAACAAGGCTCCAGCTTACAAACGAAATTCCATCGAACATTTCATTGTAACTGAAAGAAGGCACCCAGACACTGGTGGGTTTTTTTAAAGTTATATCATAATTTAGAATTGGTTGTTAATTAATGTCAGATCACAGTGGAATTCCTATGGAATTACAGAGTGGAGCCTCTTTAATTACTAGTTTATAATTATAAATCTCATTGGAATGAAAAACACAGGAACTGTAATAAATGATGATGATCTTGGAAGACTTGACTAATAAAATCTTCATGTATGTATCTCAAGGAATTTTAGAACAGTAGTCTTCATTTGGGGCAGAAAACATTTTCCACGATGCAGGATTTTCCTTCTTGCATTATGCAAAAAAAAAAGATAAAAAAAATCTTAAAACATTACTTCACAAGTAGAGCAATTACATCTTGCGAAATGAAAAACACATCCCAGGTCTCTTAGCACTACATCTTGCAATCCATGTCCACTGTAGATCGCTAAGGTAAAACCTTTCCCACTGTTGCTCTACAGTTTTGTCATTCTCTGCTGATTTGTCTGCAAAAACCCATGGAACGTGTCCTGGCTGTGAGAGCTCCTCTATGCAATCACATAGTAGAGGCCTGCAGCTTACTGTCCCAGGTGTCAAGATCTGTGCTGTACTTGCATACAATCCAGGATGAGATGATTAGTACTGTGCATGTTCACTGTTAATTAAGTGTACCCATAGTCATTTGTCCTATGTTCTGCTGCACACAGTGTACCTCCCTAAACAAAAAGTGGTGGAGAATTACAGCTAGAACAGCTTTACACCAGTACTCTACAGACCAGAAGCTGATGCAGGATGTATGTTGTCATGGTTCTATTCAATCACCTTTTTCTCCATTCAGTATGACTTTGGGTCGGCTGAAATGAAACAAAGGTTGGGGTGCCTGCCACATGGAAGCAGCCCTATAAGAAGAGTTCCCCATGCAGAAACTCATCTATGCAACATATGGAAGAGGCAAGAGTAGGAGACCTCCTGTTTAATCAGTGCCATCGCAGCATGGGACCCCAGCACAGACCTGCGCACGCACATCCGCTGCTCCTGGTTAAAGTCATTGGATCTTTTCAGCAGAGCTTTGTAGGGATGAGGAAGAAGATACTGATTGGAATTCAACAATTATTTTCATAATTGGCTTTACTTTGTTGGTCAGCAGCACATCCTGAGCCTCACCAGTTTCTTTACATGTCCCAACAATCCCAGTCACTTTTTCTCCTTCTCCCAACTGCTAGTTACTGCTTTCAGCCATCCTCCTAAGACTTGTGTTTCCCCTCAAGGACATGAGTAATTCATAGGGTGAGATCCTCCTCCCTGCTTCTAAGAACACAGGTTTTTTTCGGTTCCTTGCATTTTTCCCTGGTCCTCTCACAGTCCTGTCTCTCCGTGCCTTTGAGGCTGCAGCCCTGCGCTTCTCCCCGTGTCCCATGTAGAGCCGTGGGAATCTGTAAACCTGCCAAAGCACACTTCGTAAAAACTTGTTGCAATCTGATGGGTTTCAGTTTGCGAGCCAAGAAACCTGGCTTACAACATAATTGATACTAACAAATTGAGAGAGGAACTATGGCCCCTACCTAAAATAAAAGACAATCATAGTGAATTAAAGGTCACGGTATAAAGAACTGTGCAGGGGAACACTGGGAAATAAAACAAATGTAATACAGGCTACAGTGGAGTTAAACCAGAGATGAATTTGGCTAAATAAAACATAAGAAACCTATTTCCTGTACTAATTACTCTGCTTCTTAGAGAAGTGTAACGTTGGCATCAGCTTTCATACTAAATTGCACCACAAAACCCCAACACTTAACAGTGTTTTAGCCTGCACATTAGGCAGGCATTTACCAATTTTGACTTTGCTTAGCTGTTGCTTATTCACTGACAAATTTTCATTGCAGGTTTTATCATGTGGAGAGATGCTCCTTGAATAGCAGGACTGCTATTCAAGGGCTTTGCAGAGTAACCACGCGATATTATTAGATTACCTGTTTGTTTTTCATTCCGCTTTCCTAAAGTGCCCCTTTAGTAAATGCAGACCTGCAGCATCAACAGGGCACCTTCCCTGACGACAGTGCTTCTCACGGAGCACACAGGTTACAGGCACTAACATGGACAAAAGGACAGCTTGTTTCTTCTCAATTATTTTGTCGGCAGAACAAAAACGACGGCACGTTAGCGACAGACTTTCATATGCATGCTGGAATTAATCAGACTCAGGTTTGCCTTCCCTTAAATCACTGGGTCATGCGAAGGTGGGGAGAAGAATTTGCAGTTGTATCTTTGCGGGACCGTATTCCTAATTCTGCCTGAGATAACAGAGTCCCAGCGCTTTGGATTGCTGGTTATTACAATCACCAACAGACACACATACATATTCAGAGAAAGTGTTCGAACTCTCACATTTGTATTCATTTTACTTTGACTTGACTGGAATCATAAAAGGAATGTGTAAACGAGGAGAGCCTGTTGCTGAAATGAAGTTGAATTTTTTCCCCACAGAAACTTGGGTTCATGACAGCTTTTTGTTGGGCAGGACATTAGCCTTTTGTAATTTATTGCTTTTAGATTAAATCTGGGGAAACTCAATATTGCAGTTGAATGATTAGAGCAATACCCCTCGGAGTAATAAATTTTCTTTGGTGCTGTGCATCTCCCGATCATGTTTCCCTTCTAATTACATTTACATAAATGATATTCTGCAAAATTAAATTAACATTCAAACCGTTACACTGGCAAGGAGAGACAAAAATTAGTTACAAACTTACATCCCTAAAAAACTGAAATGACACCTCGTTCTTTCCACAAACTGAATCACAGTTATCCCCCAAAGCGTCTCACACACAGCTGATTATTCTAGTTGGTTAATCATGGATCTAGACACTCTGCTCCCCCTTTCGGAAGTTTATAGCGTAAGGTCCTGCTTTCCACAGGGTCTCATTAAATAGAAGCAATTGGTGACAATCCAAGTTTGGTCAGCGAAGTGCTCTATTCAAACCTAGATTTGATTTCTACAGCTTTGGCCACAGCCTTTCCTCAGGGCTTCCCTGTCTTGGCTCCTGTGCACCATTCCTCTAGTGTGGAGCCAGAAGGTGCTTGGCGGGACTCCCTGTGAACTTAGGCTTGGTGCTGCACTGACCAGGCTGAAGGAAGATGTTTTTGCTCTTCATCCGTCCCCACGGCCATGCTGGCTGGCTCGCAGTGTCACGCTTTCCTGGGCTGCCCTCCAGCTGACGCATGGACACAGGGTCTCACAGAGCAACTTTTCACTTGCCAAGAGGAGGAACCATTGTCTTGATGAGAAAAAAAGAGTGCCAGCCTACTGCTGGCTCACGAAGCCAGTCTTCAAACAGCTTTTCTGAGATCTGAAGTTTAAATGGATTGTGGTATGTAGTGTTGATTTGCCTAAGGTCACTAATCTCCTGACAACTCTATCTATTCTCTCAGCGCTGTATGAGGAACGGTGGCTTTTGTAGAGAAAAATTATTTCCTAAGACCTACTTAGCAAGGCATTAGTTTTGTTGTCCAGTAGAGGATTTGCCCCTCCAGATACTCACCCATTGAAAAGATGGAGTACATTCATCTTCTCCCTACTCTCATTTATCTTTCGATGCCATTAACAAGCCATCAACCACTTATGTGAAGAATGTATGTCCTACACCACCAGCGTGAGGCACCACTTGATTTTATTTGTTGACCGTGCGCCCACTGCACTGAAGATCACAATATTTTCAGTCGTGAATTTGAGAACTGAACCTTGTCCTACCCTCCCTTATAAGAAAGAGCATATACTGCCACGTCTCTAGTGAAATCAACTCTTATGCAAGTATACTCAAACAATTTTGAGGCATTAGTAATAAAAAAGGAAAAAAAAATCAATATTTACAATATGGCACATATGTATATACATATATGGTCGCATCTGGAACAAAATCCCTCAGCTCTCCTCTCCTGCAAGTTTGTCTGAGTACACTGCGTGCAAACTGGGCATATTTCAATGGGGAAAAAGACAATATCTGGAGAAAAAGCTGATGATTAAATAAAGACTGTGTGCATATGATGCTGCTTTCCAGTTTGAAACCTGGATGATTTCAACATTTCCAATTTTTAAAACAAAGTTTGCATTCAGTGATTGGATTTCCTTGTTGAAACACATCAAGATTCTCATTTTAGCAGAGTTCAGTTTGCTTGGCAAAGAGATTACTGGGTTGTTGGGGTTTTTTTTAAAGAATGCTGGGCAACCTGGCATTTATTTGAAAATCTAATTTCACTTTCCCTAAACTTCACAGTTTCAGTATTTCTACAGGTCCTACAATAAATATAGTTAATCAGCTGTAGACACAACACTTAGAGACCATATTTTCTCCGAGTGTTTGATTGCTGTGAGTCATCTGCATGACAGTCCTCTTTCCAGGACCGCATTTCTTTCCTGTTCTCCTCACCCTGGTAAACATAACGTGCCAAACACTCTAGAATTTCTGCTAAATAAGCTCATCTCACAGCGTTATGGCCTAGGCCCATTCAGAGCCGTAATTGAATTCTTTGGCACACAAATCACTTGGAAAGACCAGGCCAATTTATACGTTTAGGACCATATGACAAACATCTGTTTCACTGCAAGGCATGCTAGGGTATAACCACAGGTACCCAGCGCAAATCACATAGGAAATCGTGGTGTAGGTTCATTAACTATGAGTCCTGAAGAGGACATGAGACGTGAATTTCTATTTAACGGAATAGACTCTTAGCTCATGCAAGACTATGATGAACCTTCTGTGAAATCTATAAGCCAATGACAATTCAGAGCAGTCAGGGAGATGGGGAACAAAATAACACCAGACCAGCAGCAGGTACATTTGCAACAACAACGTTATACAACAAAATTCAGTACACCTTTCCTTCCTCAAGGATTCCAAACTATAGCTCTAGAAGACAGAAAAATACAACCAAAATGTCAGAACTAACTTCCGCTACTAGCATTAAACTTTAATTTACTTTATTTCATCAGTCTCTTATATTATTTCCATTATCATTGCCATGGTATTTTTTTCCCCGTATTTAAAAACCAGCATAGCTTCAAGACACACATCAGCAAAGCACAACAAATATATGGCTGAGAGAGCACTTGGTGAATGATGGGAGAATTCTTATGATTAAGAATATGTAAGGCTTCAAGAATGTTATCAAGAATTCATGACTACACACTGGTGTGATTCAGATGGCTGAGGTTATCAGACTCTAGGTGCATTGGACAGTGCCTGTGAATAAGCCAAGACCATCTGCCATCCAGGAAGAGGAAAACCACATCTATCTAGAAGCAGAGCTCTTTATAAGCCTTCTGAAAAAGCTCCAAGGTGGGGGTCCAAGCATTTTGAAAAGGTTGTGTACAGCACAGATACCTTATTTAGTTCCTGATCCAGGAGATACCATAGCTCTGAGGAACAGAGAAGGCAGAAGAAATACACATTTGTCAAAAGGTATCTCAATGACAAGTGCAAAGGACACCTGAAGGGATGGCAGACACTTCCTGTTCTTCAGCATAGTTGGAAAATTGTGATCATATTTTATCTCCCAGGAATACGACAAAGAAGAGGAGTTTCAGAATTGCATTTGGAGACCATGAGAAGCAACCAGAACGATTATGAGCTTAGCCTGACTCATAGTATCAGAGACTATGTTAATAAACACTCTTGACCACTTCAGCATCTGCTTTGAACAAGAACCCCAGGGATGGAATGGGTGGGGAGTGGCTACATTTTGGGCTGCTCTTCTCAGAAAGTAGGGGTTTTAACTCTCCTGGTGTAATCCTCAGGGACTGCCAAGGGCAGGCTACTGTAGCTGCAAGGAGAGCACCGCTGCGTGCACAACGCATGGCAGCAGTTAAGAGGAACTGAAGCTTGTTCTCACAGTGCCCATGTTTTTCCACTTCTGCATTTTCAACTGCCTGATTTTTGTTGGTGGTGGTATTTGAAGATTAAATGTTATGTGTAGCAACAGATGTTAGTGATCTCATTCAGAGCTGAATACCTTTTTACACACGGTTTGGTTGTGCACCAGGGGCCAAGAACTTTGGCTGTAGATTAGCAAAATCAAAATCTGTTTTAACTGGCATCTTGAGTCCGTTGTCTATAAACATTCGTATTATGAGAATGAGATCAAATCTGCCAAGGGACATTATTACGTCGTGAAATATATTTTCCCATCACAAAAGAATGACTGGAAAAGTGGTGATTACTGAGCTATGTACCAGTGGCCTAAATCTGCTCAAAAGCTCCACTAATTGCAAGCAAACACGATCTTGGGGAATAGAGAGAGAGTCACAAATGCATGTACAGAAAACATCCAAGAAAGAGGAGACAAGAACATTCTTCAAGGAATAGAGCAAGAACATACTAGAGCTTGGCAGCTTCTGCCCTGCTTTGATTGGATGGGTGGCAGCTATTAAAGGGCACTGCCAAAAAGATCGGCATTAGGCTGGATGGGATTTCCCTGGGAATATGAAAAACAACAGGCCAGGAAACAGAAATGTTGCAACACTGATTCATTTTTTTTAAGTAGTCACAGAGTCTTAATATAAATACCCGCAGATCACGTCAGAAGGGAATCACGAGGAAGATGTCCCAGGAGCTCTTGTTAGAACTGATGGATTTCAGGATTTATATTGCTACTGTTAGTAACATGGGAGCTGAGTTCTCTTTGGAACAGTGAAGGAAGCAGCTTGAGAAGCAAATGTAGGGTTTCAAGGCATGAAGATGCAACTTTTGCATCAAACTGCTTTTAAAACTGGAATCAATTGCTAAGAAAAAGACTTGTCTTAGGGGAAGTCCTCGGGAATCTCACACATTCTTGCAAACTGCATTCAAACTGCAAGAAAAATACATTTCTCAAAGAAGCAGTCAAGAAGCATCTAGGTGGTACTAAACAGTATCATAGAAAAACCCAAGAGAAAGCCATACAATAGCCTTTAGGCTTTCTGAATATTCTCGCGCACTCAAAGCAATTTCCTACAGATCTGTTAGCCATAGCTCATGTTTACATGCGTCTTTCTCCCCTTCCATTGCTCCACTCACTTTTAGACAACATGTGAGCTCTGCGAATGTGTGAAGAAAGCAGGGAGTAATTATCATCGTTCATAGCTTGAGATATCTTATCTATGTAGCAGTAAGCCATCCTAGTGGCCTGGAGGGTCCATCAGTGCCTTTCTACTGAATTCAGTGAGCTAACAAAAAATATACCCAAAGCGAATCCATGTCTCATCTCTTCTAACAGAACAAGAGAAAGATGACACTCTCTCCTCCTCAAACCCAAATGTCATCCAAATCCCAAATCTACATTTATATTCCCTAGAAGATGAGGATTTCTTTCCAGATCCTTGTCCCAAAGGGGCAGGGGCTCTGCTGAGTCCATGAGGTAGAACAGACACCAGCAGTGTCTCCATAAACGCCCCAGCTATCTGCTCAGCCTCAGATGTGCATCAGTGTGAAGCGACTGCTGAGCAGGGTAAAGAAAAGGTTTTTCCCAGAGGTCTATTGACAGGGATGTGGGAAATATGAGTAGATATCATGAAGAGAGTCCCACTGACTTCAAGGTTCATGAAACATAGTCAGCACTGTAAGAACCGAGCTCTTCTTATAGAGGCAAAGGAGGTTTAATGGTACGGTGCTGGAGAAGCCCTTTTGTGCCTCTTTGGTGGGGAGCATGGAGTTACTCTCAGGATCAAAAACCTGTTCTTCGGCTAGAATAAAAACATTTGCTTGTGTTTTGCTGTGAAAACATTGTGATTTGCTGTCTTGTCCGTGATTAATGTCGGTCTTTCGAAAAATTGTTTTTCTTTGTGCTATGTAAATAAAGCTTCTTCCCAGTGTTGTTGAAATGCTGGCTTTCATTATGCATGGCAAAAGAGAGGCTGATGATGCTTTATGATCTTTAGCAAGTACCATAGACATTTCTGGAACATGAAATCAAAAATAAGAGCAAGTAGCATTAAAAAGTTCTTTGAGCTAATTTCTCTAACCAGAACATGAAAGTTCCTTTTCATTTAGTTCATGTGAACAGCATTCAAAGCAAAATAAAAATTATTCTGAAACTGAGTATTTTTCTGGAATGGAGTCAGAGTGCTGGAATAGAGTCAAAGCAAAACCTTTTTATGACAACTGAATTTGAGTACTGGATTTCTTATTTGATGTGACATCCCATCAGAAGATCCTCCAGGCACTGTGCGTGGATCACCTCTAAAATCCAAACATCCTAATATTATACTTCTGTTCCTCTTTGATTGTTATAATTCACTTTCACATCAGCTTCTTGGAAGGAAAAGCCAGAAGCATCCACAACTTTTTATGCCAAATATATCTCTTAAATAAAGGTGATCATGAAGCCTCTTTCCCTCCCACTGGTAACTCCATCATGTTGCAGTGGCAACAACACTGTGGCTGGCTTTCACAGAAAAGATTTTGAACAAAGGCTGGGAAAAGGGATGGTTCTTCAGGCAGAATGGGACTGCATGACTGCATTGACTCCTGTCAAATTCTGCCAGTCATACCATCAGCTCATTGTACGTTTCCGACTGGTGAACTTCTTTGATCATGATTTAATTGCTGAATCAAAGCATGAAAAACCCTCAAGATCAGCTAACTCTTGGCAGACCTTCAGGTCTGTGGATCACAATTTGGAAACTACTGATGAACCCACCTTACATCATGACGGCTAACAACTGAATGTACCTCATCCCTAAGTGGCTTAATGAAGTAGGTTTGGGCAATGTGAGAGGTGAGTAGCAGCGAGATCTTACTGAGTATCACTGTGATGTATGTGATTTAGACCACATCCAAGAGGTGTCTCATTTTCAGGAGATCAAAAGGTAGAGTGCCTTCCAGAAAAGAAAACTTATTATACTAAAAATAAAAGGAAGCATCCTCAAATTTCTGTTTGATTAAACATGGAGATTGCACTAAAGTAATGTTTATTTTTAACAGGAGGTTAAAGCCGAGATGCCAACACAGCTTTGCCTGCTGTAGAAATGTGGTAACTTACGTATGCACATCCAGGCACCAAGAGACTGAAATTCAACCTGTGCTTCAACAAAGATCTTCCTATTCAATACCAGCGCAAGTCAACCATATTGTCCTGACCATCCAGGACCTTCTCAGACCTAATTACTACATCTCTGATCCTCTCTATGTTGTCCTATACCCTCTCCAATACACAAGGGCTAACTTGGAAACCGTTTCTCACAACATTCTGTTTCCTCTTTGCTGCATCCTACCTAGGAAAGTATTTTCTGAACTGATCTCCCAGGTGTCTATTCTGACATGTCTTCAAATCCCCAGCAGGATTATTTTTTAAAAGATTGTGTGTTCTTTGAAACGTTAAACATGTGCATGATCAAATGAAAAAAAAAAAAAGCCCGAAGTCAGTGGACTCTTCACAATGAACCTCCTTGACTTTTCAGAAACTCCTGTCATGAAGGATATGACCTGACTGCTTTCCTGCTTCACACGTCTCCCAGCAGTGAGGTGCTGCTTAAGGCAGAGACACAGCACTGTAACTAATCTGAAATGAAGGAAAACATTTAACCTACAGTCCCTCATATTCAGAACAAATAACTGTCTCTGTGTCCCTTGCGCATGTTTGATGGAGTCAGAAACAGGTTATTAATGAAGAATAACTCCATAAAAATGAACTTGCTCCAATCAGTCTTCTAGCAGCACAACATCAAGGGGAGATGCCAGTCAAGCAGCTAATATTAAACCTGTAAATCTTTACCTATTTAGGGTGCTTTAATCATTTCCTGTGAATTAATACCATAAAATGTGATTTATAGCTTAAGGAGGAAGATCCTTATAACCATTAATATACAAATTCAATCAACAGACATTTGGAAATTACAGATTCACTGGAGCTGTGTGTTGCTCAACAGAAAACCAATCCTGCCTCCTTCTCTGCAGAGAAAGCTGGGCTTCAAATGAGGGTATAGGTGCAGTTTCATCAATGCTGCATTCCAGGAAACTCCTCACAGGCTTTCTTCAACAGATGGTCTTCTTAATTTGGTACAAGGTACAAGATTTATAGACAACCCTCAGCAACACGGGAAGTGCTTTAGGTGTCAAATGAAGCAATAAACAAACGGGAGAACAATGGTCTCTTAGCAAACAAATTCTCTAACCTCTCAAGGATTGCTATGACCCTGCTGGTCCTACACGTATATCTGAGAGAAAATAAAAAACTATTTAGGGTGGGGTTTTTAACATGGAAAAGTTGATCTAATCTTTGTCTAGTTTTGCTGCAAATTATGAATGGTAGTCGAAGAGTCCACTCAAGCATGAAATCCCAGATATGTTGAGCTTATCGGAAACAGAGGTTTGCATGCAGTCTATCTACCACAGTCTCCAGTACACCTAGATATGGCCTGAATGTTTCCTCCTGAGCAGTCCTACCTCTCAGCCTCTAACATCTTCTTGTGACTGTCCTGTCACCACTGTGTACCAAACATGGTTAAAAACAGGGACATCTGTTCCACGTTTCTTCCTCTCTCTCACCACAGGTGACTCTGCCAAGTGCCCCTCACTTATCTATTCCTGGCTACCATTGATTTTGCTCTTTCCTTTGCCCCATATGCACAGGCTCTGTGTCACTGGTTCCAGTGTCCCTTTTTCTCTTCGGCATCCCTGCAGATTAATACACACTGCATCCCTAAAGTATATATGAAGGACTAATTTTCCTTTTCAAATTTAAGCATTTGCTTGAGGTACCCAAAATAGAAAATGTGTTGCCCTTTGCTTCCTTTACCATGCGTGAAGACAGACAGTATGTTGACAGGCTGACTCGGGTTTTAGGTGAGCAGAATTGCTCTCTGGAGATACCTCCTGGTTTCTACTGACAGGAGAAAGCTCAGGGTTACTGGCTTTCTAATGCATCACTGAAGTGCTTACAGGGGATGGATCCAGGACAAAGTATAGACATTTTTCCAATCCCTGATTTGCGATTCTTCTTCTCTCAACCTGTTTCTTTTTGCAAGATTCAAGTTGCTTTGCCTTGTCTGGTTTACATAGACAATCTGATTTTAACTAAAAAGGAAGCTTGAACCACCAGTTCAAGAAGAGTTTTTGTAACACAGCTCACCAGTGTGGGGGGAAGGCACTGTAAAGTTTTCCAAACAACTTTTTCACATTTGTTCCAAAAGCCAAACTACCCTACCCGTACAGACTGATATTTATACCTCTGTGGTGAGAAGAAACAAAAGATAGAAATTGGAACCTTGAGTACTCATTCAGTAGCTGAGAGCAAGAGGCTTTCAAAGAGCCAGAATCTGCTGCGAAGGACAGCTAAGCTTTTGCCTCAGGGCATTTAAAACTTCCCTTTCTCCTGCTCCATCTTTTCCCTTCTTTCCTGATCCCTTCTCCAGCATACGTCTGCTAAAGATCTCAGCCTGAGGAACAGAACTGGGAGGAAGCCAATCTCCAATTCATCCTGGGATCTTACAGTTTGATTTAATTTTCCATACGGCCCGACTGCTTCTTTAGTAATGATGTACATCCTGGCTAGCCTGACAAAAGCAGCGCTGGTTTTCCTGTAGAGCACCAGCATGATGGAGTTTCATAGGCAATTTGATACACTTGCTACTGGTCCAAGTGCACCAGCACTTAGACAGCATCCGGCTTTGTTTTACAGACAGAGAAATTGCCAAAACGTCCATTAATATCAGTTGTACCACACTAGGCCCGTGGAAACAAGATGGAAAGGATAAAAGTTAGGGAATGTGATACAAGTAGGAAGACAGAGAGGACAGCATGTTTTGCGAGAGGATGGGGGAGAAGAAACACACCTAAAGAAGGATGGGTAGGTGCAGAGAAAGGACAGTTATTACAGGAAAAGCAACAGACATTATCTTGAAAGGAATGCAAGGAAATTTTACAGTTATTGTTGAGAAGTATCTTCTTCTTACTAGATGGGTTATGATTGATGATTCATTTTTTTCAAATGAAGCATTTAGCTCAGAGTGGTTTTGGAGGGTTTGAAAGGAAAGAACAGCTGTCTATGGCAGGAGGAGCCGGTTGGATGGATCAGACTACAAGTTCAGATGCTTTTGTTCCCAACATCTACAAAACTTTTTAAACAAGAACCTTTCTGACACAGAGTAGATGTAAAGAGGGAGAAAAATGCACACATAGAAATGGAAAAAAGGAAATATGTAATAAGGGCTTTGGCTGTAGTCTTTATTTAATGTCATGGGACTATGAATTTTCCTCATTCTCCCTGAATGAAGTCTCTAACTATGTATCTTTGGCAGCTGACACAGCAGCAATAGCTCCAGTTTGATCACTGTGAACACTGCATTGGCTGTACTTTCAAATCATCTCAGCATCCAGCAGCTTCCAATTTTTTTTGCCAAAACAGGAGACGCACACACTTTCCTACCTGTATCCTAAGAACAGAGATGACGCTGGAAAATACCATCCAAAAAAGAACGGTTTTACTTGGCAGGAACAAGATAAACCCATGTTTGTTGAGCCCATCTCACCTTAAGTCTGATTTGGTCAATCTATAATGAAGGTCTAGCTTACAGACTGCAGCACACTTGAAGGAGCCCGTCATTTAAATGCCGTATTGCAGTCCAAATACCTTTTTACCAAATATTATGATAACTTAGGAGAGCACAAGGACATGAGAACTGTTAGTAGGGCAGTGATTTCTGGAAAGAAAGTATCTGGCAGTCAGGTAAATATTCACCTCGATCTAGATGAAAACCAGCAGAACCTGCACTATTGAACTCCATCTTCCATGCTGCCACCCTCGACACACGCATTTATACACCTTTGTTCTGCACTCTTCAAAAGTGGACAAGCACAATTTACTGTAGGAAATTGAAATTGTAAACTCTTGGCTAATGTCAGCAAAACAAAACCAAACAAAAGAAACCAATTTGCTTGCCCATCAAAAATATAGTATTGCATTTAATGGAGACCACATACTTAAAGTGGGAAACACACTATACTCACTTAAGATCCAGTTCATTAAATATTCCCTATACTCTTGGTGTAAGAAAGAACAGACCACATGTGTGTGGGAGCATAATTTCCTGGAGGCAACATTTTATCTTTGATTTCCATTAGGTCTTTCATGAACACACCACTCAATCCCCTCTGCCTAACTGCCCCTGCTGTGCCAGTGATCATACAGTATGTAACGTCAAGTCTGCCTTCGTTGGGACTGGGATCAATTAGAAGGCCCAATATTCAAATTACATGCTTGACTCCCAAAGCGTTGCCACACTTACTCCCTGAGAATAACACAAGTATGTCAAACTGTTCCACAGCACATGGTTTTTGGACTGCATTTTGCATTATGTTTTCACGTGAACCCAAACCAAATTTGTACCCACTGCTTTGCACACCCAGGAGGGCTTTGGGTAGGAGCACTGAAGTCCTGGATTCACCCGATCTCACCGGTGGCATCTCGGTTAGGTGATGACTCACCCAGGCTCTGTAATTAACAACAGGCTACAACCTCTTTAGAAGATGATTCATCCCATAGGTGGGCTGAAAAACTGCCTAAATATGCTCATTTCTCTCTGGTATCTGTAAAAGATTGTCTTTGTTGACTGGGCTATTCATTTAGTGAGGTGGGATTAACCTGGGACACAATTACAGGTTGTGGAGGGAGAGGCATGTGGAATCAGCATGTGGAAATCCCGTCATGGGAGCAGCCATCAGTTCAGTGATACCCCCAAAACCGAGACCAGAAAAAAAACAGCTATGAGGGGCACAAAGTTCACAAGCTGCTCCTGAAATCTCCAGCCTCAGGGAAGAAGACAGTAAAATGTTGTGAATATAAACAGGGACTTTACGGGAACTTGACAAAACCCATACTTTTATAGTTATTTGCACATAATTGCCCGTCACATAATTCACTGCAGAAGAGAGAATCCCTTTGATTCCAGTCAGAACTGGCGGGAGCCCAGGCGTTACTGCACAGGGAAGGAACCAAACCCAGAGCCATTTTAATCTGGTCTGGGGAGCGAAGGGAAGTCCTACCACCCCGCTGCACTGCAAGTCGAATTTATCCAGCTCCCTGTCACTCTGCTGTAGCTGTGATTTCTAATGGAGACTGACTTTATTCCTATTTGTTTGCTTCAACAAATAAGTTTTCAGTTTATGTCCCCTCACTGCCTCCCTCTCTCTGCCCTGAAACCAGTCTCCTGATTACCAAGATACGGAAAGTTTTAGGAAGAGGGCCAAACTGGGGGAATTTTTTTTTTTTTTAGGCTCTTTTCAGCTTGCATGGGGCTGTATTATGGATGGTTGTCCTGCTAGGCAGAGCAAGGAAACCTCAAAACATTACTGCAGAGTTTCATCAAAACTAAGAGACTGTGCAGAATTCTTTTGTCGATTTGAAAATATGCGTCAGTAACCCCAACTCATTCATCCCGAACAAAATAGCTGCAAACGTTCGTTTCGCCAATACACAGGCCTTAAGAAATGTGCAATTTCACAGCAGCAACAGAACATTTATATTGCGAATGTTAACCTAACTTCTAAGCTCCTGTAGGAAACTCTAAAATTGTTTAGCAAGAAGGGCTTTCTAAGCTGAGAATCAAGCTGTGAGAAAGAATAAAAAAAGAGCATTCATTTAAACATTTTCAGAAGCCCCTAAAAATGCCATTTTCACACAGTAAATCCGCTGCACTTGAATGTCTGCTGGCTTTCTGAAAGGAATGCTCTTCACTGGGATGCAGCCTGCTGTGGTCAAGTATGATGGAAATAAAAGTGTTGCTAATGGTGATTGAAAAGGATTCCCACTGTTGCTGGCCAGTGTTGGTTTTAGATGGGCCAACTTTGTCGAACGGAGAGCAACGGGAGACAGCAAACTTTCTTTAAGGCTCTCTAAACTTTGAGTCACCTCTGCTTCCCTTCCTTTTAACACTAGCCTGGCCCGTTGTTTCTCCACAGAGCTTTATATTAACTCAGTCTGGACCAGACGGTCACTGGAAATGTAAAGATGCAGGTTTTCACACAAACGGAGCAACACACAAAAAAAGAAACAAACCATGGGAACGAGCATTAGCACAGCAACAAGTCAACAAGCCCAAAATTCTTCTTCATTGTGGGTTAGCCCAAGAAACAAAATTGCTACTCAAGGGTAAATATCCCTCCATGCACTTTAACCGTGATAGTTTACAGTGATGGCAACTCTTGGGAGCAGGGCTCGGCTGTGTCAGGCTTCTTGCCTTTCTAAGAAAAATCCACTTTGCCCAGGCACAGAAACTTTGCTCAGCTAGTAAACGGCAACCCTAAGGGCAGGCAGCAAGGCTGAGGCAGGGAACTGGGGAAAGCGGGAATTGGACTTCAGTCTCCTGAATCCCCATTCGATGCATTAAGCACAAGACATTCCTCATCTGCAGTCAGACTGGACTTCTTTTAATGGCTTTTCTGCCTTGCATGCTGCAGGATCAGGACAGCCCAGCTGCAAATTTCCACTAGTGGCTGATAGTTTAACTGGGCTCCGTTTCTCCTTATAGCTCACTAATTACACTGCCTTGAGACTTCAGAAGGATCCTGTACCTTCAGGCTCAGATAGAACTTGATAATCGAGGCCCTCAGCCACAGTGAAAGAAAATCAATTAATGACATTAAGGAGCAGAAAAAATCAGAAAGAATTAAGGAAAACCTGTCTTTCTTGTGTGGGCTACAGCTGCCTGAGCACTAGAAGTGCAGATATCTTCTGAGCTTTGCAATAGTGATGATGCTGAGGACATGTGGAGCTCTCCTGTAGTTTTACATGTGGGTGTCCCCTTGCACCTCATGGGTGTCTCCTCCCTGGCCCCAACCAGAGAGCTCATATGGCTGCATGGCTGAGGAACCTGAGCCAGCTGAAAACAAACCTGACAAAATACAGTAACGGGTCACTCAGGCTGGGGCGATGGTTGCCTCAGCCAATATGATTGTCTAATAGCACGACTGTTGGTGTTTAAATAAGTGTATCAGCCTAGAGCCTTCAAGGTGAGAAGAGCAGAGTGTAGAGTGGAGGGCAGTAGTAGGTTACATGCTTTGTCCTAGATGCCTGATTTCTGCTCAAGTTGAACATCAAGGTCATCATGCATTGTTTGATCCAGGCTCTCCTGACTGATCCACCCCTGCAAGAACCATGAGCCCCACCAGAATCTCTTAGGCTTTCTGTTGGGCTATGTTTACTCACTCAGTATGAGGGGACATAAAGGGGAAGATGAGCCAAAACTTAAATGTACTTTTAAAGGAGATTTTGATGGCTTTCATTTCAATGTATACAATCCCAGCAACAAAGCTGGCCCTTCTTGGGTTATTTTCAGTATATAAAGAGCTTATCCAGGTCTAGGAGACAATCTCACATGGCACAATGCAAGTAGTAATTGGGCCTTCTACACACTGCTCTTTTTGATCAGTTTGGCTTAGCCTTCTTCAGCAAAATGTCAAGATGTGGATTAAAGACTCTAAAAGAGCGCTCACTTTCAGGCCCCAAAATACACAGAGATGTGCAGCAATTCTCAACTTTTTTTTTCCTACTGCCTCACAGGTATCTATTGCAAGTGGTAATAACTTTGAACATACATATTGCTACATCCATGACTGAAAAATACAACTCTTGCACCTCATCACAGCCTCTGACAAGCCCCATGAGACAGCTGAGAGGGTGGTAGCTAGCTCTCAGTCATTCTGTGCTAACTGTGACTGCGCCCAGCCTGCTTGCTCTACCTGTGGAGGCTGGCTGGACCACTGGAAAGCTGAATGTGCCACAACTGGTTTGCCAAGAAAGACATAAACTGGCCAGAAGATGCCTAGAAGCTACGGTGAAGCTCTCATTTTGCATATTCAAGTATGAGTGTGCAGGTGCTGTGCAAGAAAAGCACACAGAACTCCTTGGAGTAAAGTCTTTGCTCTTGATCTACAAGCAAGGTACCTCTTCAGTGCGTTCACAGCCCGCCCTTGTGCCTCCAGTCACCAATACACTCCCCAGCTTGCTCATGGGTAACCTGACACTGAGCGAAGAGCCTCACAAATCACCCAAGCAGGGATGCACTGGACATGCCCACCCTGAGTAGGGAGAGCAGCCCTCAGCCTGGCTCCCAAGGAGACTCCGAGGTCAGAGAGACAACAGGCCTGTGGGCACAGGCTAAGGTGCGGCTGCAACACGCCCTCCAAAATATGTTCAAATGTCAACTGTGAGTGCTGCAGAGAAGTATCACGAAAGGGCAAACAATGCAGTCCTCCCGGTCGGGGCAGTGCCTGCCGCACCTCGGCAGCTCTGAGCACTGAGCGTGCTGCTGGCCTGCACGGTCACTGTGGTGGGAAGGAGAACATGCGAGCTGCTATTGCAAGCGCACAAGTACTCAGGGTGACCCCAATGACCGCTGTTTCTGAACGGCCATAAACCATCGGCCATGATGTTTTCCTGTTTTTTTCCTCCTCTGTAAATCACAGAGTGAGGAAATAAAAAGGACAAACAGCTGGGAAGAGCATGTAAGCAGCTGTGGCACCAAAAGCCCTGGCTTTTCTGTCTTGCTACATCTTCTGACTTCTTAATATATTCATTCCACTTACCACACTACAGCCTCATCTTCATCCTGCAGATCTCACTGATCAACTAGGATCTACCTCAGAACTACCGAGCTGGAAGTGTCTAAAGAGAAGTTTGTGCATCTCCTTTTTATTCTGCTCCTGCTTCCCAACAGGGTCATTCTGCTCTCTGATTGCCTTTTCCAGGTTCATGTCATGCTCATTTTAGACCCTTGCAACAGTGAATTATCTGAATACCGGTGTGTGCAACCCAGTGTCAAATGCACGGCTGTCTTTACAAGAAACTAAGCGTGCAAATAAAACCCCACTATGACTTCTTTCTTGGACCCAACAGAAGAACTAAGAAATTTCTTTTCAAATTAAGGCAAGACTAGAACTTGGCTTGGTGGCCATAACAACCTCCACGTGCCTCACTTTTTTCTCGGGTTGCTGAACTATGCAGAAAAAGCTGCAAGTAAAAACACCCAGGTGAGAGAAAGACATTACTGTGTTAGGAAACTTCTCCGTATATAACACAAACAACGTCATCACACTTTTAAGACTCTGAAGAGGAGCAGCAGTTTCCTGTTGGAGGTACCAGCAAACATGAAGTCACACAGAAGAAACAGGCAAAGACGAGGTGCTACTGTGTGAGGGCTCTGCCTATCCCTTATCTCCTCTGGAGGCTGGTAAAGGGCTTTCTAGAGTCCTGCTGTGAATTTGTCTCAGTGTTTTTTAAGGGCCCTTAAAAATGTCATTTGTCACAGAGTAAATCCTGGATGTCTGGTTACTTTCTGCAGGGAACACTCTTTGCTGGGCTGCAGCTTGCCAGGGGTCAAATATGACAGAAATGAAGTGTTGCTAATAGTGATTGAAAAGGATTCCTACTGTTTGTGGCCGGTGCTGGTTATTAGAGAGGCCAGATTTGTGGCACAGAAAGCAGCAGGAGACAGTAAACTTTCCCTGAGACTTACTAAACTTTGAGTCACCTCTGCTACCAGTGCCATTCTGTCAGACCTATTTGGAGAAAACTGATATTATAATTACTAATCTCAGCGAGGGCCTAATGCGCAACCTGAGGCACTCCTCTGCCGGGCGTGTAATTATGGAGGGGCTGGGGAAGCCTGCGGGCACTGCCTCTGCCCCCCACCCCGAAAACGCACGGGATTAGGTTACCGCTCCATCCAGGCTGCCGGGGACAGGTAAGTGAGCAGCAGAGTCGCTGGCCTGCCATGAGAGAAAATTATTATTGTCAAAACCAACCGCCCGCTATTAAAGGTTTGAATGTCACCTCAAAAGAGCTCCTTTTCTGACCTTTAAGCGGTGGCGTCTAAAGGGCTGTTTGAAGCACGAATTCGTCCCCCTCTCAGGCAGCAAATATGGACGGCTGAGAACATTCTTATTTTCTTTTATTATTTCCTCCGCCCCTTCCCCACCCTGCTCTTTTCTGCACCTGCTGGATTAAACTTTCACATAAAATCAGTTTTGGCTGGATATGATTTAACTTTATCCTCTGCAGTCTCTTTTATACATTGTAAACACATTCCTTCAAACCTCAAGCACAGCTTATTATTAACAAGTTCAGTGCCGAGAAGGTTTGTTCACCGAAAGGCGATGAACCACTGATCTTAAAAAGAGAAATGGGGCATTATTCAAGTAGACCATAACAAAGAAGGTGCAGTAGAAAGCAGCAACATAAAAACCAAATGCAGACTGAGGCCCTGATGCTGTAAACCCTATATACACGCTGACTTAAAGCGAGTGAGTGGTCCTTCTGCAAAAGGTGGTATAACCCTGCCAAAAATTAAATGTGGACAGAAATGCTGTGCAGGATCTGGCCAGGAGGACCAGGAACGGCAACAGATTGATCACCTTTGTGGGGTGCTGAGCAGGCTGCTGCTCTATTGAGTTCTATAGCAATAGAGAGAACTTAGCACGTCAGAGCATTGAATTTCTGAGCCTGGAAGAGACCTGGGCTCTGGAATGGATTAAAGTCACATGTGATGTATTTGGAAAGGCCTTCGTTCAGTCTTGGTGCTCAGTAACAGCAACCGCCATTTATTCTGGTTACTACAATTCATTTGGACAGTGTTTACAATATCGTCCCCTTCCTCCATTATTAGACAAACAACTTTGATAGGTAGCCTTTTATTTTTTACAGCATTTCAGAGCAGAATAAACGCGCAGCCCGAGTTATTTATGGAGTGAGCTTTCTCTATGAGGTGCCTTTGCCAAGGAAGTGTGAATTCTCATAGTGCACACACTGTGTATGTTCAACCAGACAACAGTGACCCAGCAGCCAGTGAAGACGGGGGGAAAGGAAAAACACATGCAAGACACCATCTTTTACATGTCATGTCATTGGAAAAATCCTCCCCATAAACTTCAGGGAACTATGTGCCAAACAGTATTTTACTGACTCAGAAAAGGGATCAGAACTGGTATATAGGGTTTTTTCCTGCTGGGCAGGGTAGCATAAGAAATATGTGAAGCTTCATTTCCCTGTTTGTGCTTGTTCCTTAGGGAATGCCACGTCAGTTGTTTGGGACAGTGTGGCTGGCATTTGGTGGCCTTGAGTACTGCAGATGGTTACAGAAAGGCAGCCTCACAAGTGACAGGCTTTTCTAAAACTTTAGGATGAAGATTTCATTTTTTTCTAATTAAAGGAGTAGAGATTCAGAGGAAAGGAGAAAGAACAAGACTAGCAAGTTTCCTTCCACATGACTTTGACATCTGCTACTGCATCAAAACTTGTCTGCAGGCAGGCTAGCAGAGGACTACACTCAAAACTAATTGACAAATTCTGATTTCCTGTTACATCCAGCAGCTTAAGTGCAGGCTCTATCACGTTGCATCTGTTTAATTTCTGATCTTTTATCTCACCAATAAGATGGGATTATGCAGCAAAGCTGCGTCGACATCAGCAAAGGAGCTCTGGGTCATGGATTCAGAAGCTTATGGGACAGTTTAACAGTTGCAGTCAGTTTAGCAGTATGCGTATTTATAAACATTAACCATGGACTTGCTGTATTTCTTGATTTCAATTAAAACACACAAAAAATGACCATACAAGCAGCTCTTGCTGTCTCAACCATTAATTAAACTTCCAGTTGCAAATGCTGGGGCCATACCACAGCTGAAAGATCCACCCCAGCACACCCCTAGCCCCCTACATATACAAATAATGAATTAACTGAGCACATAAATAAATCAAAGAGGCAAAACAGCTTGTCAGAAAAGAAACAACAAGAAAAGTAAAATAAATAGCTTTGACTGCAAGCTCAGATGCATTTGCCTTTTGGAATAAAGGCAGTTTAAGTGTTTACTGTATGTTCACGACAAAGTTGATTTGAGGTCAGAAAAGTGAGGAAAAACTTCAAAGACTGTGACAGATTCTGCAAGGTATTATTGTCCTGCTCCAAGGACAGGTTTCTTACTATGACTAGGAAGTTCTGAAAAATTCACTTTATTCTGGCTTCCATGAAAAATTGTGCTTCTAAATCCAGAGGAACCAAAAACTGCACTCTGCATTATTAAAGAGCAGCTAGTCTTCCAATTTCTTGCAAAGCACTTTTGGAAACCATCCCCTCCATCTAGACATGATCAAAAAAATGATGTTACTTGTCACTGTAATGTAAAGTTAAATAATAATGCTAATTTCACATGTCATGTTACAGGAATGATTGATATAAATAAATCTGGGGTTGTTTGATAAGAAATACACAAACACGTCCCTTCTCTTTCAGAAAAGTTCATATGAGCCAAAGCCAAGCCTCTAATGTTTTTTATCAGATCATTCCTCATTTTGAATATTTTCCCATGACTTAGTGCATTTTTTAATAAAAAGATAAAGTCTTTTTATAGGATAGACTTCTCCTTGCACAGTTAATACTGGAGCAATCTCAGGTCTTCTTTCAAAACATTTGAAACTAGATTTGCTGCATTAACAAATATGAAATAGAGCAACAGTAGAAGATTAACTTGTGTCAGCTCTCACTGTCTCTGCTCTTAAATTATCCTCATTTATAGCACAGCAGCACCTAAATGCCTTCCACATGATCCCTTGCGCTAGACTCTCCCTAGGGAGCTGCACTGGAAGACACTGTCTGGAAGACTTCAGACTCAGAAACTCTATCTTCCAGTGACCTGTAGCATGATCCACACACTCTGATCTTCCAGTGATCCACAGGATCCCTGAGATCCTGTGTCTCCAGTTCTGCAGGGAAGAGGGTCTTCCAGCTCAGAGATGAAGATGACTGGCAGGAGTGACTGTTTATCTGGATATTAAAACTGCCTGGAGTAGCAACACTCGAAGCTAAGAAAGATTTTGGTCAGGGCATATCACGCCATCCTCAACTCTAGATGACCACAACAAGACTAACCTTCAAACAGTGGCAATTATCCCGCTGTAGCACGATCTTCCCTCTGAATCAGGTACTGCCAAATTCAGAAGACAGAGACAAACCAGCATAGAGGACACTCAAAACTTGTCACCTTTTGTGAATACAGATAATTTTCAAATTAGTCCCTTAAAACCAAAATACAGCACTTTTCTGTAAGTACTTATCTTTGAATCCAACTCTCCTTGCAGTTGGCATAATTAATAGCATGCCACTCTTCATCCTTGTTCTTACACAAAATAAAAGCAGTAGAAGACATGTAAAGGAGCACACAGTAACTCATTAATGCATCTGCCCCAGGAGTCTAGTTTTATAGATTTCTCAGCTGGCCATGGCATTCTCAGCTGTGCGGGAGTCTGAAATCACAAAGACGAGGTGTGCTTTCTTAAAATAAACATCAGCCTCAACTCCAGAGAAGACTCTTTGGTGTTATTCATTGCAGCTGTAGCTCGCTACATGAATATTCCCTCCAGGGAGGGGAGTAACTCTCAGACGGGATAAAGCTACCTTGGCCAACTTCATAATAGACCTGGCATAAAGCGGCTTTTTAGGGGATGGGCTGTGTACAAGAGGGACTGTGACCAAAATAAGAACATGCACCAGGAGTTTGCAAATACTGTCTCCAGGGAGACATTTATTGTCCTTCTGCAGAAGAAAATCCACAAACTATTTTGAGCTTCCTGCCAGCTTTCCTTCACCTTGTCAAGAGCAAGTGGGCTAGGAGAGGATACAGTCCAAAACCTGCCTTCCACATCTCATTTGTGCACCTAGAGGTTTTGTCCTCATGACCTGGGCAGCTAAGTCTTCTAATCTGACACGGAAGGGGAGGGATTTGTTTACAGACAGAATTATTTCCTTGTTTACTGAGATGAGTTTTCTCAGTGCTGACTTGTTTTATTACTCTTAAATTACAATCAAGTACACCATAATTTGGCCAGGCTTGACATCTGCTTTCACTAGCTCTCGATATTTCGCAAAAGCCCTTCAAGAAATGCAAGAGAACCACTTTGAAAAAGCAAAGCATTCACACCTCAGCGTACATAATTAGAATGCAAAAGGTTTAACTCTTTTTAAGTTTTTTTTCCCTGTTCAAGTTTTCACTTCAGGTTCCTTAACATATGTAGAGCAGTCAGTTAGGTTTATGAAGCACCGCATCCACCCGGTATCACGCAAAGGTACATTTGCTGCTGTGGCAACCCAGACCACCTTCTCAAACACACCATCACAGCCCAGTCCCACACCTCAGCCAAAATCTGTAGCCTTTAAACAAATCTCTCTGGGAAAACAACTGCAATACAGTACATCTTCCTTCTTAAAATGCAAAGCTGTTGTCTAAGTAAGCCTGGTTTTTCTGTATGCAGTTGCCATTCTCTGCTTGTTTCCTAACACAGGAAGATGCTATTCTCCTAAAAGAAGGGAAAAGCAATGCCCAGTATTCCTTTCCCCTAGTCCTAGAAGAGAATAACAAAAAGAGGTTAACTATTAACCCAACTGTCACACCTCAGGCAAAACAAGGCAGCGGGATCCAGGAGGTATGCTGATTTACACGTGGCAGAGAGCGGTCGTTTACCCCGTGCTGCGCCGAGGATTCTGAAGGACTGTATTTTCCTTTGGTTTATTTTTTTTTTGCGTGTCAATACACACACTGCTATGTGCTCATGGAAAAAATTCATGCTGTAGCAACGCTGTCCCTTCTGAATGTGCAATCTGAAGCACAGTGCAAGAAATTCATGGAAATAACAGGATCCAATCCTTGGAGTATTTTCGAATCAATAGTCTCTTTATTTATATTGTAGCTGCATTCCAATTTATCACTTACAAATATCCTCTGTAATAAATAAGGGAAGGAAATAGAAATATTACAATAAAATTGTAATAATTCAACCCTAGCCCTGTACATAATAAAGTTGCAGAGGGAATCTGTGCTTTTTTGGTTGCCACTAAGCATCAGCAACAACTGATGGTCTTAAGTTAACAAGCTAATATTTCATCCATGGATACCAGAGTGATAATGGCTAAATATGCCAGTCGAGGGAATGAGCACATGTGCAGCTATTTGCCTGACACAACTTCTGCTGTCATGGCCTATTAAAACCAGTTTACATGTGCATGTCGAATTTGATGAATATGTATGTGACCTCTTTCATAGCTATCACTCATTGGACTGTAGCCCTCATGGCAGAAAAAAACAGCACCTCTCATTAAACACAGCTTGACTTACAGGCATGTTATGTTAATATTCCTTCAGAACTTTAGGGGGTTTTCTTCTTTTAATAAATCCTCAGAATAAAATAATTTTAAAGTATAATTTAAAAAACCCCCCAACTTTCCTACTTCCGCTTTCACTTGGTGAACATGTTTTGAAATTTTCCTTATCTACTAGAAGATACGTAAATGAGTTTATAGATAACATTCAACTGATGGTAGCCAAATGTGATTTCTCTTATGCAGGGTCTTGAACAGAAATAAGTATTTTTAAACAAAACGAAACAAAACAAATACCCAGAATAGAACAGATTTTTTAAGGTAAAAATGGGACTGCCTGTCTTGAACAATCATACTTGACCTAAATCTAAATGGTACTATGCATTAGAGTCTAAACATATGCAGCGAGCGTTCCCTGTTACCTTGCAGTTATCCCACTTTTTCTGCACCTAGATGGAAGGAGAACTGAAAGTAGGATCTATGTTGCTACAGAAAGTGCTTTCACCCAGTTTCTTACAGAAATTGTAAAGCCTCAAGAGGCAGAGGAAAGCATCCAAGCTTTTGGTGTTTATGAGAATCCAAATGAACCTCTGAATCTTTTGAGGTTTCTTCGTTGCTGTTTAAAAAGCATAAATTATAGAGTATAAGCAAGGATGCAGCCAGATTGTGCAGTCCATATATGGCAAATATTTACTCACATGAGCATTTCCACTCCATCTGCTCTGCAGATAGAGTAAATATTTCACAAACTGACACTTAATTTGGTAATACCAAACCAGAAAAGGCACATCCACTCAAGCACTGGTACTTTGTACCATCCACAAAGAAAGCCACACATCTTCTCCCAGTTATATGAGTTTCATACACCAGCAACTGGAGGTGGGTTTGCACTGCTATACAATAAAACCAGAAATTAAAGCACTAATTTTCACTGGGAACGCTGCTGTACCCTAGGCCGCTGCCAGCACACTATCCTGGGATAAACAAGAGGAATAATTCATTCAGTTGAATGAGTCATAGAATCATAGAATACCAGGTTGGAAGGGACCTCAAGAATCCTCCAGTCCAACCTTGCAAGGTAGAAACATAGCTACAGTGAGTCCCACCTCAGCATCTGAATCAAGAGGCGCACGAAGCTGGAGAGGTCATTTCTTTTCTACTTGCAATGAGGCATCGTTTCTTGTGACTTACTAGGTCCCTGACATCCAGAGAGCTTGGGATTCTTGATTCAGCCACTAAACAAATGGCCAAAATCTGTTTGCTTGACTGCTAAAACCCAAGCCTTGACCTCAGTATGGGAATGCTGTAAGTAAGGAGAGAAGAATTCAGCAAGTGACTGAAGCTAGCACTACGTGATGCATTGGCATTACAGATTTTCTGGACTCAACTAGTGTGTGAAAGAAAAACAGATTTCCATCAGAACATTCCACTTTGGGGAAAAAAAAAATAAAAGGAACAAAAAGCTCATCATAGTAATTTCAACAATATTTTTTAAATTTTCTAAAGTTAAGCTTCACAAAGAAAGTCTAATTCCTGCCTTATGCCACTGATTTAAAAATATTTATTTTGCTAATACCAGAAAGTTTTCATTAAGGTAAAAATGTTTCATTTTGATTATAATTTTGTTTAATCTAATTTAACTTTGATTTTATATTAATCTTATTTCAAATGTATTTGTACATTGTTTTGTTTCACGATGTTTCAAGAAAAAATAAATTTTTCGGTGTTCCCATATCAACTACTAAGGGTTCTTTTGCAATTTCCACTCTGCAGTGTATTTTGAAATGATTACTCTTCTTTGTAAGTCAGTCTGAAATAACTTTGAATTCTTAGAACTTCCATTATCTATTTGCATATAAAACTATTTTCTGCAACTGAAAAGTTTCCAAAGACAACAGATGTGAAAGAAAAGAAAAGAAAATTTACAAGAAAAAATAAAAATAGGAAAAAAATCACAGTCAGTTCAAGATAGATTGATACTGAGACCTAATCTGGCCCATGAGGGAGCTGAAAATCCTGCCCAAAAGCTTTGAATGAACACAAGGAACCTAATCAGCCCATTTATATTAGCGAACTTAACAATGGAAAGAGCCAAAACTTCTCATGAAGGTGGTATTGTTGGTAGAGTTTCAAGACATGGATACGAATAGGTTGTATGGTGCATATATGGATGCCTGCCTTGCTCTCAGATTCTCCCATTCCTGCTCTTGGACAGCAGGATCTGAACCAGCCAGCCTAACCCACATGGCCTGAAGATCGCAGGCTGAGTAGAAGGATGGTACAGATGAAGCCCAAATTTCCTGCGTTTTATTTGCTTGTTTTCTTTTAAATAAAGAAAGATGTGGTGTTCCTACACCACATCTGTGGAGCACGCAGCTCCCACTGCATCCTTTTCATGACAGGCTTTTTCTTGCTAGGAGAAAGGTTGGACTTGATGACCCTGGAGGTCCTTTCCAACCATAACGATTCTGTGATTCTGTGATTCCACATTTCTCACTGGCGTATCTAAATTGTCACTCCCTGAAACATGAGAGTGGTTTTTCCTCATCTACCTGACCTAGAAAAACATGGTAAAACCAAACGAAAACCCCAGTACTGCTAAACCAGACACTTTGCCCCATGTAATCCCATGGTTTTCAATTTTCTTGAGGTTTTGAAAAATATTCTTACTGCCCCAAGTGGCAGAGACCTTCAGACAAGGTTTGTGTGAAAGACCCTCTTAAGATACTAGCCCTGAGATGTTGACTTTCATGCACACTCAGTTTCTGAAGGGAAGCCATGAATAAGGCAAAAGCTCAACGAGGCAGTTGGCTGTGCTTTACCACCAAAACAGCCTTTGTACCAGCATGTCCAGCCATGAAACGCTTCTCCATACACAATCCTACAGCACTTTTTTGACTTGCACATCCCCTTTTGAAGCACGTCTGAGATGGGATTACTTACACACCCCAGGTTCAATTAGCGAATGCAAAGCCAGCAATGCAGGTACAGCGTATGCGAAGTGAACTCATAAATTCCAATTTTTGCAGGTGCTAAGCATGCAAAAATGACACACAAATTCTTCTAGAAATACAAATGCCAGGACCATAAGTGACATTGTGTAACAGCTAATGAAAAAAAAAAAAACCAACCCACAATCTTGACTGATTCAAAGAAAGAACTGAAATAGAAATGACACAACTTATGGATTTGAAACAGAAAAATACTGCCAGGACACCAGAAATAGATGACAAACTCAGAAAGCATCCACTCTAGCTCACCCCAGGAACTGAGAGCTTTCCACAGTCTGTTTCAAAGGTTAGAAAATGTCCGTATCAAATTACAGGGCACTACACACTTTCCATATCAGCTCTTACTTAATTAAAGTAATATTGAAATAAAATGCTCCTGTCATATTCCCTTGTGGCCAAAGAGAAGTATAGAAGTATCTGCTCTGAGTCTCCTGAAATCAGATACACATTTTCTTTTAAATAGACACTTTCTGGGTACATATCAAGATAATTTAAATAAAACTAAATTTAATTCAATAAAAATCTTATCATTCTCATGTGGAGTAAAACAAAGAAGAGTTTAAAAGATCCCCAGGGTAATCTTCTGGTACCCACAGTTATAGCCAAACATGCAATCTCTGCTAATAACTCTTATTTACATATATATTAAACACGTATACCATTAGGAGATAAGTACGTATTGATAGAGCCATGAAGTTTAGTGGTTCCTTTGAACACATATTTCTAAAGTAAGTACCTTACTTACAGTTTAATAGAAATTCCGGTTAATTTAGAGATGATGAACTAGATATATATTTGTAAGAGTTCCTGGGAAGTTACGTCTTTGAAAAAATAGGAACTTGCTAGAGATGGGTGTGGAGAAAAATTCAGCTGTTCAAAAGGGTAGAGACAATGTGGTGGTTCAAAGCAGAAATGGACTCACTCATTAGGAAAAAGCTAATAAAGAATAAACCTGAAGCTTCCAAATACCGTTACACCTTTTCCGCCTCCCAAGAAAAAAATGGAAGAATCTTTCTCCAGCCTCAGCCTCTCCCTGACCGTTTGATATGAAATATGAAAAATCATTGAACTGAATTTCATAAACCTGAGCTTTACACTGAAAGTGATATTAAGTTAGCACAGAAAAGAGAAGCAAAATTAGAATTTTAGGATTAAACATGGTCTGAGCTACGACTTGAACTTGACAAACACAATTACATTCACTAAAAAAGAGGAAGTGAAATCTACTTGATTTCACAAGTACTTCTTGAAGGAAAATGCCTAAATAGCCTTTTAAAAAATTACTTTGAACTTCACTTTGGTAGTGGACATTTAAAAAGTCACTGCTTTCTGCAGGGCTCACTAAGTGCTTTTGGAAATGCAGCCTTAAAAAAAGACACCATTCAAAACCACCTCTCTCTTAACCAAAGTACTTGCCAGCATCACCAAATGCACTCTAAAAAAAATTATAATGCACCATCTAGTGCATAGACACCAGTTATGAACCACTCTTTGAGAAACCACCAGAAGGCCTGGAGCCTTGGCCACACTCCTGGGACCAGGACATCCTCTGGAGCTTCTCCACCTGCCGCCCAGCCCTTGGTGGGATCTCACATGGGAGCAGGGTGGGAGCTGGGACACCACGCTCCCTCCCTTCACAGGCATGGGTTGGGTTCCCTGAGCCCCCTGCACCTCAGAACCTCTGTGTGGCCCAGCGTCACTCCCAGGACAATCCAAGCTGGCTAGCATCTGCTGAGCAGTGGCATTAGCCACCACAGCCCTCCAGCTGGCCCCATCACGCCTCAGGCCCCATCGTGCCGCAGGCCCGCACCACATGGCCACGTCTCGATGCCGGTGGCTCCTAGTGACTCATTTTCGATGAAAGTAAATTGCTACTTTCAGCCTGAGGAAACGGTGGCCAACTTGCCACGTTAAAGAGCTTGGCGTAACCAGCTCTGTCTTCTCCTTCATGCTAATTCAGAACGCGCTCCCCAAACTGCACAAACAGTCTGCAGAATTGCTAGGCAACCCTTCGCGCACATTTTGCCAGCGTATATATTTGTGCTCTCTCTTTCAAATTTTATTTTCGTTGCATTGGGACAGGACTCTTCCCTTCTGCCCATGTTTCTCCCTGCACCACTTCAAATGAGATTAAGTTTAGGCAAAGAGGGGAGTCCGTGCTTGTGGCAGGACCATCGTGCATTAAGCGAGTTTATTTTGGTAGCGCTGTGTTCTGTCTCTAGTCACTGTCTTTTTACACATAATCAAAACATGAAGATTTATTATAGGGCGCACTAAAAATATGGCTTGAAGAGAACAAAAATAAAACCACAAACTTGCTTTACAGCTGTGGCCTTAGGAATGCAACTGGATTCAGTCTGCAATGGGGAGTGGCAATGCTGTCAGGTTTCAAATGTGACTTTTATCTGCTCAGGCTTTCAGAAGCAAGCTCTCCGCCTCTCGGCACAGCCCGTAGAAAAAGAAGAGACTTCACAGGATGTTTCACAGCAACACGATACACAGGTCACCGTATCTACAGGTTGGTTCCTAGCAGTAGGTCAACAGTCATCATCTCTGCATGGGCAGATTTTTCATTTTAAGACTCCAGGCTCCATGTGTATTGCTTGAAAATCCGACATCTAGAATCAAGAAACTGTGGAAGAAACCCCACCCAGAAATCCTAAGGCTCCATTTTTGTTTCTTCATTTTAAATATATTATAGTCATGATGGTTGCGGGGAAAATACTACATCTCGAAAAAGGATAGCCCCTAGCAAGACAAACGTGAAAAGACAAACTGAGTAAAAAAATGTTACGTGAATTATTCTTCTAAACCAACAAAGGAATGCCTTCAAAGTTCATCTCATGATACTTTAACAACTGAAACCGGGCAGCATGACTGGGGTCCATCATCACTACACCGGGTATCACAAGCAATATATCACCCTGAGTAACTCTGAGACTAGGGTTCTCTTTTTTTGTTGTTGTTGGTAGATAGCTACAAATCTGATATTCAAAGGTCTGAAAAATACTTTCCAAAAACAACTCAGTCAAAGACAACTAGCTGCCTGTCAACCACGCGACTTGTACACAAGGATCCTGGAAAAGCATTTCCCCAAACAGTAATCTGGTCTGTGACGAGGACTTTAGGCTGCCAGTAAGGACATCCTCTGCGGTCAAGACTCAGTGACGACACACAACACAGGGATGCACCCCTCATTGTTTCCCATATTCCTGGAATACCTGAGCTCCTTGGTGTTCCAAATAAGTCACCTGGAAGCCATCTCTTAGCACAACCTGGAAAGTTCAGTAAGCTGATCTTAAGGAAGACTCAAGCAGACACACTCTTCAATGGTCAGCAAATGAAATGTACATCTATATTACACAGTGGAAATCGCTGCAGCTCTCTTGCCACCTCACAGTTAATCAGCATAAGCTGCACATCTAATTAATTTATCCTCAACTTCTAGCAACAGGAAGATCTGAATGAAGCTTGCTGTGACTTTCAGCACGTAGTCAGTACGAGGTGCTGGGCTGCTGGAGTGCTCCAGCTTGGATGGTTTTCCTAGATGAGTTTGTTAACTTTAAACAGTGGTGATGAAAAATCAAAAAGGGAAAGGAGCTGACACTCCTAAACACATTCTGCATACAGTCATCTGACCATGCAGAAGGAGGCAGCTTTCCCCACTGACTGTAATTTAGAGATTCGTGAATCTTGAATAAAAGAGAACAAAAATTACTATGCAACTTTTAAATTTATGAATGATAACAGAAAAAAAGTTCCACGATTTAGTTTGTTATCTTTGTATATTGTAGTAATCCACTCACATTGCTATACAGCTATAAAGCAAATATAGCAGAAGATGACATGAGTAAAGCAGGGATGCAACCGTCTTGGTCAACATTACACAATAAATCAGGTTTTATCTCCTGTTTCTTTGTCTTGTGCTCTGCAACTGTGTCAAACCATTACACCTTAAAAAAATTTCTATTAAGATAGAGATGGAAACCAAAGGGAAACCAAAGGGAAGCAAGGTTCCGAGGTATTTGGAGCTTTTACTCACAGATGTGATACGTGTGACGTGTGTTTCAACGCACTTGTTCTCTTTGATAGAGTGTATGTGCTCAAAGAGGCAGTTTTCAGATACATGCAGCATACATTTCCATTTTCTAATAAGTTTTCCCAGAACTTTCAGAAAATGCTGGTCTGGCTTTTGATGGACTCTTCCCAAAGAAGATAGTGAAATGTTCATGAATTATGAACATGAGGTATTCCAAATGTCCACGTTCTGCTCAACACATGTAACATCAACACCATCTTTCCTATCTTTAAACTCTGGAGGGAGACACAGGCTCCATGAAGCAGAGGAGAAAATCCGGATTGGTTTGGATTATAGGTTTCAGTCCTAATTGGCTTCTTTGATTCGTCACAGCCAGCACAAATACATGCAACTCATTATATAAGCTGGCCTTCCACATCTAGACAGCACCACTGACTTCCTTCAGGAGTTATTTAAACTTACATAGAAGTTACTTGAATGGTGTTTGCCCCTGGCCTCTTTCCTTCAGGCTCAGACGGGTCTTTAGGTGCAGCCTTAAAGCAGGAAGGGAAGCAGCGCCTGTTTCCTGTGGGCACACATGCAGAGCGAGGTGGCTGAAGGCTCCACATTGTGAGTGAAGGTGCATCCGCTACTTTACTCCTCACTGACCTTTCCACAGGATGGCTGGGCTGCTCAGCCTGACAGCACGCAAAAAAAATATACTGCAATTGCCCTCTCTCCCTCACCAGACTCGCTGCAGCAGTGGCCCCAGAGTAGTCCCACACTTCTCAAAGCCTACAACTGATACAGGGTATATAAGAAACTGCAAGGATCTCTGTCACCTCGTGGAAAGGTCCCAGAACAACTTGATGGGTTAAGAAATCCTTCTTTTCCATTACGGAGGCCTGGGGTTTGTACACAGTTATAACATATTAATGCCTACTTTTTATGTAAGGAAGTAACATCCATGGAAGACTTACTATATCTCTGTGTAACTCTATGTCCCCATCTTCACAGAGAATGAAGGGGGTGCAGCAAGGGCACCCAGCCCAAAGGATGCACAATGAACACCTCAGCAGTTTTATACTCCACTGGAGACTGTTCAGTTGCCCTAACTACAGGACTAACAATGGGGACTGCCTTCTCAGGCTTTTTTTTTTTAAAAAGACAACATTGCCCTACAGAAGAAGCTAATACTTCTCATTAATTTCCACTGAACTCCATCATTGCCGGGGCAAAGGATTTGTTAACATTAATTTAAGGCATATCTCGAGATGGTCTAGTCCACCGTACCTGCTCAAAGCAGGATCAGCTATAGCATGCTGGTCAGGACCATGTACAGCCAGGTTCTGAAAAGCTCCAAGGATAGAAATACTACCATCTCAGGACAGAAGAGAAGAAAAGAAAAAAACCCTTTACCTAACATTTAAACAGAATATTCTATGTTTCGATTTGTGTCCATTGCTTCTTATGCCATCACTAGGCACCGAAGAAAAGCACCTGGCTCTGGTTTCTTTTCTTCCCCCTATCAGGTGTTGATACACATAAGAAAGATGCCTCCTGAGCCTTCTCCAGGTTGAACACTCCCAGCTCTCTCAGCCTCTCCTCATACAGGAGATACTCCAGTTCTCTCCATCATCTTTGTGGCCCTACTCTGGACTCACTCCAGTATACCCACATCCATATATCCAGTATATCCACATGTAAAATACACTAAGTTGATGCCCTATTGCCCCTAGAGGCAAGCTTTACAGAATACATGCGTGCTAAACATTGTTTAAAGGCAGAACAAACAGAAGAGAAGATATATCTAGAGAAGCACAAACTCACTGGCACTTGCTAAAGTATCTCCTAGTTCTTCCAATCCAATTCTGAAACACAAGATTATTTTTGGCCAGTTTTATTGACTTAAGTGACTGTTCTTTATTTATTTACTGCTGGTTTTTTGAAATAATAAGGTTGGATTTCCTTCCTTTTTCCCTCCAAGTGTGTTCTCCTGGAGGTTGTTATTGCTACGGAAGACTGTGGGGTTTTAATTTCAATGTACATTTCTACCACCACATGTTGGTGCAGTGGCTTTTTCCTCACTCAGCTACTGTGCAACCATAGTTCAGTCATAATAAACCAAGTTTGAAACGAATAATGAATCTCGGCTTTATTATTGAATAAATCTTGGCTGTTTTGGCAGTGTTGTTTGGAATTGATTTTTCCCTTTAATGCTTAAGTTATTTTTACTATATGTAGGCTTTTTTTGCATTAAATGTTATTTGAATAGTAAGCATTTCTGATGAAACCTATGAGGTGAGCTTGTGGAGCTGACACGCACTAGCTTTCTCTATCCATGATACATGGTATGAAAAATTATAAACTCTCCACTGTAACCTTAAAATATTCTTATTGAAGAAATCTTGGCCACAGTCTTAATTTTAAAAAAATTGTTAAAATCAATGGAACTTTTCTCCCACAAGAGAAATAAAGAAATACCCGGATTAGTGTGTTCTGCTTCCTACCCTCTGTATTTCTTTTTAAATCTAGTTTGAATATTTTTGCAACAGACTTGCAGATCATCTTCCAGTCCAACAATGAGAGATGCCAGTTCTAGAGTTTAAGTTTCATGCAGGGAAAAAACGGATTTCATACAAACTGTGTTTGAAGTATTCTGCTATCAGGAGAGTTGACTCCATTTTACTTCAGAACCTTTGAAGGACTATATTGCAGTTCTAGGTTACTCACGAGTCCAATTCTCTTATATTTTTTCCCCTCTCATCAATGCTTCCACTGAGTAGCTAAATGATGCAATCTGCAATATTCATGAGATCACTAAAATAAACAAAAGACGTTGCCTTTTCCCGCCTAAGACCAGCATTCGCTGAAACACAAGCCTGCTGCTTTAGTGCCACTTCCCTTCCCATGATGTTCCAGTTTCCTATGACTTATCGTTTGACTGCCTTTCCCTCCAGCCTTTTCGAATTTCTTCACTGTGGCCTCAGAGTTACTAACACCCAACACTCACATCATCAGGACTAGAATGCTTTAGCGTTAAACACCAGAGACTTGGCTGATTTTCCACTAAAGATTAATGCTTTGTTTTCAGTAAACCAGCACAGTATCATGTTGTCCAGCCATCCCTTGCAGAATTTTTTCCATTCTCCCCACCAGGGAATGGGACATGTCCACATGGGACAACTGGCAGACTTGTTATGAGCTTGCTCAATATTCCTGAGCATTGAGATCAGAAGCCTCTATCAGAAGCACAGTCTGAACATAATTTAAACAATTTATTGTTACTTTTCATATCACCATATCCAAAATGGCAAATTCACACCCTCCTCCTACCTTGCTTGTTTTTCCCTGGGACTGATCCCCACCTAGGTCTTTCCACCTCCCAGACCAACAAACAGACCTCCCTTTGCATACCTAACCAGGGACCAAACACCTAGTCATATGATTCTCAGAAACAACAAATACACAGTTCAGAGTTCGTCTACTTGATAATCTCCCTGCCTTGCCGAGCACACAATACACATTTCAAACTGATAAAATGTCAGGTCATATAGCCAGAAACAAAACTGAATTGTCGGAAATTATTCTGTCCTCATAACTGGTACTTAGAAGTCACTGTGAATCCTCATTTGCAGGAGACTTCACTGGAAAAATCTGACAGTTCATGTGATCTGTTGCTAAATAAAACATAGGAATCACAAGAAGGTATAGGGGATAGCAACGCAACCGCATCCTTGATTATGGTGGAGGACCTGTTGTATATACACTTGCTGCTTATACTTCGGAAGGATGTTGAAAAATTGGAGAGAATTCAGAGTCACATGAATGAATAAAAAAAATGAAAAATATGCCTTGAAGTGAGAGACTCCTGGTGCTCAATCTATTAGCTTAATGAAGAAAAGGTTAAAGGATAATTTATTAGTCTATAAGTGTCTATTATCAAAGGGAATGAAAATTGATAATTGATGACTCTTCAATCTAGCTGACAAAGGCTTAACAAGATTCAATGGCTTGAAGTTCAAATTAGACAAATTAAGGTCCAGAATATGGGGCACTTCTTATTTTTTTTCTTTATAGGGAAGACAACCGATTAAAGGTTGCAATAGATGCTCCATCACTGGAAACTTTTAAATCAAAGTCATGGTAACAAAGTCATAAAAGCTGTTTGAAAGTAAGTCACAACTGTTGGACTTCAAGAAAGCTTTTAAGGAAGTTGCTTGAGTGATGTTACACAGGCCATTAGCTCGCAAAGGTCCCTTCTGTTTGTAAAATCCTAGTAATTGTTCTACCACATCAGAGTTAGGTAGACCACATTTTTTCCTTCCTTGAACATATAATCTTGTATTGGAGCACAATAAATGTTTCAAGACCTCTTTCACCACCAGTCAAAAGAACAGTGGAAGAACAAAGGCAAGGAGCTGTATTTTCCAAATCACCAACACGTGAGTGAAAGAGTGTGATACAAATCACTGGAGTTGCTAAACATTTTTATTCAATAGTTACAAAGCAGAATAAATTAGAAGACAAAGTTTAGGCTTTTGTTCAGAATAAGTAGCTGGTATAGCCCTTCTGACACTGGATTACAGTCTCTGCTTTGGCTTAAGAGTTAAATAATCACTATATGTCCCTACAGCCTACCATCTCAAGGAAAAAACATTCTCTGTGCACTGCAGCCTTCGACAATGGGATTAAGTATTACTGGCAGACAATACCTTAAAATGTTAGCTGCATCAACCTCTATGATGAATGAAAGAGCTATTAGTCTGCAGTGCCTCTTTTAACAGGAGGACAAAAAAAAATATCCCTTATGCTCCTCGATAGGGATAAAAAAATACCTAGAAGGCAATATACCTCATCTAGATAGAAAATGTACATGAAAAATAGTTATAACAAGATTATTTACATTCTTTAGTCATTACGGATAAAGAGGATGCTTACTGACCCATCTCTCTAAACAACAAATTGAAAATCCTCTGTGATAAAATCGCTCTGCATTGTGATTTCCCGTTCTGTCAGATACTCCAGAAAAATGGCGTTCCCTTAGCATATCTATCTACTCAGTGACTGATTTGTGGTCTTTGCAATTTAGATACTCAGTCTCTCTTTCAACTCCACACGTCTATTACATTTGCTACAAATTGTATTAAGTGAGCATGTGCCCAGGGAGAGCGGAACTGCAGCCTGGAAAGCCGGGCAGTCCAGGGAGATTGTGTTTCTCCACCCAAAGGTTTCAGAGGAAGGCTGGACTTGGTACTAGTCAGCCTGGGATTTGCTGCTGCTGATTGTCACTGCTGCTGGTGTAAGGTGTAAGAGGCTCTGAAGTCAAGCTGGTCTCACTTGCTCAATGTTACGGGGGTGCAGGAGAGGTTACTCCATTGACTCTGGCTGTGAACTGTAGATTACACACGTCTCAGCTCCACAGAGTGCTCTTCTGCCAGAGCACTTCAGGGAAGGGGACGACATGTTTTGGAGAGCCTGTTACACTAGAAATAAAATGCCCCTGTTTTGATACAGAAGGATAAGTGCAGGGAGGATTTAGTACCTACAAAGAGACAACTTATGAACTTCACTGAGCACGAGAGCAAGCCTATCTCACGCCGTTTAAGCTGAATGCCACTGCAAACACATCCTATGTAATATGCTGGATTCTGCTAGGGCCTTTGCCTGAAAATTCCTGCACCTCATTTTCCCTTTTACAGCAAAAACATGCCGCTTGTTTCGCAGAGTAAATACCTTAGACAAAGCCCTGAGTCAAATCTGTACATCTAGGAAGTACAGTTCTTCTGACCGACGCTTATGTTATTATGTCATCCTACCCAGCAACAACCTAATTGTAGATAATGTGAAGCAGATCAACTTCTGTAATCTCCTCCAAGGAAGAAGAAAAAAAAGAAAAGCAAAGGAAGAGGTTACTACACTCTGAATTTATCCTGAAGAATTTAGGAAGCTGTAACACAGAAGAATAAAATCAGCCTATGTGCTGCCAACATTTATACAGACTCAGAGGTCACTTAGGATATGTGATGGTTAAAGCATATGTGCTACCAAATATCAGCTGACCAACCTATGGGAATGAACACTGTGAAAAATATCAATGTGAAGGAGGGGGGGAAGAAGAGGGTCATTAGTGCAAGATGCTTGAAACATCAAGATGCAATGAGGAGGACAGAGCTGCTGATGAGAACACTCAGGGGATGCAGCATGAAGATCTCTGGACTGAGCAAAGTGTCGTGGTCAGGGAAGGATAATAAAAAGACTGGAACATACACCATCTGGTATAACAGAAGGGAGGATGGGAAACATCAACAGGGAGTTATATTTGCTACGGAAAGCCAGACGGTGAAAGCATTGATTAAGATTATTTTGTTGATTAGGTGGTACTCTTTGATTTATGTGCTGGTGAAGCAGGAGCATTTACTATGCAAAGGCTGTGCCGCCCAGGCAGCTGAAGTGGGATCGGACCTGGGGAGCTTTAGCAGTTCCCCCGTGGAGCTGGAAGGAAGGGTCACACGGAAGCAGGGCTCACTTGTGGATTTGGGAGGTCACACGTTCCAGTGTGAAGAGAGGGAGCTGTGAGGATTTGCAACAGTGACGTGACTCACCTCTTCCTAAAGCAGGGAAGTGGCACACAGAGGGAGATCAAGGCACTGGGGAGGGAGAGCTGCAACAAGAGAAAACATTTGGAAAATAACTGGTTGAGCAAAATATGTATATATTTGTATCTCTATATACATATTTATACATATATATGTATATGCATGTATATATTGATATCCATCCAGGGACAAATCAACAAATGATGTAAAGCTGTTGAGCTACCTTGACACCAAATGACACAAATCACCTTTGCCCAGAGACCTGGGCTGTTCCTGGGACAGAAGGGGTCAGAAATGGAAGCAGGGATATAGATCAATGACTCAGACTAGAGGCATTCCCAGCTTCAAAAGTCCTCAATGACAAAGCGCAGCAGGGGCAGTGCAAAGAGTATGCAATAGTATAGCTAATCAGATAAATTTAGTACCCACCCCACTGAAAGGTGGCACCCTGTGTGGATAGGAAGCCAAGAAATAAGCCACGGATTTAAGGGAGCAGGCTTGCACAGCACAGTATTCTTGATATCAATCGATCAGTGGGTAAGATGGGAACAATGTGACATCAGCAGTAACGCAGAGCCAGTGAATCAGCAGAGGGAAAAGGGCAGTAGGTGAGCAGCACTAGAGAAAACCATTCAGGCTGCCTGGAATAAGTTGCTGAGAGTGTTTTTCTAACAGTGACTCGAGAGGGATGAGCAGTACAGCAGGATCTGCAAAACCCCGGTGGCACAGCATTGCTTATTTCCCTCACTCTGAAACTGCAGAAAAAAACCTTGGAATGTCTGAATGCCAGCAAACCCTAGAGAAAAAGCAAACAAGCATTTACTTGTTGTTTAAGTAAAAAGAAAAACCAACACTTTTCATGCTAAGCTCCAAGGGTTTTTTCCCCGCTCAAGACGTGTTTTATACTACATCAGAAACACCATTTAAGGAAAATCCTGTTTTCTTGCAGGTGAAGTGTCACAAAATGAAAAATGGGAAATTCCTGCAGGTTTATCCACCAGTAAACACACGCACACACATTCCTTCACAGCTCGCAAGGCTCATCGGCAAATGTTGACCAACCGCCAGTTGCTCTAGATAAGCTGCACAAAGGTTAGGCCAGACAGGTAGGTTCAAGACAGTGCAGGAGGGAGGCAGATCCACTAACACGGCAGCATGCACAGGTATAAATTCACTTCCCGTTCCCTTTGAACTATCTGAATGGGAACAGCCCTAAATATTACAAGTATTACATTTCGCTGTTCAATAAAGTTGTGCTGAATAGAATTATCACCTTGAAATTACAGGGTAAAACTCCCTATACAAAAACAGATTAAAGACAAATTAGACTGTGGGCCAGGTCACTATGATTGTTAATTAGTGATAATGGAAATACAATTAGCATAATGAGTTCCAATTACTGTATATGGAGAAATATGAGCATACTGCTTTCATAAATCTTGGTTCCAGGAAAAATAAAATGCATCTGGTTTAACAAAGCATGCCCTTCTCCTTTGCAAAAAGCTTCCTGGTAAATATCTTTTTTATGAAGCTAAACCTTTCTTTTGATGGGTTGTGATTTGGGAAAAAAAAGAAAGCGACAGAATGGATTTACCCTGTCTGATAGCTGAACAGTTTTGTATTAGCTTGGCTTCTGTTTTAAGCTTCCTAGAAAATCTTACCATCTGTTTCTTCAATCCTGGGTTAAACAACAAAAGACAAAATCATAGACCATTACATCAAATGCACTTATTGTCTTTGAAATATCGAGGGTTTCCCCCCCTTCTCTTTTTCTCCTTCCGATAAGCTGTGAAATTGGAAAGCCAATTATATTCAGGTATTTACACAATTTGGAAAGGCTTTTCAAAACCTTGTGCAAAACCAAGTTGATGAAAGACAACAGCTTCGCAAATGGCAACAGCAGCATGTCCAATGGTTACTTCATGAAGAATTCTTCTATTTATTTCCATAGCAGTTTGACACCTTCGCTAGAGTAGGCACAATCAGGCTGGATTCAGCATGTCACTCATTGCAAAGTTAAAAAAGTGGGGATTAAAATGATGAATTTACAGATGCTGTGGACTGGAGTGCTAACAGAAATAAAGTCTTAGTAAAGCCCTATAGACCTGCAAGCTTGACTCCATGCCTCAAACAAGCTGGTATTAACTGTACTGTTAGGTAGTCAATTACGAAGCTACTCACTGTCTCCATGTGTTACAGTGGATTCTGTGGTAATACAGGCAAGGATTCATGAACCGGAAAAATTCCAGCCACATGCGAGGACTAGATGATAGTGACATTTGGATCTTTGAACAGATCCTCCAGCCTTCTTATTAGAGGGGAAGCAGGCAAAAAGCTGTGTAAGACCCAAAACTCATGGATAAGTAAAGCGGATGGCACATGAATTGCCCAGCTTGTCATCATAGAATCACTTAGGTTGGAAAAGACCTCTAGGATCATCAAGTCCAACCTTCATACTAACATCTCCCTGACCCCTAAGACCATGTCCTGAAGCACCACATCTACCTGTTTTCTGAACACCTCCAGGGATGGTGACCCACCACTTCCCTGGGCAGCCTGTTCCAATGCCTAACCACTCTTTGAGTAAAGAACTTCTTCCTAGTATCCAATCTAAACCTCCCCTGGTGGGTTTTGGGGAACATTCATTAAGGAAAACTGTAAGAACATGATAATGGGCATGGAGAATGGAAGGAAAAAGGGGACTGCTTAAAACAACAGGCCTCCTTTACACCTGCTAAGGTGCAGACAGAGCAGACTGCTTACATTTTCATTACATCAACTATGTGGTAATTACGTGTAGGTGTAGATGAACTCTCTTCTTTCATGACAGCCATGATACTTTGCACCTACAGGGGAGATGCAACTCAAAGCATATCCATATTGACAAGTCACACGTGAAATCACCCCAGTATCACCTAACTTCAGTGTAGTTTCATTCCCTTAAAGCTTAATGAAACATGTATTTTGGCACAGCATGCAAGGAAGAAGAGAAAGTAGGTGAGGACTTGCCCTGGAAGCTTACTGAGACTGCCTCAGCTCTGCAGAGCATAAAGACTTGTCCTGGTGATGGGATCACTACCTGACGAGAACCTCTTTGCTTGCCAGATTGAGTATGCTCTGTACAGATAGCTCTAAGTAAGATTCAGCTTTTCTGATTTTAGCCCTCTAAAAATAAACCCCAAACACTTCAGAATGCCATTCAGCCTGGCCCTGAACTTCCCAAGGATACTGATGGCTCATATGAATGTCATCACCATAGCATTTCTGTGCTTTCAGGTTGCTATTTTAAAGCCTTAGGAAAGTAGACGGAGCAAGTGAGTTAAGAGAACAGGCTGACAGCTAAGAGAAGTGGCCTGTGGAAGAAATAATGAGTGAACACGTCACTAAAGATGGTATCTTGACACATATGCACAAGAAGGCTGAATTCAGTGTGTACAGGCAATCATGATTCTCACATTACCTCACTTTGCAACCTTAACAAAGGCCTTTAAGGGTTGTTACGTGCTTAGTTATATTCATCTGTGAAATGAAGATATCTCAAACAAGATCCGATAGGCACAGTATCTAAGCACAATAAGAGGCATTCTCAGTGATAACAAAGCTTACAACATAAGTGGATGAGTCAGACCAAGGGAGAAAGAGAGAAGGAGGCAGAGGCACCAAGAAAAAACAATACCTTTCCTCTGAGCACACGCAGGTGCTGGTACATTACCTGACCACCAGCCTTGCCCGCTGACGCACAACGCAACTAAGGCAATAAAAAAAGCTTTATTAGCAGTATCTAAATGCAGTCTTGCTGATTAGAGAAGATACTATTCTGCACCTTTTCCTGATAGTGGTAACCCTTTGGTGGAAGGAAAAGGTTTAGAGGGGACAACTGACCCTGTGCCAGTTGGAGCTGCCAGGCGGACACCAGCAGAGCCCACTCACGCCCGTGTAAACCCAATGCGTCTCCATGTTATTTTGAATTTACGGCATCATCCCTCAGAGCACAGGCAACTATTTCCACAAATGAATGATCTCAATCAGAAAACCAGTCCTGTGGCAAGGGATACATATGGCCATCACTCCCAAGAACAGCTGTCAAGCACAGGCCCTGCCCACTTCCCACTGTGTAACGTCCGTGGTTGCTCAGTCAAGCGAATGACCTTATAAGCCCACACAGGTCCAATCTGAATGGAAAATTATTAGCAAAAACTTGTTTTCCTTAAGACTTTGCAGTCTAATAGGGAGAAATAATACACTTGGACAGCAAGTGAGTCTAAATGGCTTTTGTTACAGTTCTTTTGAGTAAAAAATCTCTCTCTACATGGAAATAAAAAAGCTCGTTGGAAAGATGAGTGCTAGACCCCCGCCCTGTCGATCCAAAGCATGCTGTTCAATTTACCATGTGCTTCACTGAATAAATAACACTCCCAGCCATGATGCTCTCCCTCCAATATGCTTAAGTATTGATAGATTGCATCGCTCTATACCAAGTCTGTCTGGAACTTGTGACATTTGCCCAGTGATCTGGTAAAATGAACTTGGAATATTTGACCCAGGCAGCTGAGATTACGCCTTATTTAGACTGAATGGACAATACCCTTTGTTGTACCCAAAAAACCTGACAGATACAGCTAACCATTTCAGCCAGCTCCTCTGGGTATTTAGCTATGAGGAAAGTGACACTCCATGATGATTACCGAATCTCAAATCTCTCCCGCATACACACGGAGAACCATGTACTCTGCGGGAATCTGTGATACCGGCAAGTTGGCAACTGAAGGACCTTCCCCCTGACTGCTTTCTGATTTATGTAGACCTGCCACTGAGTGACTGATACAAGTGGAATAAATCTGTTTAGGACTTAAAAGACATGAAACTTGACAGACATTCAAAGTAAGTCAGATTCAGCTATTTCATGTTTTATCTTTTCCTGTGCTGTATCTGTAAAATGAGATTACCGAAAATGGTCAGGGGGCAGTGGGATGGATAAGTGGGTGCAGGGGCTGGACACAGTCTCCTAGGAAGGGTCTCCTACGCTTCACCCCCGATCCTCTACTCCAGCAAAACATTTTTTTGCTGTGCTTTGAACTTGGCTGACATTTTTAACTTAGTATCATTCTCCAAGACAATCTCAAGGCTGTAAAATTACATTACTCAATGCAAGAAATACCTCTTAGCAACTGTCCTGCTTTTGAGATACATTTCTGTATCTCAACAGGGCAATTGTGATGGTATTTCTCAAGCTTAAATGGAAGCCAAGTTACTGATGGCTCACCTCATCTCACCAACTACCTGAATGCAGAGAGATTCCTGGAAAAATAGTTAAAATATACTCACTAAACGTTTAAGGGCTCTCCTGCGCTGATAGGGAGTGTCCAGGCAGCATCAGTGAGATAGCTGCAGAAAAATCCTGGATTAAGTCTTCAGGAATTTCAGAGTTTTCCAGGAACCCTAAATTTTTCTCTCTCCCACAGATGTACACACACCAACCTTCCAAACCTACCAGGATCCAAGCAAAAAATCAGAAACACCCCATGCTCTATGACTCAGAGTACAAAAGGACAGCTTTTCCTCTCTTCCATTGAGAAGTTTGCGGTACCTAGTATTTCTAGTAAACATTATAGTTAAGGGCTCTGAATTACTAATCTCTCTTGCACGCTGAACTGTTCCACAAGCAAATGAACATCTCCTTGATTTTTGAGCTGGCAGCACTGAATCATCCCAGGCTATGCTACGCACAAGAGCTGGTGGAGGTGAAGAGGCAGCTAGAAGAGCAGCGTGACAGCAGGCTACAGCAGCACAATTCTCAGCTAGTGAGTGTCAAGGCTGCTATCACATCATTAACTTGGGTATAGCCATCATCAGCAATATCTTCCATTTGTAATAACCCATCCGGGCCATAAATGGTCCATAATGTGGTTGAATTAGCACCACATTCAGGAGCCTACTTCCTGGGTTTAGTACATAATATCTCAACATTAATACTGCCTTCTGACTTGGTGGAGATTTTGTATTCAACAGATCTTGTTGGTACCAGGAATGATTAAAGTGTTACAGATATTAATTACCATTGGTTGCTGTATTAAAATATCACAACTGAAGTCCAAGAGGACTTCTACATCCTGTAGCTACATGGGAGATGATGTCAAAGGAAAATGTATTCTCATATTTTACTAGTTTCACGTATTTTGTCCTTGTTCTCCATGAATGAAGAAATCCACGGAGTGGAAGAGTATCTCCCAAAATGAAATAGAGAGTATGATTTGTTCATCTTCCTCGTCTTTCAACTGTTATTTAATGTAAAAACACCAAAAACTCTTCACACAGGCTTGTTCAGCTTTTGTTTTGTTTTGTTTTTTGAGACCAGAGTAACACTCTACTGCTGCAGCACCTATGTGTACAGCATCCCTGTGTACAGTTGATACACCCTGCTATGGAGTTCCCTTATGAATTATCTGCCAACTAAAAGGACAGTAGAGGAGATATTCTCGACGGTTAGCAGCCTTCAATGTAGCCCCACAAACTGCCCACAGGTATCACAAGGGTGGTGGCATGAACAAATTTGGAAACGCGAAGTAATTCTTTATGAAGTTTTAGCTACAAAATAGAGCTGCCCTTTCTCCCGTATATCTCTGCCCTATTTTCGAGCTTTGTTCTCCCTCTTCTTCCCTCAGAAGGGGACAAAAACCGAAGGAAAAATCAGCCACAGCCCCAAGAGTAACAACATATCTACTACTGTCTACCAAGAGTAAGCTTCCCTTGGGGTGAGGCCAACATTGCTTTCCACAGCGAAATGTAATTCTCTCCTCCAAACATCAGAATCTTACCCCATAACTCCTAGGTCTGGCTGCAGCCTTTTTTTTTAATCATAGAACATATTCAATACATCACAAGTATTGTTTATGTCTGTGGAACAGCCTCTTTATGTTTTATTTTTCTGATGCTGTGGATGTACATCAAACATCATAATGAAAGAAGCCATCCATGAGGTGCACTGCACCATAGATAGATTATGTAGGTATTTTTAATGATCTACCAAGCAAATAACAAATTTAAGAGAAATATAATTATTTTTAAATCCTGCGCATTGTAAATGTTTGCTTTTAATCCTTTACGTAACCTTATTAAAAATTTCAAGATGGATATATTCTCCCACTGAATCTGACAAACATCTGGTTTACAATAGAGTCATGTGATGAAATCCCATCCAGAATCACATTTGCTCTTCTGTATGTTTTCTCCCACTCTCATTCATAACACAGAACTTCTGTGTTTTGTCTGGGATATAAGACAGTACAATGATATGTTTTTATTAGGAATAATGCAGACTCCTCTCCCTTGTAGAATTTAAATCTGCTATCTATGGGTAGGTATAGTCAAATATATTGATGGTCTCCCTTGTGGGTTCTGCTGACACTTGGGTGTAATTGTAGTGAACTTTGAATTCCTATCTTAAGGTCAGTTATTAACTATTGATGGATTCTCCTTTTCTCCATTTAATGCTAAAGTATTCATACTAACCAAGATAGATGGGAACGCTGAAGAAATTTTTCAAAGCCATCACTGTGCAAGATACCCTTACACTCTTCCTATGTGACAAACGGAGAGCCTTTTTCTGAAGGTGGTGATCACTCATGTTCAGCTTACAAAGGAAAATGCAACACAACACTGTGCTGCTGACCCCTCACAATTTTTTTTCCCTCCTGGTACTATCTTCTGAGAAACAAAAGGTCCTACATGCTGCTGTTTGGAGAAAAGAAAACAAAATTTCCTCAGGCACAACCTTGGATACCAACCTTGAAACCAAATGGGGTCAGAATGCAAAGGAGCAACGACGGCACCGCACACCACCCAGCCGGGCTGACAAACAACTCTGCTCCTTTGGGCTTCCCAGAAGGAAAAAGAGTGCCCCTCAGAGATTTATAAACACATACATAATAAATGGGAGGCTGAAGTTTAAACTGTTATGAAGCATTCTCTACTCCGCTTCCGAAGTCCTCTGTGATTTAAAGAGCTGACATTTACTGTGTGCAGGCCTATTATTCAGAATGACTGTTTGTGTATAGACAATATTTTAAAATGGCTTGCTGTAGATGAAAAATTCTTATTAAGTCAGAAAAACAGTTTAAGTAGGTAACACTCTCCCACTTTAGATTGCTATAAGTCTCGTTGACCCACTGTAGGGAAGGTGCGGGGGCAGCCGAGCCTGTCGACGCCGTCTGCTATGTTAGGACGCCGAGGGATTGTGCATCCAGCCCCGCGGGTGCTCAGCCAACATGTGCACGGCACCAGCCAAGGCTGCCGTCACCTTCCTGCCTCCCGTCAAGCAAAGGACACAAAGAGGTTTGGTGCCACTCTCACATGTTTAAACCCTCCTTTATCAAGTAAGCTTTGACAAGTGCTGGAGCTATGAAACGCTTGTCTCCCCCAAAACCAGTGGTACAACTCACACTGATGTCCTCCGTGGTCCTTAAAAGCATTCAGGTAATGAACACTTGGCACCAGCTAGGCAAGAAAAGCCTTGAGACTCACCAGCCTGGACATACCCTTTTCTCTCACCATGCTGGCAGGTTTCCCATGACCAGCCTTCTCCAACCTGTTGCCTTACGCCACAGCCCTGGTGGCAATCAAGGAGGACATATTTCTGAGGTATCCTCCCTGCACTGAGCCTACTGCTGCCAGGAGCAGAAAACTGCCAGGAACCACTAGACGTTCCTCCAGGAAAACAAATGACTAACCAGAACTAAAGCACAGACATAGGGTTTTGATTTTACATTGCAATAAATAGAAATTACTCCTAGCAGACTTAAGATCTTGTCTTTGTACAACATACCAGTGGATCTCAACCTACCTTTCAAAGCACATTCACACAGTTGCACTTTTCTTCGGTCAACTCACCGCTTGCACACCATCCGGACCTGAAAGTACAATTTTTTATTTTGTGTGTACGTTTTTATAACAGAGAAATTCACACATAACTAAGGAACAACAAAAACAGTGATATCTGATTGTATCACTACTGACATGATGGGCTGCATCTCTTCAGCATATAAATTATTCTACACCAAAGACCACATTGCACATTATTTTACTCTCATTATGTTTGATAATAATGCCTGGTTCAGAAAGTATTTCATATCTAATATACAGACCTGACTAAATACATCTGGGCTCAGATTTTTCAGGGTGGTATATACCGATCTGGTAGAGAAAATAATCCATCTTGAAGTTTGAGCACTAAATATACACTTGAATCTTGATGCCTTCTGTGAGAGGTAAGTCTAGATTTAAATAGGAGGTTATAAAGAGGGGACTTTGATCCTGAACTTTACATTCAGACTTTTACGATGAGATTTCTAGAGGCAGCAAGTACTGCCAAAATCCACTGACATCAACTGAAAGGAACAGCCAGAACACATCTGAAAAATCAGCGCACGAGGGTACAGAATGGATGCAGTGAACATAGACCCAAATTTGGGGAGTAGAATATTGAGGTTTTGAACCAGGATTTGGCAGCAAGAGCAATACAAATACGCAGCAAGCATGCTAAGGTACTCGCATGCTTTACAAGTAGCAGCTTCATCACCTATATTGCTTGGTCATCAGTCCCATCTCTTGCACGTTTTGGCCCAACCTATCCACTATTCCCTTGCCCAACTCCACGGCAAGGACCAAGTATTTTCACAGATCAAGGACCATTCCCAATAGGCAGCTTCCATGCAACCATCTTCATTTTGAAGGCAAAAGTGGTTAACAATATGCAAGTGGGCAGCTCTATGCTCAAAAGCCTCAGTGCTACAGAATGGCCCCTGACATGTTTAATCTCCTAATGTACAGATATATATCTATATATATTTTGCTGCAGTGGTCGATATGCCTTGGACACAACAGAAAGACCTATGGGAAAAGCAACGTCATAACAAATGCGCTTCTGGCAACCAGTTTAATCCCCTCTTTTCTTGAATTTGTCCTGTAGAACAAAAGTCCAAATGAAAACCCCAAGCTACCATTTTATACGGCAACCACAGAAACATTCTTAACAATTAAAACAGGAAAAAAAATTACAGCCAAACCATGACTCCTAATATACTTTTCTGTGAATGGGCTGAAAAGACTAATCATCAGCAGCTGATCAAGAAGCAATTGAATCTTAGCTAAGGCCTGTGAAAAATCAGCAAAGACAAAAGCAAAGAAGAGCAGACAAATGTTACAAGATTTATCCTTCTGTCCAAGAATTTCAAATTAGAAATGGAAAAATATTTGCTTTCTCCCCTTTATAAATCACACACTTTGATATGTGCTATTTTTAAATACTGTCTATGAAATATTAGTACTTCAAAACAGATTTAGTAGGTTTTAGCGGTTTCTACTGAATAGATAATTTATGAGAACTTTTGGCTTCTTTAGTTTTATTAAAAGTGTAGAATAGAATACTGTTTGTGCATCAAGAAGCAGCGTATTACCCAAGTGTTGGCAGCCATTCCTATAAAGCACATAGCTCTTAATCATCCGGTTCAGGCATTTTTCCTATTTGCAAAGTCTGCATCTTACTGGTTTGCTTTTTTTTTTACCCCAGTTAAGCCAGTTTTATTTGAAGCATAATACTGCGCATGTAATTTGGACTTATTGATCTCTTTGAAGGCGATTTTTTTGGAAAAGGAAGAAGAATGCACATAACGCACAGTCCTTCAAGCAAAGATCCTCTGTAAAAACAGAAGAGTCAGTTTTCATTAAAAACCAGGATGATGAAGGATTGGAAGCAAGAAAGAAACTCTTCGTCTTTGCATCTGCCACATAGGACGTGCAGGCTGCTGCACAAAGGGAAACATTTTGTGATGGGTGGCTACTCCCTAGTTCAGGCCATCATCTTTACTATGCATGGTTAAATTTCATAGCAGGCTGTTTGCAACCTTTTTCCCATGCCAGTTCTGGTTTATTCCAATATGTGGGCCTGCAGCATGTGACAAGGCCAAGTGACTCACTGAAGTCTTGGTGCGACTCATCTTCACGCAGGGAGAGAGTTTTCTGGGAGCATTTTACATGTTTGGCTTGCTCACCATTCAATTTAATTGTTTTTCTTCTCCTCCTCCCATAAAAGTATCCGAGGTATCACAGAGAAACCTTACTTCTACGCTAAATATTAAAAAAAAAAAACCCAAAATAATATTCCCTGAGCTTTTCCCTAGGATCAATGGGACACATAAAAGTCCAATGAAGCCAATGGAAATAGTGCTTGTCATTCCAGGAAGTCAGGATCAGGCCTCTGCTTTTTGCAGCGAAGTGAATAGCTAAGCTCCTAATGACTTCACTGGGACTTGGATTTGGCCCTGGCAGGAAACACAGCCATAAAATCATAAATTTAGTCAGATGAAATTCCAACTGAGTATATTTGGTCGAAGGAGGTGAGAACTGGAAATGTGCAGAGAGAAAAAAGTCCAAACCCAACTGTCTACAGCTGTTAAAAAATGAGCCGGTGTCATGTTGGTAACCCTTTAAAATAATGGTCTAATCATTATTAATTCCTTCAATATCTAATGTAATAACATTAATCATGATGAACTCATTTGGTATTAATGTGAATGTCAGACGTACCTCTCCACATACACGCACATCATTTTTGGATTAGCTCTTTCCTACATAATTCTTTCTCTATCCATCAGAAAGTGCTGAGGATAGTTGTTTTGTGACTTTGACACTGCTGATCACAAGCATTACTTACACACAACCACGCTTTGTGCTTCCACACACTTTCAAGAGCATCTCCAAGCACTTGGTCTTCTCGGGTAAGAAGTTACAGCAGCTAGAGGTGGGAGGCACAGTGCAGAAGAGAAGCTGTTGGTATAGGTTGCATGAAACCCCAGGATGTTTTTGCTCTTCTCTGCCATTTTCTACATGCTACAAGTGCTGGTGACTCTTCTGAGCCAGGCCCGCTGTTGTCATAACCTGACATCGTAATATTAAGGCCACCTGACACTAACCGAGGATCAGGACAACTAACAAGTCCTCTTGGTCAAGACTGACCACTGTCACTGTAGCTTGGTGTTCATAATAATCAGATAAAGGAAGTCTTAAGGTATCATCCAAATGGCACTTTCAGAGAAGGTACTTTCTGGGCTGCCTACTGGCAGTGCCTCCAACCTACAAAAATCATTAGTCTCATGCTTACTTTTCTGGCAGATGTAAAGTAAGATAATGATCTCAAACAACAGGGTGTGGAAGAGATAGCTACCCTATGGAAAAAGAATGGCACCCAAAATCCATGTGCAAGGATAGGTCCTCAAACCTGCATTATCTCTAATTAACATCTATTTTCAATTGTATTGAAATTCCTAGTGTTTTACACCAGCATAACTCATACAAACGCCTCATTACAGCCTTCCTACCCACTCCCAAGAAATCTGTCCATTTACTGCCTTTTGCTCGTTTCTGACTAGCTTGGCATGCTGTTAGTTAAAATTCATTCTTTTAAAGCACAATATCCATTTAGCTTCTATCCTCTGAACTTTATTCATTCATTATTAACACTGAAAGCCAAAGTGCATGAGAGAAGTTCAGTCCTATCGGCATTTCGGATGAAAGTAATGTCTCGGTATATTAGCGGTACACAGCACTATCATACATAAAATGCTGCCCAGTCCTTCAACAAAGCAGCCGTATCCCAGTGCCTAATAGGATCACTTACTTCAAATGTGACACCACCTTCTTTGAAATATTTGTTTAGATTTCATAAACATATGAAGGTTCTCAAACTCAAACAAAACCTCCAGCCTCCAGCCCAAGCTCTGATTCTAAAGAGCTTTCTGTTCAATAAATCAGAGCCTGAATCCAGGATTTTTTTTTTCCCCCTCTGGCTTGCCTTTTTTTTTTTTTTGGATAAAAATAAATGTCATCTGGTTTTGACTGCAGATAATGAATCATATTAAGAATTTTAAAAGCACTATTCTCTTTTTTTGAGACCTAATTTCAGACCTATTAACACTTTAATATGAAACAGAAGCCCATCATTTCATTAGAAAAAGAATAAGGCCCCTCTTGTACCATATGTTGTTTCTTCCTTTATAAAAAAACCTTTTGAAATCCTAGATTGGGCAGCATCACAGCAGAATGTAGATCTGGCACAAAGACAACGCATAGGTGAGCAGACCTCGTGTCAGGGAGATTAACTATTTCAAGCGAAATTACAGGTTTCTGGCTAAGCCTCCTTCACATTCCTTACAATAATAAATGACCCAACTGGAAAAATGAACGATTGCACCACAAAAAAAAATCCTGGTGGGGGCGACCCAAAACATGGCAAATGCCGGCATGTCATCGCCACAAACTTGCCTATGATTACACCAAGGACAAACAGCTGCTTCTTACAAGTGCTTTTTGGCACGTTAGATATTTATTAAATAAGGGAAAGAAAATTATAGCTGTCCCTTTTCAATATTTACATTTAAAAAATGAGAATGCCTTTAAAACACACAAAACATGAATGCAAGAGCTGGTGTGATAGCAGAGAACCTTATTGCACATAATTAACAGACACATAATGTCTGGTTACTAGTAATTTCCTTCTAGCTGAGTAAGGAAATAATTTAATCATGTTGATCAAATGAATCCCATGAGCCCAGCGTAACATTATGCTTTTTTTTTTCCCCTCTCTAAATCTGCATTAACTGATAAGAGTCTACTTGGTGAAATCAAGGAACCCAACCTTGTTTAGGTATCCTTAATAATACCTAAAATATGGGCATGATTTTAGTAATTGGTTTAATCAAGCGTTTCAGTAAAATCTTTTCTAATGCCTCGTTCTGACTGCAACGAAAAAAAGGAGGGAGGAGGAAGAAATAACTTAGTGTGTTCTTTATTCTGAATAGAAGCAAAATATTTTTAAAAACTGCACATTCCATGTTGCTCTGTTATAGCGAGGAAGGTATTTGTAGAAAGACATGCAAAAAAATAAAGCACCTTCAATAGTGGAGCGTTAAGCAGCCAACTGTAAATTACTATTATTCTCCTCCCCTTGCTTCCAAAACATCTCCAGGTGCAACTCAGAAATATGCAGGTAGAATTTTCTCTTTTTTTTTTGTCCTCTAAACTATCATTTTATTTGATAATACATCATTTGCCCTGTCATTCCAGGGTTTCACAGTAAAACCTTTTGTGGGATTCTGCTATTGTTCTCTTTGAACTACTTAGAAAAAGCACTGAACTACCTTCTGTGCTATCTCAGGTAGTTCCCTGTAATGAGGTGATATAATTTAACACTTACTATAATACATTTTATCCATCTATTGTTTGCTAAATAATTCCTGCAATAACACTTTTATTCTTTCCATAATTCTTTAGGGTAATGCTGGAGGAATAATATTTTTACTGTGGTGATTGATGTCAGATTCTCCAGCATGAATAGATCCCATGAACACAGGTTATTGATAAGCATAAAAAAAAGCCGCATGAAAAGAATATCAGGGATCAAAGGGTTAATACCATTTTACGAGGCTGTAAAAATCTACCTCAAGAATCTTGTGTTAGCAATATTCTTTGTGTAAGATGTATGTTATTAAAACAAGTAGCAGCATCTGAATTAAAGTGACAGTATGATGGATGACTAGTGAAGTGGAATCAGAGTCGTTTGCAGCATTTTGGGCTAGATGTGGGAATTCTGCCTCAGAGGTAGGGCGCTTGGCAGACGCATTGATTCCGGGCTGACGCATGTTCATAAATATGCCCCTAGAGAGGTGTGGCCTAGCAGAATTTACAAAATTATGTTCATGAATTATTTAACATTTATTTATGGATGCTATATTTAAACGGCATTTGCAAAGGCGGATGGACCATAGCATACATAGTGATCTTTAGATAATGCAAATCCTGCACAAGACGGAGACAGTTTGCATACTTCATGGAGAGGCCAAGTCTAGCGGAACTAGGTAAGTGATATGTCAGTGTTGTGGCTTTATTCACCAGTCTGCTGCAGCCCAGAGAGACCGACAATTCCAGGAAATACCTGACAAGTTGGCAGTTGCAACCTCTGCAAAAGAGATCTTCTCAGTCAGGGATACCACAGCGCTGGTGGAGACTCCTCCTTTAATAAACAGACTCCAAACTTTGGCAACCACTGCGCCCCAGAGCCTGGTCACAAGACAGGCAGCAAACAAGCTGTCGTGGACTGCTGTATGGCCCCACCGATCTTGGTATCAGACTGTTCGATATTAGTACTGCAACGCCAGTGTTGCAAACTTAAGCCTGAAACACAAAAGTTAGGCTGTGCAGGAAAATGCCAGCCTCTTCTGTTGTGCACGAATGTAACTCACAACTGTCTGTTAAGTTCTCTCTCCATTAACACCACAGATTTTCCTCTGCTGCATACACACAAACTGCTCCACGCACTTGGAAAGCGCAAGTTGAGTCCATACGGCTCGCAGTGAAACAAAGCTATGGCAAAAATTAAGGATGAAATGTCATGAAATAAAACAGAATCTCAAGGTAAAGCAGTATAGCTTGCTCTGGAAGGGATGACCCTTGAAGGAAAGGAAATCTTTCATTTAGGACTGCACTGCTAGTTTACCATTTACCCTCTATTTACACTCCATTATACTCTCCCATTGTGTCATTTCTTGATCTTCAAAAGACATCATTTTACATTTAATTTTCACCGCAGGGGATATGAACAACACTGTCATGTGGAAAATCTGTTTTGTTTTTTCTTTCCTTCTAATCCTTAATGGTTGGTTTACAATACTGGATTCCTGCAGAGAGCAAGGAGAGGTGCCCACAGTGCCTCTACAAGAGCCATGAAGTGGAGATGTGCCAGGCTATAAATGGTCCCTCTTGCTCCAGAGAGGTATTTCTTAGGTGATGGTATGTATCAAAGATGAGTCTACTGGCCCATGTACAAAGCAAGCGTCCTCTTCCCTTACACTCTTTTTCTCTCCTTGCTGCTCCAGCAAGTAACTAGCCTCGTATGCTTTCATATGTTGTCCACACAGACTACCAAGCTCAGGACAGATGGATGGGAAAGCTCTTCATCACCACAACCACTTGTGCTAATATGGCTACACGGCTGACACCCGCTTCATGCAAGGTGTAGGCACTTTAGCATTCTTTGTAAGAGGACTGGTACTGGGGTGATTTCTTTGGAAAACTTTCTTCACTGGCATTTTCCTGAAATAAACTCCCTAGGAACACAGTTTTTTGCTACTTAGGAACTTAAGGCTTTAGGAAGATCATCCTGCCCATGGGATGCTCTGCAGAGGGACCACCTTTATCCAGCCATTCAATAAAAGTGATTGGAGCCTGCAATTCCTCACCTCTTGAGTCCTTAACAGTCCATGCTGTCCGGATATGCTCCCCATTATCTAACAATCTTACTTGCTGCAGCCTAATCCCACTACTTTTTCTTCTGTGTCAAGGAGACACAAGAGGAGAAATTATTCCCTTTCTCTGTGCAGCCTCCCTTTATATATTTGATGCCTGTGATCACACCCGCTCAGCATTTTTTACTCTAAAAACAACCTTAATGTGTTCGGTCTGCCCTCAAAGGCCCCATCTGGCAAACCCCCAAGCAGTCTCCTTGCTCCCTTTGCAACCTCTCCCACTGGAGCACGTTATTCTCCTTATCCCACCCAAAAGGGAGCACAGCACAACAGCCAAAGTCTCACCAACGCTTCACAGAGGAGATGAATGCCTGTCATCATCTCAATACGCACACCAACTTCCCCGCTTTCAACATGGTTGTTTTTTCCCCCAGAGCAGGTTTGTGTTCAGCTGCTGATCTGCTGAAGTCCTCTCCAATCCCTTCTCGTAAAACAGGCGTTTCCTGGCTCAAGCTTGTCAAGAGTATTCATTTCCACTTATGCTCAGAGCTTGGCATTTGGTATCACTGAATGCACCCTGTCATCTTCAGACTGTTTCTCCTACTCATCAACATAATTCTGAATTCTAATCCCATCCAACAACCTGCCTACATACCCTCCCAGCTTGGTGTCATCTGCAAATTTAATAAGTTTAATATCCATTTCATTATCCAAATCATTAATGCAAATGCAGAACGGGTCCTAGACAGAACTTCTTCAGTACATCCTTCCAGGTTGACAATAAGCCACTGGTAGCTAGCCTGAGTGGTTATTTTTCTAACTTGCTTTGCACTCACATGAAAGTGGTTTCCTCTAAACTAGATTGCTTGTGGGAATACTTCACAATAATTTTTTAAAATCTCTTAAATTTCAGGATAAATGTTGACCGAAAATTGGATCTGCTGAGCTAATGGGCGTCCAGCACATCTTTTCCCAGAAGAAATGGAAGAGTAAGAGAAAACAAAAGAAAACCAGCATCATATTCATGATAATTATACCTTCTAGCTTTTGTTTCACATCCAGTTTAGATTAAATCCATGTGCTTCAGATCTATGGTTTCAAGTTATGGCAGAGGTAGGCTGCCCTTTGAAACTATGAAACTCCAGGTCTTTTGAAGAAGGAGATTCCCTTCATTCTTCTTTTGCTCATCCCCAGTGGAAGCAAAAAACCAGGAACACCACTCAAGGCCACTGTTCAGGTGTCCCTTTCTAACACCAGGTCCCTTCCAAAGGCACAGTTGCAGCACCATCACATGCCGCCTCCAGGGATGTAGGTCACAAATGAACAGCAACAAAACCACCATGAGAAGGCTACCACACATCATCTGCCTGCCCGCAAGCAATCACTTTCCAGTGGGAACACGTGGCCTCGCCTGTTTTGATTCTGAATGGGAAGAATGGCTTCACTAACTGTCCATCCAAAAACACTGCAAACTTGATACAAAATAGGGAAACGCTTCTCCCCTTAAAGGAACATTTCAGACAACGCTGCTTTCTCTGCTGCATAAGAAACGTGTTCCTGTTGAGGATTACACCACAATTTTCTCCAATTACCTTACTTTAGGAATTGATTTATCAAATGTGAACAACCTTCCCACCAGAGACCCTGGAAACCGTACAAATTTTCACTCTGTTCCATTAAGGTTTTATTTGAATACCGTGTAACTTTTCAACTGCCAAAGCTGGTATTAAAAACAAAATGAAGCAAACACCACTCTGCATTTAACTTTCCTGTGTCAACACAAAGGGCTCATCAGCCATAATGCTGCTGTTCATGCTAATTGTGCACTATCAAATGACACTTTTGGAAGCAAGCACACACTTAAAATTTTAGTTTGGGTTTCAGGTTTTCGAATTTTGCTTAAATGTATTAATTTATTATTTCATTATTTTGAACAAGGCAAACTTCTGGCTCTGTTCTCTATGTCAATTTCTTTAATTAAGTACAATGTTCTCCAGTCCTCTGATGATCCTGTTCTAACAGACAGCTCCAAATCTCAACTTTCCCAAAGTTTAGGGATGTCTCTATGTGGCCAACCAAAGCTTGGAACACTATCCAGAAGTTATTAGAAGCAATCTATTTTGATTTTCCAGCATATTTTTCCTCTGCTGCATCCCCTTTTCATCTGGAAGCAACTCCTGCCTCTTTTCTAACTGATGAGGTGAACTGGTATGAGTGAGCTTATGATTTCTGATCTTTGCTTGAGTGGCAGAGAAGTAAATGGAAAAATTGTCTCAAAAGTTTAAATGAAGGATTTGGCTTTCACAATAGTGAAATGACTAGCGTTCCGTGGATTTCTCTTAAATGTTGCATGCCAAAGAAATAAACCATGAGTGATTGGGGTAGTAGGATTTTTGTTATCAGATAAATCATCACTTTCTCAGGTTCTCTGACTTTCCTTCCTCTGCAGGGTTTGGATTTTTTTTCCTTTCCATTTTTAGTTTACTGACAACAAGAAATGTCTCTGAGCTGGAGCACCCAGACCTGACTTGAAAGCAGCATGTCAAATACTTCTCTCCCCCTCTCTCTTTAAAACCTTGGATTTTCTGCAATGGCTGGAGTGCTTCCTTTGGTTTCCAAGTGCTTAACCCATGAAGTGTGGTCTATTTGACAGACTAGAAACACTTCTCAAGGAATTCAGCAAAATTACCTTACTCTTTAAACACTGCATGCTTTAGAAGTAAATATTAAAACTTGAAACTTTGATTTTTAATTCTTTTTACAAGTTGTTGGTATGTTCCTGTTCAATTAATGCTTGTACTTTTGAAAGAAGGTGGATAATTTCCAGGAAAATAAACTCGTCAGAATTAGAGCAGGAATCTGCTCAGTTTAATTACTGCCGGGAAAAAAAAACAAAGAAAAGGAAATCCTCTCACACGCTGATGATGAGCGGATTTGTGCCAATTTAGACCATAAAGTACTAGGATCTCAATAATACCAAAATATTAATAATTAATACCAGCCCTGACATCTCAAGGCAAAAGGTATTGAAGTGCTTTGTAAACTAGCAAAGAAATCTGTATTTCCTACTAATCTCCTCTGCAGGCAGCAGAGTTACATCATTTTACACGTCCCTGGTGCAGCTTTGGCCCTATGTAACTTTCACACTTTCCTGAAGTGAGTCTGGGCTTTTGAAAGGAAAGACACTGATCCAAACTGGGTTTTCTGTATTGGAAGCCCAGTGAAAATGCAACGTGTCTTGCAAAGCAAAGTGGGCTTCACCTTTAGGACACCTCGATTCAATGCTCAAGCTCCATGCTGATGACACAAGAACTCCGGAGAACACTGAAGACTGCAGGCATACACATGCACCAAAATGCTCTCAGTCCTTTCTCACATGAAATTTGTAGTGAAATGTTTGGTGCCAGCTTTGTTTGTATCACAGAGGAGCTCAATAAACACAAAAGAAATTGGGTCACAAAGAAACTGGGTTGCAAAGATAACTGCATTTGAGGCTCTGAAGCCTCTGGGGAGAAACAGGAAGAGGAAGAAAAGCCATTCTTCTCCGTAATTTCACTTTTTTATTCCACTCCAGAAAGACTAGGCTGCTACATGTTGCAGGTAAGGGCTGCTGGAAGCTACAGCACTCATTAGAGCCACAAACTAAAGCTCATTTTAAGTGACACAGGAGCACTACAGGTAATAGAAACATCCTGGTTGAATTCCAGGGATTCTGAACCAGGTGTTATGAAAGAAATCCCAGCCCCAGTGCAGTCAGTGGCAGAACACCTTTCAACGTCATCAAAACCAGGAACTCACCCAATATGTGTTATTTTTTCACTTTTCCATCTCTCTGCCTGCTTCATTTATCACTTTATTTATTCTATTGGATTTACTGTCCTCTGACCCTTCGCTGTACTTGGAGTCACAGTTTCTCCTAAACAGAATCCAAACTCAATAACGGTCAAGACTGAGGTGAACTTTTGAACTTAGAAGGGTCAAATAGGTTCAAAATTAAACAGGAACAAGAAAACAGTTCAGCTGAAGTTATTATCTTCCTACGTTTGCCACTTCTGATTTTATTCTCTAAGCAATTACACGTGCAGATTTAACCATGTGCAAAAACATTTACCAGGATGGGATTGGAGCCATAATCTGTAAACATATATGTAATTGCCATTGACATCGAGCTTGCACTGAAAGGCCTTTCAACAAGTTTGATGAAAAAAGCCCCACCAAACTTCAGTATTTGGGCCTTTGGCAACACACTCAGGCTGCTACTGTAGAGTCACAAAATACTTCCTGTAGTGAAACAAGTTCAGCTCCAGCAGAGAGAGGTGAATCTGACACTGTGGCATGTTTTTGGATTTCGTCACTGTTCATGAACATTTCGGATATCATTAAAAGAAAATTATGTTTCTAAGTCTTCTTGCTACAGAGAAAGGAAGGCAAACAGAGTGCCAACATTTTCTGAAAGCATTCGATTCTGAAGCCGGGCTCTTGGCTTGTAGGAGCTGGCCACCGCCTCTCCCAGTGGTTTGCTCTGAGACAGGAGAGGTCACTGGTGCTGGAGCAGCAAAGAGACCAGAGTGCAGATTGAGAAAGGCACCACTAAGGGGTGGAAAGAAGAATTTATAGCTCTTCTCACAGGACCACTGACTGCAGACACTCACTCAGAGCGGCTGCTGGGGAAGAATAAAATGCAGGGTTTTTTCCTATCTGCTATGTCCTGACCACCCTAGTGCTGCAGAGACAATGCAATGTATTTGGGGACAAAAAACTGTCCAATATTTCCAACTGAAATATTCTATTCTATTCTATATCAAGTATATATTAAGCAAAACTGCTTTAGCTTTCTTTGTCTCTCTCACCAGGAACATTCAGGTGAGGTTATGCTGCCCCTGCATGCCCAGAGGGAGGCAAACCCACCATGCCCTGGCTTCTCCCAGCCCCTGCCCACAGCCCAGGGCCACCAGCACAGTGCAGACAGGCTGCGTTAAGGGCTCCAGGAGCCTCAAAACAGCCCAGCAAAGAAATGGCAGACAGAGAACTCCTTACGATGTGACAAAGAGCCTTCTCAAAATACATCCCCCTCAGTATCCCAACAGATAAATCCTACTGGCAGTGCTGGCAATAAGAGTTTCCAGAGGATGTGCAAGATGGGAAGAAGCAAGACGTGCTGGTAGGGAAGGAGGGTTTGCAAAACCGCTGTGCAAAGAATTAGGCCTTTGTTGGTGGATTACTGCATCTGAGAGTAATCTGGGGCCGAGTCATCCCTGTGCAAGCTTAACAGTGCTGACGGCAAGCTGCAGAAGGTCGGTTGTGGAGACAGAGCAAGGAGGATCCACAGGGAAAAGAATGGAAGTTTAGTGTTTGCAAAGTCTTTCTCTGCTCCAAGAATGGAGACATTGGACAAATATCCTGCTGTCCAGGATGAGCCCTAGCTTTGGATGAACAACTTCTGCTGAGGATTTTAGGATGCCCCGTTGGTTATTAATGTTGATTCAAGTCCAGTTGAAACTGATATTGCTCCTCCTGCTTGTGAATTTCCTCACTTGAGCCACATGTGGAAGCCAAGCTCTGCGGATTACCTGAGAAGAAGCCGGACTTTCCTTCTTTGAGAAGAAACAGTCTCCGTTCTCGAAAATCCGGTAACACTTTGTATTAGGGATATCAGAAATACCCTTCTGTTATCCACCAACACCTCGGATCTTTGTCAATCTTGATTTACCATTTCTCTCATGCCTCTGACATTTACAGTGATGCTCCGTGATGAATTCAGCCCAACTTCTCTGGAATCCTCATAATGAACATAAATCTCATGAATGAACAGCTTAAGCTCACCTTGTTGGCTGACAGTGACAGTATCACTCCAACTTCATCAGTTAAAAAATACAGTACGAGTGTCCTTTTGCTTAAAGAATTTCAGCCGTCCTGGCATTTTAAAGAAACAACACAGAGGCATCATCAGTAAGGCTGGTGGGATGAACGCAGCAAAGGGAAGAGGATGGCTGCACAGGCAAAGAGTGGCACTGAAACTGTGCCGCTGAAGCCTCCCGTGTCCTTACCCGAAGCACAAACTTCGCTGTCATCTATAAATCAAGCAGTTTATGAGGCTGTAATATTTACACTCTAATTAAAAAATCATAAAGCCAGACCCCTTCAGTTTGTAAAAAGAACTCAGGATCTGCTACTGAAACGTGGCGTTAATCAGTAACTCCTAATGATCTGCTCCACAGCCTTAGAGGTTACATGCTTATTCAGCTACACATAACAAACTAGATCATGAGAGAAAGTGGGAGAAGTGAAGGGAATATGTTAGAGCAAACACAGGGCTTTGCTACCACCAGGACCTATTCCTGACCCTCCAATCCTCACGTCTCATTTTGTTTTCTCATTTCCAAAAGGCAACAGATTTATAACATAAAGCTTTGATAAGACATTACATACGGAATGATCCCAAGATGTTTTCCATGTGTGTAACCCCTGCAGAAGCCAAATATAGCCTTGGAGAAACACCTGCTTTTACCTTTATATGGTCAGAACTCCAGTCCCCTCCATGCTAATGAAAAATGAGCCTTAAGAGTCAGTGTTTCTATGTGAGTTTCTCTGAATTCATTAGGGAAACAGCTGATTTCTGAATCTGCCATTTTCTGCTTATGCAGTCAAAAAAAAGCTCTCTAGCAAAGGCTGGAGAAATCCAAGCACTGTGCAACATTGGAAATAAAAATTACGAAACAATATGTCAGCCATAATTAGTGCTCCTAATTCTACACTTAAACCAGCACTTATCATTTAAAGCTCCTCATGGAAAGAATCAGACCGGGTTTGGCACTCCACACTTCATGCAGAAGCAGCCCCTCTGCCTACCACGTACAAAGCTGTGTGTCAGGCCCTGCAAAGCTTCACTCTTTTCCCAAGCCAAGAACCAGGAGATACCAGATTCAGGCAGTCCCTGAGGAGACAGGCTCTTTTGTGGCACTTTCACAACGTGGCCAGTCCACTCCAAGGTCTCACCCAAACTTCTCAGCTCGCATCCATGGTTTTGTAGCTCTCACTAATTCAGGGTGAAAAAGAAGGAGGGCAGAGATTTTGCTCCCTGGTACGGGCTGGGAAAAAAAGCAACATCTGCGATCTGTCGGTCACACCAAGATTTTAATTCTTTTCTTTCCTTCTTTTCTTTTTTTTTTTCCCCTTTAAGTTGACCATGGGTACAAAACTGCAGGTGAAAAATTACAGACTTTATTTTTCAAATCCCTCCTTCTTATTCTTCTCCTCTAGTCTTTTGACAGTCTAAAATGAATCAAGGAATAGTTGTTTTAGGTGAATATGAGTTGGCTTATTTCTGTCACCAGTTACATGATGCTATCCAGAATGTATCATTAAAAAGACTCAACTAAATTACAGTTTTGACTCAGGTATTCCCAGCTCATATATTTTCGTCAGTATTTCAGACCGATAAGAATTAATGAGAGTCACAAGTACACACTTATGTGACCACAGACACTTAATAACAGTAATGATTTATCCTGGTTAATAGTGCAAATTAACAAAAAAGCATGCAAAAAAAAGAGAACCATTTCAGCTATTTTTTTCTTTTCAAGCAGCTTCTGCAGAGGGAATATGGTGCTGTAGCAAGAAATGTGACAGTATATAAGAGGCAGGTCTAACTCCAATGGACTTGGTCTTTAAAACTGGAGAAGGAAAGTCTTTTATCAAGAATCTCAGTGCTACAGTGGGATTGATGCCTACAAAAGATGGGATGTAAAAGGAGAAGAGAGGGGAGAAAACACCCACAGTGAAACAGGTGTGGATTTACTTCATGGTCCTTCACACGACCTCGGGAAGGGCCCAACAGCTTTCTGCCCTGGCCACTAGAAGCCTGCACTGCTCGCCTCTATGGGAGGAAGGACTGCAAGCGGTGAGGAAGGCAGCTCCATCCCTCCCCAGTATCTCTGCCAGGGTTGCCGCCATCCTGGCAAACCCCGCCCCAAATAGTATCGAATGTAAGCTTGATCTGTTTTGATGAGCACAGAAATACCACTTGAGAAGCCTGCAAAATCTCCGTTAGCAAATCTATCCCTGTTTAATGTGCCCTCCTAAGAAGCCTCCCACCTCCAAGAGAAAAAAATTAGGGAGGACAGGGGGAGAAAAGCTCAAGATCTTCAGCTGCAGTACGCGGAGCTAAACTCACTTTTCGAGGTAACAGTATACCAACATACAGATGACACTTCCTAGACACGCATCATTATGCCTTGCAGATTTTTTTCCACACACGCACTTCCCAATCACTATCCTTTCTGGATTTTACAAAGTAAGCATGAAAGCTATTGTTCCAAGCCATTTCCAAAGAAAGCAGTTGAATGACATACCATAAAACATATGGGTCTCATTAACTTAAAATATTGCCTGTTTTAAACAGCCTCTTAGCAAATAACCATACTTAAAAATTTAATTCCATTTCGCGACTCATGCTTTTACCGTTTGGGCTACAGTTTATCTTAATGATTATATTACCATCGCTTGTACTTTGTTTTGATGGCCAGGCTGCTGGTGCCAAATCCTTGCGACCTCCTGAAGGAGACTTCCACCTCCAGATTCAGCGTGGCTCAGGAGAGCATCACTGGAAATAACTTACAAAGTTGGCTTTTTAGTCTTTTCTTTTTTTTTTTCTTTTTTAATAGGCCCATTTTCATTCAGGGCCAAACGCAGCTCCTTGGCAACAAAATGTAATCAAAGCAACTTGCTTCAAAGTTTAGGCGTTTTCTGTCATGGCGCTGTCTAATGGGCTTCAAACACCGCTTTAAAAAAAAAACAACACAAAAACCTACACATAACACAAGTCTGTGTAAGTTTCTGCTGGAGTTTCTCAAAGCCAAGGCAGTCCTTTCTTGCTTTTAATGAAATTCCTTTCTATTTCTTCAGGTATGACTCCCCTTGGACATGGAGGGCATATTTTCTCCTTGAGTTAGGACAGCTTATGACAAATAATGATGAGGAATCAATAGACAGGAGGGAAATATTGGGTGAGAGGCTGAATGAATCTCAGAGATAAATTATTGACCACGGGCATGGCCCTCTCTCCTTTCTCTTATATGTTCGTATTCCATCTCACTAACAACCTGAAAGAAAATCAAATATTTTGTTTGGGGGCTTCACTAATATCAGCAACTTTTACTATCTTAATGGCATTTTTATTGATCTCAGCTTTAATGGGAGCTGTATATATTTGATGTTGGTCATTTAAAGTAGATGTGAGTAATAGACTTTCCCAGTGAGGATCATAAAGCAGCCCCTTGTCTGGCAAGCACAGGAAGCAAATAGAAGACAGCATTTAATCTACTGTTCTGCTGCAGTTATCAGGGCTGAGAGGGGAAAAAAAATAAAATGTAAAGATTGGCTGTGTCCCCCCCGCTCCTCACCCTCCCCACATGCCGACTCTCGGGCACAGTGGTCATCAGCAAACTAACAACAAAAGGCCATTGGCGCAATGACCTTGGCTGTGGCATCACGCACTGGAGGAAAGAAATGAAGCCATTAGACTGAGGCGGGAGAACAGGTTATAAATCAAGCCATTTCCAATAAGCTGCTGTAATGGTCATCCATCATTGCCAACCACGGCGCACAGCAGACCATGGAGACATTGGAGCTGCTAAAGCTGAGACATAAACAATAATAATCCGGGCTTGATGTTTCAGCCCTTCAGGAAATTTAGGAACATTTGCTTTTCTTTTGTTTGTCAGAGGTGATATTTAAAGCGTAAGATGTAATAAATAGAGGACAGTTGACACATCAGTACAGTTTACAAGCGCTGCATTCTGGGTGTGATTAAAGACAGGGAGGGGGGTGGGAGAAGTTGAATGCCAAAAATATCCAGAGCTTCTGTGATATGCAGTTTTCTTCCCAGCATGATAAATTTAACCTTTTGGGTGCGTTACACCTAATTTCTTTTCTTTTCTTTGAAAGCAAAGGTGAATTTCTTCACACATTTTCAATATACTCACATCGCCAAGCAGGTTTTCAGGGGTGGAAGGAAAGCGATTAAAATCTGTAATTAGGTAACATGTGGGTAAGTGGAATTAGATATGCATGGACTGTACATTTTAATAACGTTTTATTGATCATTTCTAGTGGCAGAACATTACAGCAGCTGAACTATTTATGGTGAACATTTCAGGGATAAAAAAATTATATCTGTATGCAAACAATTTTTTAAAAAACAAACACGCTTCTAAATTTACACCGGGACAAACAATATAGCATAAAAGTTATGTACATGATGCTAAATCTTTCCCTACAAACAGAAGAAGCCGTTTTTGAGCCTCAGCGCATGCAATAAACATCAAGTTTATTCTACCAGGAATTTTCACAATTTACTCTGATGCTATGGAATAAGGCGACTTTGCATTGTACGCCTTGCACATCCCTACTTATCCCAAGATGCTTTATTTGTTTGCCATGAGGACGGCTGCAGTTTCATTAGACTGAAACATATTTATCAACATACCTTATGTCCCAGCTCAGTATCAGGAAACACTCTGTGCTGATGGTCAATGGCGTTTGGGGGAAGAAGCAGAACTGCAGAGCTGTGCAAAGAGGTCAACGACATCCACAGCAGTTCATACCCTTCCAAAATACAGGGAGACTCTTTTGTGGCAACAAGGGCAACATATGGCATGTTTAGTTATCCTGGGAATCATGCAATGCAGTGAGCGCTACAGGGCCGTAACAGTGACCGAGGTACACTTACAGTTTCCACACAGGCATTGGCTTAAGTTCTGGATTCATGACACTCCCTGAGACTTCCACTTCCCTTTCACTTCAGTGAAGACAGGTATCTACCCCAGACTCCAATATGCAACTAACATGATCTTACATGTTTATACAGGAGGCCTATACAGGCCTCCGGTATAAAACAGGATTGTAGGAAATACAGATTCCTTTATAATAAACAGGCGAAAGCATTCCACCAAGGGACTCCCATCAAATCGCTGAAGGTGCTACTCCACATTGCCTGTGAAAACATCCAGACTTGGCAGGAAGACACAGGGTTCAACCCACTCACTGACAGTAGCTGGAAGCTCAGTTTAAGGTAGTACCTCAACCATCAATGGGAAGAAGCACACACCTCCAGTGAGAAGCATGCCCTGTCTCATGCAGTTGGGTGCATCATGTGGGATGACTTACTTGCCCCACAGGGACACTCATCTCTCTCCACTGACTATACCAGAAGTCGAGATGACTCATGAGCTAAATCTGCTGCAACTGAGAGGTGGGACGAGCTGGTTCAAGGCAACTGAGAATGCACAGCATCTTTAGCAAGTGATTTGACTAACTCCTCTCTATCACGGGGTAGAGAACATGAGGCATAGAACATATGGCAGGTTTCTCCAGCCTTTTTATAGGTGTAAGGCAACATGGCAAAAGACTGATGTGTTGCTTCTGTCCCAAAACCAAACTTCTCCACAAGATCAAGTTCTTCAGTGGGGGCTGGGACCACCTAAAATACTCTGTAGAGACTGACAAATTTCTCCTGGCCCACTAGCAAAACCTAAGCCCAGTAAGCACCATACTGCCCATCTCGCCCGGTCCATACATGAGTAGGGTGGGAAAGACACTCTCTTCTGCCCTCTTCTTCCCCCAGTACACGGTACAAAGCAGACCAGAATTTTTATCCTTCCACTGTAAAGTATAATACCTGGTTTAAAATTATATTACAAGCCATTAATACAAACGGAGGGTTTGGGAGGATTTTATAACTCACAAGAGATGACACTCATAGGTTATGATGTCATTCAAACCACTTGATAATATACTGTACTAGCTTGCAATATTCCAAAAGCAGCTATTAAACTAAATATAGATGAGGAACATGTTGCTACAACAACACAAAATATTATGAACAGCAGTTCTCAGGAATATATGGCTGCGAACCTGATTTTTTATTTATTTGTTTAGTCACTTTTTTTTTCCACGTGGGGTAAAAACAACCGCTTCAGTCCTCCGAAGGTGCTTACACTATGGGTTGAATTTAAAATCACTACAGCGAAAAAAAATAAAAGGCCAATCAAACACTGAGGTAATCCTAAGGAAAAAAAAAAAATGATGTATGCAAACTACAGTACTTCTAGACAGAAATAAATCAGTCATGGCCATTTAAGGCAATTCAGTTGCATTACCTTTCTTTTCATACCAAACTTAAGAGCAATAAAAAGAGAAAATGTAAATACTAGTTCCTACACTTTTGTAAGTCACCATTATCAAAACAGAGTGCTTTAATTATAATTCGAGACTAGAGTATGGGCTGGGTGACAAGATTTACTGGAGGTCAATGTGAGCAATAACCATTTTTCTTCCCAATGAAAAATAATACCATCAACGGGAGTTGTTAAGAACTATTAAAATTGCTGAATGTAAATGCTTCTGTAGGATGTTTAATCAGAGACGTTTGGTCATTCTGGATTGAAGTAAAGATATAAAACAGTTACTAGGGTCATGTCGGTGATTTTGATTATTTTATATTATTATTTATATGTGAAACTGCCCTGTTTTCAACCCTGTATCACAAAGGAGTGGATCTTAGCCAAACATATCCTTCTCCTACGCCTATAAACAGGACGTAATGTTTTGGGGAAACTGCCTGAGAAGGCTGAGCCTCCACGCTTTCCTAGAAAGACTTCACAGAAAAGGGAACAAAACCCCTTCAAGTGGTGTGTCACAAGGAAGGAAGGATCCCTACCAAACAGAAGGTGACTCCAGTGGAATCAGAGCTCCGATTCAGTGGGTCAGCAAAACAAGGGTCCTTTCAGGGGTAGATATAAAGCCCATGTCAGGAGGATGAATGCCATTTTCTGCAGTGGGCTTTCCAGTGGGCACAAAACCTCAGCTTTCAAATCCAGCAAAACATCCCCTGAGCCACATGAGTCACACAGGGGATTTCAAGAGCAGAATTTGACCCAGTCTCAAACAGGATTATTGCCCAAGTAAGAGAAGAACATGGAGTATTTATCTGTTCTCTAAATCACCAGGCTTTGGTTTCTTGGATTTAGTGTGGAACACAACGAAACCCACCTTCTCAGCTGAACGTGGCAGCCTGACATGAACTGGCCAAAGCAGGGCGCTGTGAGGAATTTTTTTACAGTTCAGCTGAATATTCTCACTTATAATTAAACTTTTGAGCATGTTTTAATACAAATGTAATAGATTGTTTTCTCATGAGCTGCTGTTAGAGTCTCATTTAGAATAAATATTTATAAGTATTTATAAATAAAATATTAATTGCTTAAAATGACATTTTAATGTGGTGCTACATGTCCAAGGAACGCTGGGCTACATGATGTAATCTCAGTTTGGGATTCGTGAACTCAGAGGCAGCAATGGCAAGGAGTGAGAGTACTATGAATAATCTTTGTGTCAAGAACCTCCAATATGAGCTGAGTAAAAGTAGTACGCAATGAGGCTACACCAAGGGACTGTATTCACCTATCTGTAAAGCCACAGAAATGAGTAATGACAGTGATCTGGATGGAGAGTTGTACTTACGAGACTCATGGCTTTACAGGTCTATGGCTGGTAGAATTACAAATTGAGGTTCTGCTGACGATGAGAGGGAAAAGAAACCATTTAAACCAAGAAATGAGCTAACACCATTGGTTTCCTGTTCATGACGGCGCATCAACATTTTTCAGGAGAAACCGAACAGTTCAAGAATTAGAGCCTGAACACAAGGGGCCCAGTAGCTTACTACTGACTTCCCATCAAGACTGTCCTATATTTTGTCATGCCACAGAGTGGCAGACATGTCCCAACCCCAAAGCACCTGCACAGTTTGAGCAGGGACTAAGGGAAACACTTGGTGGGTGCCCTGAGGGAAAAAGGAAACTCCAAACATTATTACTACTTTGCTTAAATGTGAGTATCATCAGCAGCGTTCCTCAAAAGCACTCACCATTCAGCTAAATCTGCTTTCCATGTCGTCAGAGCAGACAGTGGGTATTTCAAATGTAGTTATTAATTGAACCCTATAAAATATACCTCTCTAGCTAGGAAAAAGCTTCATGTGCAGACAAGCACTTCATATCTCAGTACCACTACTTTTCATCAACAAAATATTCCGGGGCCCTTCACCTTACTATTTCACCTCTGGGCTGCTTAGAAGAATTAACCCTATGTACACTGTCAGCCAAAAAGAAACCAAAACCACATTTTCATTTCTTTTGTTCCATCTTAGTTGTAAGTGCAGCACAGGCTGTATGCTGGGTCTGAAAGAATTACGGCCATGCAATACTCATGACAGCTGGAGGAAAGCACCATGTTTGGATACAAATGACAAGTGTGGTAAGGTCCACAGCGCACCTTCAAAGGGTGCCAGCGTCAATTACCTGCGAGTCTGTCCAACAGCTCCTGACAGGGCAGTGAGAAAATACCATATTTAATCTACTTAAAGCTAGATCGGACAAAGTGCTAGAGAATATACTGTACAGGGGAAAAAATCTGCGTCAGCAAGGGCAGGGATGAGATGATCTAATGCAGAACTTTTTTGTCTCTCATTTTTATGATTCTCTGATATACATGCACAAGTAATGGGTCTGAGGAACAACAGTGGACACTCCTCTGGAGCTGTGAAGCTCATTGCATAGAAGGGCTACATACAAACTAAATCAAGGACAAAACAATTAAAACAAAGAAATAATTTTACTGCTCCTATTTGAGCATCTGAGGCATCATGCTGTTTCTGGAAAGGTTTCTCCTCTTGAATTAATGCCTTTACATATGACGCTCTTGGTGGATTAGAATAGGAGAGAACCACACAGAGATCCCAATATTTGGGGTCACTATTTGGGGTCAAACTTCCCAAGCAGGCAGTAAAAACATAATCCATCATCATGACCCCTTTGCCTTTAGTAAACACTCGAAACCACAGACAAGCCTTCTCCACAGCCTGTTGGAGCAAAAGGGGCAACACAGAGGGGCAGCTTAGTGGACACTGGTGAAGGATCTCAGTCACCATGTTGAAGTCAGTGCAATGATTCACATCTTTCTAAGCTGGTCATCAATCTAAGTAGCTTGTTGAACTGGTGGCTACATATGGAGGCATGGGATTTATCAAAGTAAATGCCAAAGTGTATGAGATGATTTTGAGAACTTGACCTTTCAGTCTACTTTGCTTCACAGTGACTCCGGTGGGCCTTGTACCTGACCTTAACATGGCCTGACAGCAGCTACAATTTTTGGTAAAGACTTCTTGAAATCTGCTGTGCCATTGGAAGGTGTGATGATACATACAAGCTAGCAATTAGCTTTTGGGGTAACTAGGTCAGTTAAATGCCACTTACAGTGATAAGATTTTGCACCACATATTGCTGCCTCACAAAGCTATTACTAGCGACAAGAAACCACACCATTACATGTGGTCATCTGCAAACCTCAAGGAAGATCTCTGGGAGAAGGAAGCGGCTGTTTAAAGAAGTATCAATGAGCACATGCTGAATAATGTCACTCCTTTTATGTACACCACGCCTGCTTTCTGTGGTCAAGAATTCTCTGCTTTAACAGTATGCAAAAAGGAGTTTGGTTAGTGGCTGGTGTTTGTTGAGGGGATGTGATTAGCATATAAATAGTTGATATTCAGAGGCATTCGTATTTAGTCAAACTGGGAAAATAAACCAGAGCAAGACACGCTTAACTCCCTGTTATCACCATCCTCTTCAGACATCTCTTAACTTGAAGGTTTGCACGCTCAAAGCAGGTGGGGCTCCCACTCCAGGGATGGAGGTGAGGACACTGGGCTGCCCCCACCCTCCCATCTCTTCTCCGGAAGCAGCACCACGATTGCAGACTGACACCGCTAAAGCACAAGGTTGTTTCTCACAACACAGTTTTCAGGGCGGCACGCACAAAGGGAGCCTGGGTACCAGACGTTTGATTGAAATATCTGCCATCCTCTCCTCGGTATCACCATGAATGTAAGTCAAGTCCAAAAAACCCAAAAGAATGAAAGATGATAGAGTGGAAATATATTGCTACATTACGACAACACTTTTAAAGCCTGTTAAGGAACTGCTCCCAATTAATTTGTCAAGTAAAGGAGTACTAGGATTGCCAGAATTGTTGGCGAAAATATTTTCAAATCAAACCAATAATTGACACAAAGACAAACAAAAGGAAACTTTAATTCTGTGCCCTTCCTGACTCCTCCTTCATCTTCCTTCTTGTGAAATTCAGCTTTGAGATGATTCAACATATGCAGGAAAAAAAAAAATTTAAAACCCACTAGTTCTAATCCTTAATTACTTGATTTTATATAATGCTATTTTAATGTCATCATGACTTTGTCAAGCTTTAGAGAATATGCTTCAAGAACTGACCTGTTTAGAAATTTCACAGTTTCCCTTTGCCATCTCCACTTGATAATATATTGTCTTTGTGATACTTCCCCTGAAACCCTGACTAGCTAAAGCAAACTCACTCTGACAGAAGGATTTTTGAAGCTGTTATTTTAATCTGAAGGTTTACATACCTGTCAGAGTATAGCACGTTCATAGCCTTTACTATTGTTCACAGATTCTTTTTTTCCAAAGTCTACACATAGGTCTCAAGGGTTCTTGCTCCTCAAGGCAAATTACCTCTGAGTGTTTAGGTTCACCTCCAGCTCCGTATTTTTTACTTTTCATATGCCTTTTTCTTTGTTTTCTTCCTCTCTTTTCCTTATTTTCAACTCCTGACCAGGACCCTTAAAGGAAAGAAGAAAGACACTTAGATTCCATGGTGATGAGTGACCTTATAAAAAACACAGATAAATGGACAGGGGTATTGTAATGTTTCCTTCACACTATTTGACTGCGCTACAGTTGGGTGAAAACATTTGTTCTACAAATAAAAGAAAATCTTTCAAACATTGCTTTGGCCCCAGTCTTGTTCCCAGTGATGTAGGTGAGGATAGGACCTGTGTCCTCATGACCTAGTCAAGAACCGAAGACAAACTAGTTAATGGAGAGGTAACAATATAGCTGATTGATTGACTGATTGATTCTTCCATATGATAGATGATGTGCTGGAAAGATTAGGAGCTTTGGTTTAGGCAAATTATTTGGGTATTTCAAAACTATAACCCCACTCTTTACTCTGTCCAGACCTTGAACATAATCATTACTTATCATCATTACAATACATTTTGAAGCATTTTTAGTGATTTAGTTGGAAGTATTTTGTGGAAGCAAAAAGAAGAGTTTACAGAAAACAAAGGAAAAACAGTAAGAATTTGTTTAAAAGAGGAAAAACTGTATTTAAGTTTTATACCATGTTTAAACTATGCTTACAAGTTTACTAGTTTAAACTATGTTAAGCAAAGATGTTTAAATTCAACATCCATTGTAATGTTGTAAGTATCTTCTGAATTAAGGCTGTGATATAGTACGAGGACCTTAAAGATTATTTAATAACCCATGGGGCATTTCTCTCAATTCTGCCAAGAAGCTTTTAAATACCTTACATATACAAATAACTTTTTGTTCATGCAAATGAAAATGATAGAAGGTAACCTTTCCTCTTTCTAAAGACCCCATACAAATCAGCAAAATCTGTACAAGTCATTATTTTTCTGGGGGCAAGAACAGGATACTGCAGCTTTCTGGCTTTGGAAAGCGAATCGTCTGCATTGCCCGCTCAGAGCCCTGGAGAGGAAGGCATCGGAGCAGCCAGAACAGGGCACTGAGAGGCACAGTTTGGGGCAGCCTAAGAAGGCAAAAAGGAGGGGGGAAAAAAAGGCAAACAAACAAAAAAAAGAACAAGACAAAGAAGAAGCAGCAGCTGAAGGAAAAGGCTGAGCCCGTTTTCTGAGAAAAACCCAGGCAGCCCAATGCAGAGGGAATGCAGCAGGGCTATTCTGCAATGTCTGGAGGTAAGGAGATGAGCCAAGTAGCAGCCTTGTAAAACCCAACGAGAAATTCAGCCAGAGACAGCATTGATTTTTTTCTTCTTCTTCTTCTGTTCTCCTCCTCCTATCCCCCCGGCACAGAAGATATATGTGTTTAGATCAACTCATGCCCTTATTGAGTCTTGAGCAGAGAAGGGTCTGACTCAAGCACTTTTCATGCAGTCTGCAGGATTCCTGCGTGCACTCTGGGCAGATTACTGGGATAAATTAAGACCCAGCCTCTGCCCTTAACCTATAAGACAATTCACCCCCATTGTATTAAGCGGTTTAGGAAAAAAAAAAAAGAAAGGATCCAACAGACTTGCAACAAATCTTTCTAACTGCCAGGTTAACACTGCGTGTGATGTTAGTATGACAGATCATGACGGGAGGTGACAGACTTCCAGACCTTGGCTGAGAAGTAAGACCAGCTGGAGGTAGATGATTTCTGTCAAGAGGTGAGCTTCACGCAGCCAAAAGAGTGATGACATGAAGCTATGGACAGATTTTTGTTTTCTTCTATTATATCTCTGTGTGTACATGGTTCAGGCATTTTTTTTAAATCCATGAAGTAGCAGAAATAGACAGTGGTGTTTAAAAGCGTGAATTACAGATGCCTTTGATTTGCTGGAGGAGACGGAAAAAATGATAACGTGGAATTCGGACAGTGGAAAAGACAACTGCCCAAGATACAATGTTCTTCTTGACCTAGCCCTGTCCTCATCTTTCATCTCACACACACTACATCGACCCCTGCCTCCGCTCCACGCGCAGTGCCAGTCTCCACCGCCCATTTGTCAAACCTTGCAACGAGCACCTTCTGTGTCACGCCAGCCCGCAGGCACCGGATGCGTTGCCTGTAAAAATCCACAAGGTCAGTGGCTATATTGCCCTTCTTTATACCCCTCCTTAAAATCAACCCATGACATGACCCTTGGGCAGCATGGGACATTGGCAAGGGAGCTGGTGAGCTAAGGTGGCTGCTGAGGAGACCCTTTGGGGCTCCCCCACGTGCTCAGTGTTCACCAATACTCACTTTTGGGCCTGAGCCCATATTTGTGCATCGCTTTGCGGACAGCCCAAGTTGGGCATGTCCCAGCTTTGAGGATGCTCCTCAACTGCATGCTTCCCTTTGCCGCAACAGGGCAATTTCTGATTTGCACACTGGTGCTGAAGAAAAAAGAGCACTGGGGCTGTTACACCACTCCACTGGCACCCTTGCTATCATACCGCGGTGGACTTTTCCTCTGGGGTTGGTTCCTCCTCTTCTTCTAGGCTATCACAACCCTGCTTTTCTCATAACACCTTCTCAGTTCAATAAATGCAATTTCAAGTCAAAGAGCAGAGTGCAGGAGAGAAGCCTATGCATAATGTTCATTATATGCAAAAATTAGCACAAATCCTGCCTATAGTGAATGACTCATCTGGAAGGCTTGGGCTCTACTGACGACACATAAAGACTAAACTGTATTAAGGTTAATGAACTTCAGGATGATGATTTATACTAAAGAGAACGTAACACTTTATGGCAGCTGATACAATGTTCGCTCCTTTTCATTACTTTCCTGAGGACAACCTGCATTAAAAAAAAAAAAACCCAAGGCTGACACAAAGAGCTGTTGACAAGCATACAAAATGGGGCATAAACACTACCTACTATCCATAGCTACACCCAGGAGACCCTTGCAGAGTGTTTGAATATCCCCTGCTCTTTATTCACTGCAATAAGTGAAATCTGCTCTCTCAAGCCAAAAGTGCAGCTGAACTTGTGGGACGAAGCCCTTTGTGTACCTGCTGCCGAAGCCAGAATGCCAGCTTCTTCCACATGTTAAACACGCATCACTGATGCTGCTGAGCTGTCCAGAAATACTGTTAAACCTTCAAAAAACAAAGTGGTGGTTTAAAGTTCTCTCTATAGATGCAACATGTTCCAAGAGCTAATTAATTGCTGCTGCTACTTACTGAAGGAAAGAGCCAAGAGCCATGTGTTTGTGCTATTCATGTTTCTGATAGAAACATCTGATTGTGTTGTTGTTGATGAGAAAATGCTTAGGAAAGGGCACCAGAGCACTCTTCAGCGTGCCTGGCAATATGGCTCCCTATTTGTTTGCTCTTTTACCTTCTACCTGCTGAAGCCCAGCATATGTTCTGCACGGGGCTACACGAGCCCCGCCTGCCTGGACGGCAAACACCTTTTCTTAAAGATTATATTTTGACTGTGCCTTCTTACACCCTTTTGTGTGTGTTTGAGAGGAGCATTAAAACAAATACGTTTTCTATGGGGAATATTTCTGCAAATACTGGATTGAAGACTGCTCAAAAAACAGCCAAACCCCACACCACAGAGATTTTACACGTATAAGAAAGAAGCACAACTACAACACATGCCACCAGGCTTTCCTGTCACACGCACCACGGTTGCAGCCCCAAAACACCAGTTCTGATCTGCTGCCACACTCATCTGACATTAAAACAGTCTCCTTTTTCCTGGTTAGCGTTCAAGAACTGCGGCACTAATTCCTCCTGGTTGCAGTGCCAATGACTGTATTGGAACTAGTCCATGAAATGAAGTGAATCCCATCCATTTTATTTTTTTTTTAGGCATCAAAATCCTAACACTGATCTTTCAAAATAGCAGCTTGGGTTTCCAGAAGATGAATAGCTATCTTCAGGCAATGTAGGTCCAGCAGAGTCTCTCTGACCTTTGGACTCGCTTCCCCAAGAACAGGGACAACCAAGGGCAAACACTGAGGGCAACAGCCAATGATTCAGGATGTCCTCCAGCAGTGATCTTACACTCTGTAAACAAATGACATTATTAACATGCCCAGTAGAGGCTTGGTTTTGGCTTGTTCTCTTTCTTATTTGAATTAATTTCCAAATAAGACCATTTATGACCTTTATCTGAAGCAGTATTATGCAAGCCAATACTCGTGCAGGCCAGTGTCTGTATTCCAGGGTAGAAGACACCAGGAGCTAAAAGGAAGAAAGTAGGTTTCTGCTCCAAAACAAATTGAAACCAGGAAAAGCCTTTAGACAAGTAAATCACAATTTCAAGTCAACTTCAATAAGGGAAATGGGGTGTTTCCATGGCAGAGGAAAAGGTCCTCCATGAAGCCAAAAAAACCTTTCAATCTGGCTTACCCAGAGCAGATTTCTGCCACTGCTTTTTCTGGCGACACCGAGATGCAAATCAAACAACAGTTGTAACACAGGCTGGAAAGATTCTGAAGAGCTTACTCCAAAACAGCAAGCGACTGTCACAGAAGTGACTGTCAGCTCAGTCAAGGCTTCAGTCTTTTTTGGCTTGTTTGCACTGCTGTGATTTCCGTTTCCTCCATACAACAATGAACCACAATGTAGGGAGGCTGGGAAAGACATTCTGCACAGGACATCCAATGCCCCAATTATCCCAGACTTTTATAAAACATTGAACTGAACAATACAAGCAAAGCAACTGCAATACTAGGCAAAGGCAACAGTCCGGTCTCTTGTGGCCAGAACAGGCTTCAAAGCGCAACCCGCTACCCATAGCTATTGGCTATTTGTCCCTCTCAACCCCCAAACACCCAGAGACTTGGAGGTTCGATGCAGTGCATGTTTAACGACCTTGCAGTTGCTCTTCCTGCTGTAGCATGGACTACTGCTATAAATTTGGTTATCTCTCTAAATTTGATTTGTTCTCAGTTGAACAGAAGCATAGAATTTCCCAGCTGAGTTACACATTACGGGAAAAAGTGTTCCCTTTTGGGTTTTTCAGCCTGCCATATTTCAGTTCGCTTGACTCTCCACTTCTTGTTTTGTGCTGCCTTCACATCCCCCTTCTTACTTGCTCCATTCTGAGGAAAAAACCCATTTCATCCTTTTCCATTGGCCATTAATTATCCTCCCTACTCTAACCAGAAACTACTGTAACTCTCCAGTATTCTTACGGAGCTGGACTGTAACCTATAGCAATGCAATATGTGGGTCTGTGAAACTCTGATTTATGTATTTCTGTGTAACTTATTTCTTCCTACTCGGTTAGTCATATTCGGCATTACACGGTTGCTTTTCTCATCCCAGTATTTAGATGCTCAACTAGATTCTAATCAAAAAGGCACAATTTTGACAGGAAAAATCCTCCTCACTTTCTAAAAGGCCTACGTGGTAGGCACTGCTCAGACACCCTGTTGACTAGCCCTCTTTAAATAGAAATATTACCCTATTTCAAAAGCATTTATGGATGTCTGAGCTTCCAAACGCTGTTGAGCATGTCCGTAGGTATTACATCGGAGCAGACATGGGATATGCCAGGATCAAGCCCTGAATGGACAGAGAAAAAACAGAAGCCCGCAGAATACTTCTAAAACTTCAATTGAAAAATGTTTTTCCTATGAGGACTATTTTTTCTTAAATATGAGAAAACAACGGCATAGAAAACAGACATTTAGCAACAAATGTTAAAAGTTAATTTTTCCCCACTTGGTGCTGGCGTTATCTGGTTCTTTGCTGATAGAGCATTTTACTGCACAGAAGAACAAAGGAACGCCTAAAAAAAAATTATCAGCAGTACGCTAAGGCAGTAAAAGGAAATGCTTAAATTACAGCCTGTGTGTGATACTTTCTGCCCACATGCATCCCTGAAACAAAGACTCTTAGCAGGGCCCAGTCTAACAGGACTCAAGCAACGATAGATGCTTGTACACAACAAATTAAATAGTAGGTGGAATAAAATAAACCCTTTGAGGAAGGACATAAACCGTGGGAGGTTTAGTTGAGAGTCAAGCAGATCCGTCCCCACGGCCAATGACAGGAGGAGCACAGCTGCCTAAGACTCTGTGGTGTTTAGTCCATGACATGTCCTGGGTATTTCTTAGGACACCTGTAGACCTTGTTGGTCTGGAGGGATGGTGCTCAGAGTTTCCTGAAAGCAGGCCAGAGGTGTTCATGTGCAAATGCTGAATCAGCGAACTAGCTTTTGTAATGTTCTTTTAACCAAAAGAAGACACAAGGGTGAGGTATGTGCTCGTGGGAGGGAAAGGGAGGTGGGGGGAGAAGACAGAGAAGAAAAAAAGTAACCATTTGAACTCAAAGCCCTGTCTGTACCTTTTCACTTAGTGACTTAAATACACAGATGACTATAGCCGAGGGATATTAAATGTGAATCCTGAACAGTACATTTTTAGGAGATATAAAAATCCGATGTACTGTAAAATTTATAGCTTCCTCTCCCTCCCCAAAAAAGGAAAAGAAAAAAATCTACTGGTAGAACATATAAATTTTGCTGAGGCACTAAAAGGTGCCATAAAACCTCCCTGCCACAGATACAGTTGGCGTTACAGTCGGTATTTCTATAGCGCAGATTTGTAATAATTTGGGTTTTGTACATTGGGTGGTAATACTGCAGTGCTTTAGGCAATATGCCTATAATGTCCAACACAACAGAATGCCTGTTGGGTCTCATTTCATGTATATAAATTATATATAATCTGAACAAACACGAATGGTGGGACCCATATATAAACAATCTTAATATTTCAACACCTACATTTCTTTATGAACCTGGGTGGTTAGAAAGGTGGTTGCAAATGATTATTTCTTTACCAAGTTCACATGGAGTAGTTTGCTCAGTTTAATAATAGTCTATCTTGTTCAGGCTGAACAAACTGGTCCCTGTGGGGAAAAAAAAGGGGGGGAGGGGGGCAGTAATAAATCAATAGCCCAGATGTAATCTTAGGTGTCTAGAATGCAGAGAGGGATTTTGGAGCATAATGGCACTGGTTGTCTATTGTCATTCAGACATGAGCTGCATCAGAAAAGGGCTTGTGGGAACCTGATAAGAGTTGGTCAAAAGTGGGCCATAAATCAAATGCCGGCAGTATTCTGCTGATTTCACACACACGCTCACTGGGAGAAAAAAAAAAAAAGATAGAAAAGAAAAGGTGATATATCTGCAATTTACTGCTTATCACATCTGCTAGAAGTTTCATAATACAAAAGCCTGACCTTCAGTGAATAAACACCCTAGATGACTACCTGTTTCTGCCTAGAAAATATGGCACTTGCGTTTCCTAGAGCTCGGAAATGCGGCTACAAAAATGATGTGACATCTTCAGGTTTAACAAGCTTCTTTTTGTTGCTAGCAGTTGAGTCGCTGTCACTTTAGTTACTGGTAGCCACTTAAACTTCAGATACATAGTGTTTATTGAAAGGAACTAGATACTTATTCAAAGACACTAATAGCCTATGGGGAAAAAATAGTTCATAGCACAAGGATTATGGAAAGAGCAATGTGCTCGGCTCTTTTACTTACACTTACGTTCTGCTGCTGCCTAAAGAGAAAATAAGAACTAGCAGTAACAATACATTGATTAGAGAGAGGTGTCCATGCCGCAATACAAGTACCTCCCCACTGGGATTCTCACCACATCAACATCCAGAGGTGACTGGTGCTACTCATTTACCTCAGCCCTTTGTAAGGGGCATTTGTCAATTTTAACCTTGATTCGGACTCATATTTCAAGGCTCTGGTAATAGCTACTTCTTTAAATGTTGCATATTCATTATTTCAAGACCAAACACTCTAAACTCTTTTTCCAATTTTCGCACAGATTGCTAGATCAATGCAAATTTTAGCTGACGGTCACTCTGGTTTCGGTTTATACCTTCCAAAGGACCTACTGCAGATAATACCTATCACTCAAGTTAGGGTCCTTTATTTTGAATAAATTGGGAGGGACTGAATTACTGTATGATGGGAAAAATGCTAATAATGTGAGCTGACAAGCTATCCCTTAGCAACTCCACTAGCCTCACAAATGTTAGCCCATAGAAGACAAATCCATTCTCCACCCCAGTACCATACAAAGGGAACAAGAGTATTAGATTTTAAAAAGCCCCCACAATTAATAGAAGCCTTTCCCAAGGTGCTCACAGCTCATCTTGCCTGCCCTGGTCTGTCAGATTCCCAGTCCCTTAAAGGTTGTCTTGACTTGAGACATTTTGTACAGCGCAGGGTCAATGACTACTTGAGAATAATGAACTGAACACTGAAAATACAGTGCAAAGTAGTTTGCAACGTTCATTGCCTGGATTTTGTTATGGCCGCTTTATTGTCCTTTGGAAGAAAACTACCCTTCCAGGCTCAAAGTCCAACCTGTCAGGGCACAGGTAGACACAAAGAGGGGAACAGTGGGACATCTGGTAGGTCACTCCAGCGGGGATCCTTTAAAAGTTAAACTACCCTATACTACATAACCAGTACAGGGCATGCAAGAGACCAACCCAGCACAGCAATTCTGCCCTCAGCAGAAGGGACTTCACTTCCCTCAGATACCCCACAGCAACCACCTTCACTTTCTGTGCTCAGCTGCAGTGACTTTGGGATATTATCATGTCTAACAGCAGCTGCTAGCAAGAAGACAAGAAGGGTACCAGCCTATTTAGAAATGATTCCTCACAACCTGGAACTAGAATTAATGAAAACATCTTGGATTTTGATCCTAGTGCAAGTTCTCTGCATGCTTGCTGGTCTACTTGCCACCGCTGCGCAGGCTTCGCTGCTGGAGAGGACAATGGTTATCAATCACGTCAGAGCACTTTAACAAGGCAAGCAAGCTACAAACACCTCGCAGAATTTATGTCACTGGGGAAGAGTCATTAATTTGGATTTCCAGCTTCCTGCTCAGGCAAAATTAAAAAACAAAATATTGAATATAGAGTCATTTGATTTAACGCACACAAATAGGTAATTGAGTGTGTATCTGCTGACCTTCCCTAAGAGGAAGGGCATAAATATTCCAGCTTGGTTTTACAAACCAAACAAACTCTTATAATAAGAAAAAAGCAATTTAATTATTTTTTATATATATATTTGTTCACCTTGGTTTGCTAAGAGAGAGATTGATTCCTTGGTTAAAAATTATGTTTAGAAGGGGAAAAGGACTTTAATTTGTAGAAAGTGCATTCAGGGAATTAACATTCTCCCTGTTTCAAGGAGAAAAACTGTGCCATTACATTTCATTGGTACTAAAGAAAAAAGGTTGTAGGGTTATTTCAGTTTGGGTTTTGCTTCTTTTTTTTTGGTGGGGGCGAGTTAATCAAGGTAGCTGGGGAAAGTTAGATTTTGCAGTGCTTTACCACGCATGTGTGCACCCTTGTTTGTCTTTGTGTTCTCAGTGTACGTGGATACAGATGAATAAGGTCTACAGCTTTATTCTGGTAGTCTAGTGGTAGCAACAGCAAGACTTTGCTATTATCACTCTAACACTCCTAATTGCACATTAAAATTAGCAAATCGAGTCATTCTGTTCCATGCATAGACTGTAAATTCCAACCCTTCCCAAATATAAGACACCTACTTTCAAACCTCTTAAATCCTATATTATTCCAAACACAGTCCTTCCCCAGCAGCTTCCTTTCCTGGCTTCTGACATCGCCACCCCTTCTCCCTGTCCTCAAAGTCTAATATATCAGCTGAATATTCTCAGGACAACTCCACAGGCCTATTCCTTTGTTCTTCTGAAACAGTTTCAGCGAGGTTTGCTCCAGCTTTCTTCTTCTTCTACGATCGCTGCCTTCAGAACATTACCCAGAAAAATTCAGGGCCTTCTATACAGAACTACTCATGAACTTCACCCATTTTCAAGCCCTAGTAGTCTAGAGGCACTGGCTAAAAAATTCCCAAATTTCCCAAAACAACCAGGATATGCTAATATTGGCAATTCCCTGGCAACTTCAGCTGGGGTCCCTTTTTCGCTAGAACAAGATCTTGACTGCATTTTACTATTCAGCAGCTTGCACTGAATTAAAAGAAAATAAAAATCTACAAACCATATGGAGGAAACACGGATTAATCGGTGTAGGAAGCTCACGTTAAGCGTGCGTGCTTATTAGAAAAAAAGCTGAATTAGAAACACTACTCAGCTGAAACAGCTGACTCATGTTGCTACAGATTGAATCGAGTCAAAAATACTTCAGGGCTAATGAAAAGATGTCATTCTCCCAGTCCTAAGCTAAGAAATATTTATGTATTATCACAGGCTTGTGTCCTGCATAAAACCTCAGCTGAAGGTTAATTGCTCTGAATCTCTCCAAGGCTTTGGGCTGGCCTGGCAATCCCACCGTACAGAAATTCAACAGATGTCCCTACACAGAGCTGTCCGGGTTTATGCTATGCCCTTACATCCAAGGGTCCACTTGGAGGCAAAATAAGGAGAAAGAGAGATCAAGAGGTGGAATAACTGTGAATCGCAGAGCAGCTCACAAAAAGGAGTTTAAAGAGAGCTCTTCCCAGGAGGAAGGAGAGGATAATTAGAGTTTAGTGAGAGTCATTCTCTTCCCTTTCAACGCAACTCATAAGGGATATGTGTTGATTATCAAATAAAAGAGGATAATGCATTGCTGAGAGACTGCACTGTGCAAATATTCATTTGAAAATGTTTACACTACAAATTTAGTTCATTTCCTGCATATCTCTGCACAGATGGTAATTTCCTCAGGTTCAAAACTGGTTGAGAAGAGGGGGAAAATGCTCACAGAAATGCTAGCAAATTCAGAGGGATCTCTACCAAGCAGCAGCCCAAACATTTCCTTTTCCGAATCCCCTTCTCTCCTTTTTCTCCAGCTTTCATGCTCTAAAATGGTAATTGCCCTTACACACTTCAAGGTTTCATAATGGCCAAGCAAAAATACAAGCAACTGCAAAATGTTTTCTAGCAAAAGATTCTAAAGCAAATTGTACACATTGTTAGGACAAAGAGAACATTTCTGTCTTAATCCTAAAAATGAAAAACTGCTTCTAATTATACGTTGTTGCAATCAGTTACAAATTTCAACCAAAGCCATCCAGCAGTCTCAGTTACACCCAGTAATTTCCCCCTATCTCATCTTGAGCTCCAAGCCAGCGGTGAGATGTGTATGGGAAACATAAACTGTTGCATACTTTGCCTGGCAAAGTCAGGCACATACTCTAAACAGATTACTCTTACCCAATTACTAATTTAAGACTAATTTGTTTATGTTTTAATTCTTCCCTAATTTGTTCTTCCCGTAGAACAAAATAAGATCCAACCATATAGTTAACAGCTATAGCCTAATACAAAAATGATGGAAAGGTCACACTTGCTGCACCAACCCCAAGCACTATCCCCCCTTCTCCATCCAAATTAGTAGATTAATAAAAAATAAAATTATGCTAAAATTTAGTGTAAATCATACAGCTACAGTATGTCTGGACAAGTGCTTCCTTAGAGTGCAGATGCAGAACAGACTTTCAAGCTCGTCTTCGTGACAATAAGACTTCTGCAGAGCGTATTGCAGGTTATAGCTACGCAGAAGAAACATGACTCCAGAGGAGGAGAATTTAGAGCTAACATCGGGGAAGTTGTCAACAACATTGACAGTAAAGCTTAGTTCTGGTATATTTTAACTTGGATCATTCCAATTTCTTCCATGCCGATTAATAAAAAGCAAAGTGTACCGCAGAGAGCAGAGTAAGAAGGACTATGAGCATGGTGGGTGAGGTAGAGTCACCATCAGAAAGGGGCCTCTTCCCAGCATTAGAAACTCTTGTTTCTGCTCTGCACTCCTTAAGTAGCCCGTGCTCATTTCAGGTCCTCCACTGAAAGCACATGGAAGTAAAAAATATTCTTGCCGAGTTAGGACAAACAGCCTTACCAGCAGGGCAGCGTGCTTTGGAGGTCTACACGATAATGCTTTGAAAGTTCTCTTGAAGACTTCAAGGAATAAAATCTGTGCAGAAAGACTTTACTTGAGCAGCAGCCCTCATTTCCACCATGTAAAACATTTCACAGCTTGTCTCATTATAGCATTTGTAAAAACACTGTCTGAGAGCAGTGGTGCATAAATGAATTATTTAAGTTTTGCAGCAAATCACCCTGATCTTGTGTGCAGCTTCTTAATGCACTCTAAGTGAGCCCTAGGAGGCAAATCATAGCAGACAAGGGGTGTAATGTAAACCAAGTTTTATTAGCCACGAAAAGCCATGCTACAACATTTATTAAGTATCAAAGACAGTGCATTTAAATAAGTTTGATTTGGTAAATAATAGCCAACGTGATATCTATCTTCCCTAATTCCAAAGGCTTTTTTTAAAAAAAAACAAACCCCAACATCAAAACCAAAAATAGATGTTTATTTTCTTGTGAGTTCTGCTAATGTAACGGGTCCTCTCTATTTTGCAAATAAGAATTTTCAACAAATTACCACGTGTCACAAACAGTCTGCAGCTCTCTAGCCTTGCAGAAAAGTAAAAGGGCATTTGAGTGTTGTCATCTGCTTCTTACCAGCGTGAGCTCCGCGGTCCTTGCTGCCCTTAGCAGCCTGGAGAACACACACCGCCCACAGCTCCCCGCCTTCCCCTCAGCGAACAGCCCCCAAACACCCTCCTAATATCTTCCTATTTTAGGCAGCTGCCTCTTGTACCGCTAACATGGGGCTGGGCTTCAAAACCAAAACTCTTTCTGCCACAGCTCCATTTTCAATATGGTACAAAATTTAAAAGGCAGCTTAGCAAAGCTGCCTTCCATCTCTCTGCCCTCTTCTTACCTCATTAATCGAATCTCAAGAAAAACCCAAGCACTGCCTCACTTGCCATTCATTTGTGACACAAATCATCTTTTATCTTTGGCCAAGAAGATAAGTCCAAGTCCAGACAGACAATAACAATAAAAAAAAATAATTAAATATACCAAAGTACTCAATAGGCAGACACTCGCTGATAAATATTTAATGCTCTGATAGCGCAATTTGGGTATTTGTAAAATGCAGCTGGTTTTCCTTTGTGTGAGCATCTCCCTTGCTCTCTCCAGCTTTGGTCTGCTAGAAAAGAAAAAGAACTTGGTAACTTCTCCATGTGTCCTGAGTGCTGAACAAAGAGGTAGTGCTTCAAACCACCCATCCAAACCCAATAGCCTTGTAGCAACAAAGTCCAAGTCCGCCATTCTTCCCATCACAGGAGGCAGCATAATTAGTGCATCAGGAGCACACATCAGGCCTCCCCTGTTGTGTGGGATATGATGGGATCACAAAAAGACAAAAAGCAAGCCACCCAAACATGCTAAGATCTATCTCTGCTGCTCTGAAAAGTTATAGAAGCTTCCTACTACTGCTTACTCTCCAGACTACTGAATCCTGTTTCTCTTTCTCAGAAATCACTTGTTTTCTTTTATTTTCTTCCACAGCGCTGAGAAAGCAGCCAGCTGAAGATCTGGTGCCTGAGGAATGAAGGAAAAACTAGCCATTTTAGGCATGGGGCCCTGACTAGCCCAAAGTCATGTGGTGACTCCCACTGACTCTTCTGGCTGGTGGGACACCAAGCCTCCTCTGGGTGTACAGAAATGTGTTGGTGCAAACAAAAGGCTTTGAGCATCTCTCCGTGAGTGAGCTCTGAGCTCCAGAGGTGACAGATATTTGCCATTCCAGCTCTTCCTGCCCTCACCGATGTTTAGCAGCAGAAAAAACCATGCTGGTTTTTTGAACAAAAGTGGCAGAATTTATCCTGGAATTCTGCAACGGGGTTTTTGTTTGTTTGTTTCTGTTTGGTTCTCGTTTTCCTTCCTCCTTCCTTCCCTTACTAGAAGAATGCATTATATTACTCTCCTTTTTTTGTGAGGCCCTTTCTACAAGCAGCTGCATAAACAGGATAAGCAGATTGATACTTTTAGACTGAAGAAAGCAATAATCTTTTTCCTAACTGGAAACTTTCTACTGTTTTCTCCATAGGTATTTACATTTTCCAAAGCAAAAAGGAAAAACTCTTTACACTTTTTCATTGACTTGCCTTTTTCACCTTCCCTCTTTATTTAAAAGAAAGCCAAACAGATCCACTTATGAAGCAAGGTAACTCTTTTTGCAGAAAATATTAACTGTTTCTGTGTGATTTTGAATTGATTGTATTTGGAGTGTGGGCTGCTAGACAAAGATTTAATAGAATTACGCAGCATCCAGTAAAAGTAGTGTATAAGGAGGCCTTCTCTGCAGCAGGATGCAACAGATGTTTCAGAGGAATGAGCAAGTTTCACTTACAGTCCAGATGTGTAATATATACAGAGAGCTCAATGGGAACCCAAAGGAAAAATGATGCCACTTATAGCCATCCATGAAGAGATTATTTTCCTATAGAAAGGAGCAATCAAACAGTTGTCCAGCTACTTAAAACAAGAGATGTTCATCTTTCAGCCATCCACATTTGAAGAGGTGCTGCTGAAAGTGACCTGGGAATCCAACAGCTTTACAGGGCACATTGGCCAGAGCAGAATTTGCTTTCCACTATAAAACAAGCTATTGCTTTCCGTAGCTCATCACCAGCAGAAAAACTTAAACTGAACCAGCCACACCACTGCTGATACATGGACACAACACATAATTGTGGAAAATGCCATTCTTCCCATCTAGCTTTTCTATTCCTCTGCAGTTAGATTAACAACCGTTCATATCAAATATGAGGGGTACAGTATTTAATGCTCAATTATTAAATATTTCCAAGCTCAGAAGAAAAGTTCATTACCAAAAGAAAGTATAAACAAGGAGACGATAAAACAGTCATCATAAAACCCGGTAATAATCCCTTCAATGGCCTATCTTGCTGTTGTAATTAACTAGTAATACATTCCTCCCATGTTTCATAGAGAGTTTTACGGCCTTAATATATAACTGGAGCTCTTGAGCAGAATCAGCATAACTCAATCATCACTTTCCTTTTCCATCTAGTATGACCAAGATTCATATCAACATAGAAGTATTTTTAGTTTCTGTTTTATGAATCCACCATGCTTTGATCGGTTATCAAGAGAACATCCAATTACCCCACCATGTCCAAGACTTAGCTGCCGTGTCATACGTTGTGCGTGTTCCCTGATAGACAGCCTTGATAGTGCCCTGAGTCAATAGACATACTTGAGTTTGATCGTGAAGTCTGTTACATCTTCTCAGCAACTACTAGATTGCACCAAAGCTATGTTTCATACACAATTTTACAAGCCTCTCCCTTTCTCTGCTGTTATTGTTTGTAGAAAATCTGATAACTGGTATTGACTGACAGTTTTTTTAAGTGAGCATGAGTAATCACGTCAGATCGAGTTACACTTCCTAAATGTTCCTAAAAATATTCTATTATCCTGATTATTGATCAAGGCAACGTGTTTGGTTTATGAATTTCAGACTGTTCCAGGAAGTCCCACTATCAGCAAATTCACAGCTCTTGGTCAAGGACGTCTTGAACACTCATATTTTATCTTTTTCCCTGAAAGGAAATACACGTTACTTAACTCTTTAGGCAAATTTTCATTTCTTTAAGCGCAAATTAGTTCCCAGTGAAATTCTTTTCAGGCAGAAAGGAAAGTCAGGTCTGGAAAGTAAAACTGCTCCAAGTCATGTTCCTAGTGTTTTTAGTAGCCTTGATTTTCCACTGCTCATCTGGACAACGTCTCAGAAGGCCACTAAGCACTCACTCCAGTGAGCTTCAGAAAACCAGCTCCTTTCAGATGTTTTCTTCTAAACTCCTAAAACTCAGAACAGCAATATTAAATTAACTAGCCATAAGTGAAAATTGCAGGGGCACAGCCTGCAAACTTAGTGAAACTTGTGGTAAAATTAAACAAGTAAATGTTGCAGACCTGGACTTCACCTCAAAAGTTGCTGCATTTTATAAATACTCAAGCCCCAAAATACGTAACTATTGGGATGCTGGACTTCTAAAGGACATGCCAGTGAGGAACTTCGAGTTATCCCAAATACAATCAGTTTGGCCCTGTATATATGCAGTGATTCCATTCAGTGCAGTATTACACACGCTAAAGTCAGGATTTTAGCTGTCTGCTGTTTCTGCAAGCACAGGAAATACACACAGCACCTATAAAGCAGATAGGCCAACATTCTCCATTTTAAAATACTGCTTTCAGACAATTACAGTCGCTTGAAAGGAAATTCGCCAGCTTGGGGGTTTGAAGGAGCTGGGGTTTTGATTTGGGGGTTTGTTGGTTTTATTTGTATTCAGAAAAATATTGAGGTGGAAGCTGGGAAGTATATGTGAACTGGCTGGATCACCACAACAAGTAAAAATCCATGAGAGCTGGGGCTACAGACATCTCAAAATAAATGCATGGCTCTCCACGTTGCTTTTCTCATGCTCAAAAATATTCTTGCAACCACTTAACTGTTTCATGCTTTGAAATAAAAGCTTGAAATTTGTCAGCAGCTGCTCTGGCACTAGATAAATGCCTTTTGGTACTTCATAAAAAGTTACCTATAGTTGGTCAACTTATAAGCCTTTAGGGAAAAATAATAAAATCAGTTCACACCTAATCAGAAAATATTTCTTTGACTTCAGCAGCTAAATTCTCTCCCGCCTGTATCTCCAGTGGGTTGGCTTCTGTCTGAAGTTGCAGAGACAAAGCAGGGCTTTCCTTAAAATTTCTTCTTTAGGTGCCAGGCAGGGAAGTGAGAAAAGGAAAACATCTCCTGTGATCTCGAGGGTCTCCTCCTCACCATTCCCATCATACCAGCTACGTACACTCCAACTTCTTTGCCAGTGAACAAGAGTCCAATAAATAACAGTCACTTTCCCTACATAATCCTGATTTATTGCCAGAGAGTCTATGTTGTACCCTGAATCTAGCCAGGATGGAAGAAATATTATGACTCTAAGAGAGGATCATAGAGCAGACGTGCTAGAAAGGCCAAATGAACTTCACCATATTGGCAAAGGTGCCACATTTGATACAATTTTTGGCATCAAGCTTCAGAAATACTCTAAGCCAGTGTAAAATGGCTTTGTAACTGTGTAATTGCACATCTTTAAGAACACTCATGGAGCTTCATTAGACAGCGAGATCTATTTTTAATTCTTTTTTACCCAAAAAAGAAATTATTGCCCCGTATTCAACTCTCCATTTCAGAACTTCTCACTAGCTAAACTCTGCTCTTATTTCAGCACTTAAAATTTCCACTGACTTTGGGGGAAGGGGACTTATGTCAATGATGCATACTCTGAAAATCCCACTGGCAATACAATGAAGGGCTGCAGCGCTAGAAATAGTACAAATGGAATATTTTACTAACGTTGGTAATGCCAATACAATCTCCTTCAGCTTATATTGCCGCGCCATAAATATATTGTGGGATAATGAAAACTGCCTGGTATAGGAAAATGCTATTAAACAGTCTATTTTTGTTGCTCAGGTTGCCCAAAGTAAACAAGGGGATGCTCAGCCCAGCTTAGTGCTTCATGAATCACTGTGATTTAAAAAAATCTATGAAAATCTGATACTACAAATATTTCTGAATGCACAAGTCCTCAATTTTTAAAAATAATTTTATCTACATTAAAATAAGTTAAAATATTTTCAAGTATTTAAATTTAGTATTAAATATGAAAATGCTACTATTTCATTCCATTTAGAAAAGGCTATTATTAACATAGGGAAATACTCTGAAAAGTCCAAAGATAAGACTATTAAGGCCCTACATCGCCAATTGATATCCATCCATGTCTGAGAAACTACAGACAAAAACTTTTCATAATAGCTGCAACGCAATTCCTATAACAATAGCTGTATGGATTAACACAGATCAGAAAGTGTTAAGGTAGAAATGCTCGCAGGCTTATTGATGTTCCTAAAAACTCAAGAGACAAGGCTCTATTTCTTTTGCAAAGCAAAAGAAGAGAAACCTTTCTATTAAAAAAAAAATAAATATCTTGTCAATGAGATCACCACATTTCAGAAAACTCTCATCTAATGATTCCAAGTCCTTTCACAGAAACAGTATTTGGAGGTATTAGTAAGTATTTCAGGAAAGAATTTCCAGAATAGCCTTCATAAAAATGAAAGAGAACAACACACTTTCCCAATTATACAACTCTCACTGTTCTCATTCTCTGTCCTTTCTTATGTGGGGAAGTTTTTTTCTCCCCTTTTTAATTTCAAAGGGTAATATTTCAAAGAATAATTGGGATAAGTATAGGGCCGGTTTACCTTCTACTTTTAGAACACTGCACAATGACTTGTCTACGTGTGCAGCCACCCATGCATTTAATCCTACTGGAAAGTCATCCCGATGTGTAAAACCTGCTGCCCCAATTCCCTCCCCTGGGTGTTCTCTGACCTTTTAGAGCCACGCTGAAAATCTGACTATTGCAGATGATTTGGGATTTTTTCAGCCTACAAGGAGAGGATGTACAGGAAGGCGGGAGTTGGTTTTTTGAGTCTAGTTTGGTTTATGACATTTCTGTGAAGCTTGGTTCATTAATAGGATTCTTCCTATAAAAGTTCCTCAAGTTACTTGTTCACAGCAGTGTCTGAAGGTGAGGAGAAAAGGAGAGAAGATCTGAAATGAATATCCTTGAGAACTAATACAGAAAATTATTGTCAAACAGACTTGAAAAAAACACTCAGCAATTTTCAAAAGGGTTGGAGTGTAACTTTTTATCTATCTAATGATATTATTCTTACTCAAAGAAAAAGAAAAGGGGATTTTCTTTTACGTGTATTTTGTCTAGTAACACATTAATATGCAATAATGATTAAACCTGCTGTTGTTGCTCTAAGCATTTTGACGCCTCGATATCCCACATGCTAATTGTGATTAAATTACAGGTGCAAAAAAAAACCCTCAAATGATGAATCACTTTTTTTGGTGTGGCTTCACCTGGAATGAAGACAAAGCTGTCTTTGGACCAAGCAGCAAGTGTGACCTCATGATTTCCTGGTGCTGGGAACTGCAGCCTCCACTGTCAGCCACACCAACGGCAACTCATGCAATTCAAATTAAGCGAATTGAGTTATTCCAGATTGACGTTACTAAAACCAAAAGGAGAAGATGGCCTTTCAATGACTTTTACAGGCTTCATTGGAACGGGGATTTGTCATGTTTGCAGGAATCTGATGTTTTCACAGCTAAAGAATAGGAATCACGAGGAACAAAAGGTATGTATGGGTAGTCACAGTCATATTTATGCTTCAAATATGTAGGGGTTTGTCTTTGTTTTTGTTGTTACCCTTAACCTCATACTGCATACAGAAGTAAAACAACTCAAGCCCCGTTATACTCATAGAATTCAAGTTCCAGGCCAGCAGAAAAACAGTGAAAAGTCCAAATATGCCTTGAAAAATCCCCTAAAATTCTCCAAGATGTGAAACCCACAAGACACAGGACACAGATGCATGCTGTCAATTTAACTGACTTTCAGGAAGACAATGCTAATGGTTCCTGGGCACATAAATAGAATTTCATTAGCTAGACTGCAAGAGATCAGGGCTGATAAAAGTGATCTCATTTTCTCCTTAAAGAAACTTCAAGTTTCTTCATGAAAAATGAACTTCAGATTTTAACGTCCACTGGCAAGCAGACTTCTAAAGGTCTGAGGGACAGATCAGAATGAGCGATTTAGTGTCACATGCTACAAGTCTGTAACCTCTGTGACTCTATAAAAGACAAGAAAGAAAAACACTTCTTCCCAAGAGTGGTATCTTCCAAAATTATGCCCCTGCTTGTAATTAGACTGGAACCCAGGCAAGAGGCGACATGCAAAAGTGACAAAGCAAAAATGAAAACACTGCCACACTCAATCTTTTAGAAGAAAAGTTTCTCAAGGGAAGTTTTTCCTGTAGATTCAATTCAACACTCGGAGAAGTTTCAGCCTGTATCTTAACCAAGTATTTTCAACCTCCCTTTGCCTCGCTTGCCATTTGGGAGAGCAGGATCCATCCTTACAAGAAGAAACATGCTATGAGACAGGTCATGCTTACAATAAGCTTGCTAAGAATAATTGTTGGCCTTTTGAGACGACCTGCACAATATACTACTTAAGTCCTCTGGATGGAGGTGAATCCCATTCCTAGCAAGTTTATTCCCCGTATTGAGTACTGGAGCCATATCAAATACAATTAGCTCCACTGTAACTCAGTGGAACTCATTACAGCCGTATCTCTGAGGCCAAGGTCTTGCCTGGAATCAAAGAATAACAGGGGATTTATATGGTTCTGGAGACCATCTATAGTTACATTAGACAAGATTAAAAAACCCACACACATTTCAAAGAACATAAATCTCCGGGTTTTAAGGCACAAGCTAACATTTCTCGGAGAAGCTGGGAAGAAAGTTTCCTTCTAAGTAGGTTATTCCATGACAGTGGTGTGGAAAAATAATCTTCTCCATCTCTAACCATGGAAAAGTGCCTCATTCAACCAACTGTGACCTTACAGGCCACCTCTGCAGGTACTAAAGAGAAATGGACATCTCCAACCAGCAATACATTCCCCATACTGGGCTGAACGGAACTGCCCAGTGGAGGTACTTCTTCCTCTTATACAGGATGGACTCCAGACAAGGGGGTTTTACCTCACCTAGAAGCAGGCGAGCTAAATCCCACCACTGTGTACCTTTTGGCTTTCTAAGCCTGAAGCCTCTGATGGTCAACACTGCTGCCTCAACCGCTGTACTTGCACACTAGGGCAATTTCGTTATCTCAACCAGATCTACACAATTTCAGGGGTTCAAACAGGTCTCTTCTTAAACAAGAGGTAAAAATAAATGGAGCAATAATTGGGATCGGTGTTAATATTGCAAACATGTAAAAGTTACCCTCTTAGTTTGAAGCTGAATCTAGACAAATTCAAGACCAAACAAGGCATTAACTGTAAGTTATCAGGATAAATAAGAACTTCTGGAAGGTGTAGTAGGTCCTCCAAACAATTCCATTCCTGATGCTGCTAGCTGCTGTTCCTAAGACTCAAAGTGCAGCCCAATGCAAGTTGTTGGGGATGTCAAATAAATCACCCTTATACACTCTCATATCCTGTGGGATATCCCTCCCTTTCCAGGAGGGAAAACTATGATGGTACCTTCAGGCCTCACAATCTCCAAGCTAACAGTTCTGCAAATGCACGAAGAGGTCAAAATTTTCAACAGCTATCCAGATTCTTGTTCCTTCTTACAGAATTTCACCCTAGAAGGATGTAAGTATGAGCAGAGGCTAGGGAAAGAGAGTAGGAAAAGGGGGCTACATCCCCAGCTGGCCCTTTGGTGAGCTGTACAACAGGTAGATGCACACTCACCGAGAACTGCAGGGATGCTAAAAGGAAGGTGAGAGACTGACTCTGCAGAGTCTCTCAGGTAAATCCGTGCCTGAGTTTCAGCACAGCAACTGTAGTGAGAGCATGGCCTAATTCTTTCCGCAGTCAATATGTGCACAGGTGTGCTAAAGTGAGAGATTTCTGCTGCACGACACCAGTGACACAACCATAAAGAAAGAAAAAAAGGAGAGGAAAAATCAATAATAGCTGGACATTCATTTAAACAAATGCATCATCCCATAAACAGTGCAGCAGCTTTCAAATGTAAACAAGAAAAGGTGAACTTTGTTCACATTATGTCTCCAGCTGTTTTGTGTTTCGAGACTGTGCGCCACAGCTGGGCTGATGAGCTCTGAATCCTGGGAAAAGGGGAAATATTTAACCTAACTTAAACAGAAAGAAGCAAGCCTCAATGGTGAGAGATAACAGGTGGGAGTCGTGCTCTGCTGCTGTGCCTGGAGGGTAAAATCTGGCATGCAGAGGTAGCTTCAGAACAAAAGTCATCACAGCTGCTGTTTGCCGTTCTCCTCAAGTCCTTCCCTATTTATTCAGCATCACTGACAGCACCCTAGCAACATTAGTTTAAGTCACCATCAATTGTTATAAAATTAGCTCATGGTCCTGTAGCCAGGGCAAGATGTGGGTGACATTATCTGCACGTCTGTACTTCTGTATGCCTGTGTAGAGAATACACAGTTAATGTGTGACAGTAAGGCTACCCCCCCTCCCTCCCAAAAAAAAATACTGGGATAGCTGCAATGAAACATGGGGTTTTGCTATCCCCAAACCTAGAAACCACTCCCAGAATGAAAAAAGAAGCTTAAGAGCAATCCCCATCCATATTTGCAGGACAATACTGTTAACATGAACCATCTTTATTTATCTTAGCACAAGAGAAAATCTCATCTAGACCCTCTCCCTCTCAGATTTGCTGCTGCTTTCTCTCTCTCTAGCTTGCTTTAATGCCACACTTTTAAGAGCGCAGTGGTGCTCTGGGTCTTGAGCCTCTTTCTCAGGCACTAAAGGCAAATCCAACATCATCAGAGACACAAAATATGTTAACATAGGGTGCTCAGGCCCTCTCTTGTACAGGTAGAGCAGACCCCACCTCCTGTATCATCAGCACACTACACGTAACACACAAAACCTTAAACCACTACAACTCCAAGATGTTTGCTGTTACGGATTTGCAAGTACCAAATGGAATATGACAACTACTTGAAAAAATATGTTTAAACATATTTAAACAGACTCAAACTAGCACTGAACCTGTTACCTTGCGCCCTTCCTTTTCTAATGTTCATCACCACTAAAAAAAAACTCTAATAAATTTCAGACACGTTCTCTTGACTGAGAAAGAAAATGCAACAGTCCAAATCCAGCCTCCATCCACTGGCAAGAATCCAAGTGGTTATAAAAAAAATAAAAATGTGGGCAGCAATGTGTGGGCTCTTTTTAGTATGCAGCAATCAGCGGGATTTATCTCTTTTCCTGGGGCCCTCTCAGGACCACCAAAATGGATGCAGATGCCAGTTATTCAGCAACACAGAGGGCTGAACAAGGAGGAAAATTAGTAAGATGGCAGCTTGAGTGCCATATTAGAATTTCCTAGTATGTCATTTCCATCACATAGCAAATTCAACAGACTCATATCAGTGCATGTACAAATCCCATCAGAAGGAGAGGGCTTTCAAAAGCAGGTCTGCAGGGGTATTTCTGCACCCCTGGCACTATTAGGGACTGCAAAAGAGGATGAAGTTACAGCCTGGACCAGAATTTAGCACAAAATCCCTCTCGTGCTGACAGTTACAGGGACCACAAGCAGCAGCCAACTACACAGGTACTTTCCAGCAGAAAAAGGATCAAGCACTAAGAGAGCAAGGCACAAAAACACCTTCAAAAACTTGTCCCAGCACATTTCGGTCAATCCAGATCAGTCATTGTAGAGGGAGGTGAACCTACAGCCCACTCACTGCCAAATGTCCGCAAGCATAAAGAGCAGGAATCTGACTGCCCCTTTTTCTCTGCATGCAGGAGAGCAGCCAGGATCTCGCACACAGCCATTACTCCCCCAGTCATATGGGAAAAGAGCAGTGCCTGCTGAACGCGGGCACTCCTTAATCTCCTTCATAAAGGTCTTCCCCTCAGAAATGTTGCTCAAGCTGCTGCTGAAAAGCCCAGCTGGGATATGAGCTTTACTGGACAAGATATTCATTGTTCAATTTATGGCTTGACTGTACTTGTAGAAATGCATTTCACTTCAGCATCAGATGAGCTGGATGAAGGGAAGCAAGGGAGAGGTTCATCAGAGGGTTTCTTTATTTGATTTGTTTTCTGAATCACTGAAAAGAAGATGTTTGTCTAGCTCAGGGATGGGTAAACATCTTTACTTTTCCCTGCTTGTCAGTTTTTCACTGGTAGGATTTACAAATTCCAACAGTTGCATTTCTGGAGGAGATACAGAGGCACACACAGACGCAGCAACAAGAAAAAGGGAGGAAAGTTTTCTACCTGCCAGGAGCCAAAATCTGCTCAGAGCTGCACTCATGTAAGTCTGCAGTAACCCCAACATCATCAACTGGGGCATGCTAGTGAAAACAAACACAGAATTCAGTTCCATTCACAGAAATAAAACAAATAAAAAGAATCTATAGCCTAAAATTCCAGGAGCAGAAGAAAACCTATGGTTAAGTCCACTGTAACAGATCTCGGTGACAGAGCTGTTTTGTAGGAGAGACGTATTGCAAGCACTGACTGATACCTCAGGACAACGCGGCAGTTTGATCAGCATTTGTTTTTTATTTCACTGCTGAGTACCAGGACTGTCATGAAACCAGGAGAGGAAGGCTCTGCCCGGATGACGGACGTCTCTAATGAGGCTTGGTCACCCTGTGTGAAATAGTCAACCTTGTGCGCTGGCAGTGTGTTGTAGGTTGACAATCTCATGTGTTATCATTCAGCTTATAATGCAGCTACACTTCCATACATGTGCTTGTGAGCATACTTTAAAAGCAAAACGGGGTTTACCATAGAGATGTGAAGAAGTTACCATAAAGGAGTTACTTTTAAGGCTTTCTAAAGTCTGTTCAAAGTAACCAGGCCCTCCATATAACGTGAAATCAAAGAGTGAAAACCTGCCAGAAAGGATATTAAGACTCTCCTGATTGTGAAGGCTCATAAAATAAATGTGTTGGTTGTTATGGATTAAAGTGTGCACCAAAAAGATGAAGGAACACCTAGCATCTGGAGTCTATATTGTAGTCTCTAAAATTCCTAATAGATCTGTGTCAAAGAAAGATATAGTGAGATTAATACGCTAAAATGAAAACACACCCCTTCAAGATGAACAGAAAAAATGTTTAGCCAGAAGTAACACAATCCCCAGGATTTATGCGCTTCCAAAACTCAAAAGGTTGTCATTCATCTATGCATTTCATCAACTTGTGACCTGAAGATTTATCTAAAGGTGAACAATACTTTAACTTCCCTTTCATTGCAAATTCTGGATTATGTGAAATTAACAAAAATCAAGGTGCTGTTTGCTTTCCTTGGCACTCGGGACTTCTGCAAGAACTGCCTGTGTGAGTGTTTAAATGCAAAATCTCTATGCTCTCCCTAGATAATCTAGGAAGACAGCAGTATATGTAGTTCAGTAGGTGAAATCTTTCCAAATTGATCTAAAAACTTCCTTAGAGACTTCACTATACCTTTTAAAAGCGCTAAGGTATTAGCAGAAATCAGTTCCTGTGACAAAATATCTCCCACCGCTTTCAAAGGGGAACAGGATATTCTGTGTTTCATGGTTGGCAGCATTGCCAAAGACAGCTTTGTACCTGTTGCCCATCACCAATAAATAAATTTCTGCATATCCAGTTATTTCACTTGATTGCTACTGGAGGTCTGCTTGTCTTTAGCATTTCAGCCTGTTAATACAAGTCTGATAGGATAGCAGGATCTCTAAGGGAGGCATAAAAATCCTTCAGGGCCACACTTATATATCTTGGACCACATCTGTGCAGAAGAATCAGTATCTCCACGTTCCTTGCACACGGATCTCCCCATATAAATGCAAGGCAATGATATGATGATTGCTCTCCAAACACTTAAGTTGGTAGCCAGTCAGTAATCTCTGTTGAAAGGGATTGCCAGATCTGGGCATCGTTCTTCCAAATTTCTACAGAGAGGGCCAGGAAACATTTACTGCCTCCTCCTTGCTGCTCAGTAGAAGTGGGAGAGTCTTCTCCCACACTTGGTGCTACCCCAAGAAGCACCTGCCAAGGACTAGAGCTGAATAACCAGTGGTAAAACAAATAAAGTGCTCCCAAGATAGATGCAAAACTGTCATGCCCAAAAAAATTCCATATACCGAAGACAAGGACCACAACCTCCAAGAAGAACACCAGGGGAAAGGGACCTTCCCTGAACACAGAAAGACACCAGGGAACAGATGAGCAGAGTTTAGGCATACCTGGTTCCTGAGGAACCAGGTCAGAGAAGGGCTTCAAACAAGGGAAAAGGAGGTGGCTGCAGGGACCTGTGGTAGATATACAGCTGTCTTCTATTAACATCTCCAGGCTTGAGCTCACCAGGGGTTTCATTAGAAGATGAACTGCTTCTGGTGAATTCTGAATGCTGATCTCCACTTTTTATGAGGTTGTTGCTTGAAAAAGAACCAACTTTTACTTGTTACAGCCAAGAATTTTTTACTTTCTTTCCTAAGATTGCCCCTCACAGCAATTTATTTAAGTACTGAGAAGGAACTCTGATTGTACGTGTTCTGGACAAGAGTTGTGACATGGCAAATTTTATTTTTATTTTTCATAACTATATGCTGTATTTAATTGCCAGCTTGTAATTTCTTTTTATTAGGTTTCTCTTCAAAATTCATTAGCAATCATGAAGTGAAACAATATTTCTGTCCTTCCATCTACTATGAAGACAATATCTGCCAGAAACAGTATGTAATGACTGCAGCGCTGTTTAAACCATTTACAAAATGAGTTCTTCCTACTTTCAAAATAGCTCAAAGGCAACTATGAGTGCAATTAATTGGTCCCCTATGATACTGGTACACACAGATTGATAAACTCCACACGGATAACTTCAGCAGGAATGACTGAATGGCTCAGAATTTCAAGTACTTTACATCTCTTTAGGTTTTCTCACAAAGCTCTTTTAATTTTGAAAATCTTATTTCTCCTCTCTCACCCAGATGCTGTTTCCTCTATTCTGTCTTCCTGTAATATGACTTTTGTAAAGTAACTGCATAGTTCCAAAGATGGGTCTACTCACAATACAAAATGCTAGAAATGTTTCTATTTCTTTTAAGTCCATCCCAAATGTGCCAAGAAGACACAGAAACGGTACATCTGGAGGATGTGCTGTAAAGACAACGCCACAGCAGTGCAGATAGTCCATTTAACCCCGTCTTGACAACTTCACTACAATTATCTTCCATGTTGAGAAAAGAAAGTAGTGGGGAACTTTTGGCATCATCTCTTCTACTGCAGTGGAACATTCTAGTGAAAGTGTCTGCAATACTGAGGTGGATCCGGAATGTCTTTTGCTAGGGAAAAAGCTGAATTNTTCAAGCACACGAGTACTATCAAATTCTTTTTTCCTCCTGGATGTGTCATCCATTTATTCATTTGTCTTTGTATCTTTTGCTTAGTTCATTCCCTTCTACTTGGACCAGGCACCCTGCTCCTAATGAATGCTTTGTGCTAAGGGCATAGAAGGCATCAGACTTTGAGACCCCAGATTCTCCAGAGGATATGAAGCTTGATAAAACAACTCACTCCCCTCTTTTGTTCATAAAAGATACAACCCATTCCCACATTATTTAAAAAAATCCACCTAAAAAGCAGCCCAGCAAAAAAGAAGTCAGGGGCACATTAAGTAAATATTTTGGAAAGCCCTGAGAAATTCTGATTTCTCCCTTTCTGAAAACAATTCACGATGTCTACAGCTCCTAAAGACTGGAGGAAGGACGTACACACTTAAACAAGTCTAATCTACGCTACTCTTAACTCAGTAACTGCCCCCTTGAAACTTCTGAAATATGGTGATATTGTTACCGAGCTTTAACAATGATAATGAAAGCAAGGCTGCCATTTTGTATTTGGCCTGATCAAGAAGAGGCCTGGATTATACATACAGCTGCTTATACCCGCTATAAAGGATAATTTTGCTGTATTAACTCCATAAATTTGATAGAGCCAGCAAGGCTTCCACTGCATAATAGCTTAATTTTTCATTCTAATAATAACTGGCTGCCAGTTGAAATGAATGGGAGCAAAAACAAACATTTCTGTTCCATGACATGATCCATGACAGATGTACAGTTTAGGAGGCCCTAGGGCAGGGTATTCCAAGCCTCTCCTCCCTTCACCCAACGGCGGTAAAAGCATTAACACCAAGAAAAAAGACTGAACTGTAAAGGAACTCCTAGGAAAATGACCCAGCTATCCTCCACTTAATCCACGATTGGCAAGACGCCTGATTTAAGACTATGCTAAGCATCCAGGATTTTCTAAAGTGCTTGCAGACGGTGTGTACAATATAACATATGCCTGTAAACTACAGAGTATGAAACATCCCTCTCTCAATCACACACGGAGGTTTGGTGGGGCTTTTTGCTTTGACTTCTACTTACTTTTATGTTGAGAAAACCCCTTTCCCTTGGAATACACAGAGAGGATTAAAACTTGATGATTACAGTTTACTGTTGGTATCAATTTCACGCAATGCAACATGAAAACATGTATCTCCTTTTAAAAAAAAATTTCAAAGCCCACATACTCGAAGCTTGACAAATTTCAGTGAAAATGGGGCTGCATAGTTTAGTGCCAACAAGTTACTCAGGCTTTATGTGAGTATTGATTTATCTGCTAAATGAAAATGAATGGCCACCGTATCTACGGCATTGTTTTGCTGCCTCTGCAAGACACAGCAGCTTCTTAAAGAAACCCAAAGTAGTTTTCAAAGGTGAGTTGACAACGTTATCTTTGCTATCTCTGAGCGAGAAGAATCTGCTTTAAGGGCCAGATATTTGTATTACTTCTGAACAAAGGTTGTTAGGGGCTGGAGTGGGCTTTGCGCACATTTAGGACAGATTTGCAGTGTGGGGGGTTTCAGGGAAAGCATTAATAATCTTTCTGAGAAAAGCATAAGAGCAAGAATTCATGCATAAGCCAGGAAAGTATCCGATTGCCGTGTGTGTGAGGATAGGACAGTGATGAGACTTGTGAGGGTGGGGGGGTTCCCTCCACTAAATGTTTAGCATTTGGGACCTGTCAATGGGTCATTCTTCTTGGACCGCAAATTTCCCTAACGACTTCAAGTAAAGTGGGGTAGGTCAGTAATTATGGTAGTGTTTGAGAAGCTATCTAATTTGATATAAATGAAAACAACATACCATCAAAACCCTAGGAGCTCAACAAAAGATGGTAAGAGAACTAGAAACCACCCTATAAAGACATACTCAGGGTCACAAACTGTACATGATGAATGAAAGCAGAACGACAAACGGCAGCATGGCTTTCTGAAGCTGTCATTTGCCAAACGTAAAGTTGTTGCCACACAGGCCAGAAAGGGCGATCCATGGATGCCTAATCTTCAGTTTTTACTCATCATCTGGGAGCTGAGAAGGGATCCTGAGTCCCCATGTGCCGGCCATCTGTACCAGGTTTCCTGCTTGCATCCAAACCCAAGCAGAAGAAGAAAAGCTAACTACTGCCTGAACATCAAAGATCTTTTTCCTCAGAAGGCACGGATGAGCTCAGCATGGCACAGGTAGATAGGTCTTTGGCCTTTGAAAACCCTCCTCTTACTTCAAGCATTAGATTCTGGTTTGTCACAAGTACTGCGAGGAACAGCCTGTTCCTAAGCAGGAACTGATGGGTACTGCAGAACAGAGCTTAAGGTAGGTGGACGCTGTTAAGATCTGATCAACCAGTGAAAAGCACAAAAGTGAACCACAGGCCACAAAGTGAGGAAAAAAAAGAAAGACGGTCAGAAATCTGAGATTGCTGGTACTCTGGAAAAATAGGGGACACTTCAGTCCTTCCTGAAAGACTCTCTTATTGCTGGAAGTAAAAAGATTATTATCTCCACAGAGTGTTGGAAAAGCATGGAGACAAGTTAATGTGATAAAAGCTCGGGCCTTTGATTTCCACAGTAAGAATGCAAAACATTTTCTTGATGGAAGATGCAAAACAAAGAATATTTTATATGAAGGAGGCAATCCTGCCTCTTCTTTCTGTGGTTACAAACATTCAGTGGTCAAGCGACTTACCGCTAACAGTAAGATCATGCTAGAGCACACCTCAAAGGAGCTGAGTAAGGTAACACAGAAGTAAAACGTGGCTTTGCAAAGCAAAACTCTTTCACATCTTGTCTGTTGGCCATGGTTACATATGTGGTTAGAAGAAAGCTCACCCTAGCCTAGCTGACATGAAGCTAAACAGGTCCACAATGGCTGCCAAGTTGATTTTAGTGGTCAGCCAGTTCCTCCAAACATAGCAGTCTGTGTGAGAAGGTATCCTGTCTTTCTAGTGAAGACAGACACCCGGAGTTTATGCCAACTATAAGCCACAGCAAGAAGCTCTACAGAAACATGGAGATACACGATACAATTTGTATTGTTGAGGTGGGATTTTGACTTAATGGATCCCACTAATATCTACAGTGAAATTCCCTTCATGCAAGGAAAGAGACAGGATGGAGGGCAAAGAGGAAATCCCATCTTTCTGCTGCTATTGGACTTCTGAGCACACTATCTTAGCTCTTTTTTTTTTTTTTACTGTGACTAGAACCAGAGACTGCTACTGACCATGTCAAATTTGGATTGAAATAAAACCCTTGAATCAAAATCTTACTCTAAGGGTGATTTAGTGTTCAAAGGAAAGGAATGAATTGAACATCTCTCTCAACACTTTCCTTTGATTCCTCTAAAACAGACAAACATGTTTGTTTCTGCATGGAGAGCCAAGCAAAAACTACTGGCCTCTTCAGAAAGTCAGTCTATGGCTTGGGGGTTATTTTTCTTTTTTTTTTTTTTAATCCACTTCTTCCTGCACCCTTCATGTGAAGGCTTTAGTTTGTAATCTGTTCAAAAAACCCAACTATGATACCAATACCACACATTCCCACTGGATGTGTTACGCAGAACCACAGCAACTTATTGACGGGAAAATTCCACTTTGTATTTTCTGTTACTTCTGAAAAAGAACACGTAAAATGTAGGTTGAGGAACTTGAACAGCATTAACCTCAGAATGGTCCTTGTGTCTTTGTCTTGCAAAAAAAAATAAAATAAATCCCTTTTCCTTTTTAATTTTATGCATAAGTGCACGAAAGCTGAAGTAATATTCACATGCTGCCAGGCAGTTCCATATGCCAGCTTTTTTCTTTCTGCACACACACCAGTCCCAGGTAGCAAATGTGGTGAAGGCAAATTACACGTTGCCTACATTTACATACATGTAGGCACACGCGTGTGTAATTTCCCCCCAAGCCAGTCAGTCCTCCCTGTTTGTCAGCTAGATCTGCAAAAGGAAAACCAAAACCCACAGTTGTGTAAATCTGATTGCAACCAATTATAGTAATAAATTAAGCATAATCACAGGGCTTCATCCAGATGCCACCAGCTCTGGTGGTCCTTTATCTCACCACCACACTAATACTAGAAAAGCTGACTCCTTGATCATGTTGGTCGCTCCTTCACTGCTTTACCATCCTACTCCTAACCACGCAGTGGCAGTAAATGGGCGGTGTTCTCTGCGTTCTTATTAGGAACCTCATTACTCCTCCTTTCTCTCTTTCTGGAATTAAAAATGTTTAAATTAGTTCAATCTGTCTCAAACCTCTTCAGCATGCTGCTGTCCATCTGACTCACTTCCAAATTGAAGTGCATATATAAAAAAAATTGAATCAGTTCAATGATTTTAAATCACTCTTCAATGTGCAAAGTAATTTAAAATTACTGGAGTGCTTCCAATTTTTATTAGTCCTTGAATTTGGAAGTGATCGAGGTTCTTCTGGGCATGTGCAGGGCACTGTGACTTAAAATTATTACGTCCATACTTACTTTAAGAAAAAAAAAAAACCTAACAGATTTTGCCTTACAGCAGAAACAGCTGAGGGGTACCACGGAACAATTTTAAAAAACAAAATGCGGGTTGCAAAATTCCAGAAGGCATCAATCCGGAAAAACTCTTGCAGTTTTTAAGGAAATTGAGAAAAGCCATAAAGTGTTTAAACTGTTCTACATGCAGCTTGGATTCCCATTTTAATTGCTACAGCACTTTTGCATTTCATTACTTTCAATGTATCTAATTGCTCTAAATTTAGCAATTTCCCCAAAATCAATAGGAGGACAGAATCAAAAAGGGATGACATTCTCCTTAAATCTTTTGGATGCTTAGTGACATGATTAATCTCTATGCACAAGACTAGTCTTATTGAACTTAGTGTGCCTCCTCACCTGTTTGAGTAGTCTCAGTAAATGAATGCTACTCCCGTACTCACATGGGTAGATTCACTGGAGTCTGAGAGAAGATAAAAGGACTGTTTACAGTTCTCAGTATTAACAGTGCCAGTGAACTGTAGGATTTGGTACTGAGCTTATCTAATATTTGAAAATAACTAACCACACTAATGCTTCTCAAAAGGCCATTCTAATACACCTGTTCCATACCCTCGGTCTCCTTTTTTTGGAGACAGAGCAGTTGAAGTCATCCTTTAAGCTGAAGGTCTTCCTATTCTCCCCCATCAGAATTGTAGAGTGAGGAATAAACGAAAAAATCCATGATGAGTCAATATGACCCCCATATGCCCAATAAATTTATTTGACTTGCCTTGAAGGCAGTCTCTTAAAGAGTGGGTATTTTTATACATCTGGGAAAACCTTCCGGTTTCCTCATCTACGAAGCTTCACAGAAGCTAAATCACGGACATGTGAAGTAAGACCTCCACCCCCACTCCCTTTTGCATAATACTCACAAAATAACCCCACAAACCTTCATATGTTCCCCATAAATATCACAGAGCATAAAACGCAACCCGAGTTGGTGGGGAAGGGGACTGGCTCTGTGGGGAAGGGTTCTGCAATTCCAGCTAGGCCTGTTTGCTACAAAACTTATGTGCAGAGAGATGGAGCGGTTTAAGATCAATTACCTGAAACCAGGTGCTGAGCAGATGGGAAAGATGATTCATCTGGTATGCATTCACTTCTTGCACATCTCACCTGACTCTCAATGTCTCCGTGGCAGCTGCTGTGTCGTGCACAAAAAACTTAACAAGCCACTGGGTTGGGCACCTTGGGCTCCCATGTTGCTCCATTGCCCCACTTCCACAACAGAGTGAAGAGGAATGACCCTTCCAGTCTCTCCAATTCTCCCACTCTAACTTTGAAAAAGCAATTCAGAAGCACCAGGGACACAAAAAGGTGGTGGCTACACAACCTACTGAGGTGAGGTACTTGGAGTGCTCACTAAAAATGAAGTGTTCAAGGAGGGCCTTTACCACAAAGCTACAGGTAACTAATTTATCACTCCCACAACAAAATTTTGGAGCAGGACTTCAGTCTTGTAGAGGCATCTCTTGGCTGTGTTTGAGCACACGCTGAAACACGCTTCCCAGTGGCTGCAGGCAGCAAGCTCTGGGAGGAAAAGAAGGCCAAGCCATGCCCTTATTCCTCCCTGGGCTCCTGGGATCCTTCGCTCCCAACTAAACATCTGCCTAAGAGCTGGCCAGAAGGTAGCTCAGAAGCTGCTTTTAAGAGTAAACAACTCAGTGTCAAAGCTCTTAGCATCAGCACTCTGTGAAGGAAACAGAGGATTTACTGTGTCATATGAATTTAATATTTGATACATCCATCCCCATATACCTGACTATATCCTGCCCTTGTAATGGGGATGGACTCAATGATCTAATAGATCTTTTCCATTTCTAGCTTCTATTATCCTATTATTAAAAGTAATGAGCCTCTAATCTAACAACTGAACTAATCAATAAGAAACCGAGTTTGTTTTTCAAAATTGCTTTAATTTTAAAAATACAGCATGTCCGTTCCCTGCTTCCTGCTTTTGACTGTGATAATAAAACTTTCAGTATGGCTAATGTAGTTTAGCTAAACAAATTAGACAACTGCCCCATTTAGGGGGAAGAGAAAGTTTCCATTAGCCATTCAGATGTTCTTTGCCTGGTCAGCTAACAATTTTTGCAAACCAGATGTCAGAAGATGTACAATTTTAAACTCACTATAATGCTGGAACATAAAGCTCTGTTCTAAACCTGCAAACAGTGTAAACATGACTATCATTTGTGCTTTATCTTAATTTTTTTCACCACGGCACAGTTACATGTTACAAGTCCACAGAAAACAAGCTTGCCAGCAACTTTTGTTCCAGGCACTGGCATGATTTTCAAGGTACCTGGGTTCAAATGTTAGTTCTACCTCATATTTTCCATTTCATTGTGGACAAATCACTTGAACTGTCTCCCGGGGATGCAAGGATAAAACCCGTCCCATCCACGATTTTCAGTCTTGCACTGAGTCAGGCTGTAAGCCCTTTTAGGTAGTTCTTGCCAAAATTACTACATGTCTTTGTAGTGCCAAGCCCAGCAGTTTTGAGACATTAGTAGGGATTGTTCAGGATATTACAGTACTAACAGAAGTAGAATTTGGTCTATTAGTATGATACACTCTTGATTCATAATGATGTAATGAAAATAATTACCAAGTGCCACAGAAAACGTGACAGTTTGGACAACCATTTTAGATGACGTCTCAACTCTACATTAGCAAGGTTTGGTGTGAAAAGAGCAGATCAAAGGATTACTGCAGTTGGTGCTGAAGGATCTACATCTAGAAAATATACACTTTCGGGGGGCTACTGATTCCTTAGACAAAATATCCCTACCACTTATATAGTTTTAAGAGTAAAGAACAGTCATTATCTTGGACCCTTCCTTCCATGCAGGGGCTGGTGCAAGTACCTGGAGCTCAGCTGCTGGTTCATTTTCCTTCAGAAGGAATCCAGGGCAAAATCACCAGGAACTGAACCAACAGGATGTAAGTGGAGAAAATCAGAGCATTCGTTTTTGCTTTAGACGAGAACTCCAATTCATATACAGTCGCAGATGAGAAAGTACAGAGAGATTAATCCGATCCCTTGATAGCTTTTTTCTCCTTGTTATCATGCTACCAATAACTCTCCTAGTTTCCAAGACTGGGAACAGGTTGCTTAACATGCTGCTCTGAAGGATAGTCACTGAGAAGTCCTCCGATGGCAGATGGGAAGGCAAAAGGAAAGATGTAAGTAGAAAAAACTGCTAAAGAAGACACTCTAGATGCCCCAATCATTGTCTTCAGGTTTATTGGTCTCCCCACACTGAAATCATCAATACTAATGAATCACCTTCTTAAAGCAATGGATGAGGGTCACAGTAGCAGTACTGCCTTTCCCAAAGCTTTCAGCACAACTAATTTTACTATATTGAACTGTGATTTCATCATGGTAGTGAAATGACATAACTTCAGACAGTTACAAATGATTGCTTCTTTTCTCTTCCGTGATATTCTTTGTAACATCCCACTGTTCTCATTAAAGTCTTCTGTATCTGCATTTCCTTATTCTGATGTGAGAGCAGAGGACTCCTCTGCCTACAACATCTGCCAATGCCAAGACTTCTACTTCCTCTCCACCAAATGTAACTACAACACAACGGCTGCAAGAAGAAAATATCTGAGCTGGACATAGAACCACTTCACACTAAAGCAACACCACTGAGGAGACACATTAAGAAACCAGCCACAACAGCAGCCTCTCTGGCAGGAAAGACTGTCAATGCATTGGAAGGTCTCAGAGCCTGGATGAAGCTGCCATGATCTGTGGTCAGCTAGGTAACAGGAGACAAGCAACACATACAAAACACATCAATCCTCCTAGAATGTTTTGTTAAGCACTTGAGGAAATTATTCATTTGTGTCCCCCTGTTGCAGATAGTGAAATTCAAAAATTTTATTTCTACACATAAAACTTATTCATTTTCTATGGGATTTCACTGTTTAGGAAAAGCATAATAGTTTCCAGAACTTTCTAGTCTTACCTAGCTAGATTATTCTAGAAAATAAATCTACACTGCTTTCTAAACAATTCTAAATAAAATGCATTACTGAACAAAATAAGGGAAAGGGAGACAACTTCACACTGCTGTTTTGATAGCGTTCTTCTGGGTAGTGTACGATCACATAAGCTCTCCTTCAACCAATTAACATTTAGGACTGCTAAAATATAAACACAATGTATGAATATGTATAGTAAGAGGCTACTTAGCCGTTCAGGCTTGTCCCTTTCACAAGAGTCACAGCTTTATTGGAAAAACACCTAAAGTGAAATAAAGACCACTGAAATGATGCAGATGGTTGCAATGGCTTGTTTCTTGACCCGCTGGTTGAAAACCCAAAGAGAAATGTAGAAATGTTGACAGCTGCAGAACTTCCAGGAATACTCTTAATTAAGACATACGGTACCGACAAGGGTTAATATTGTTTGAAAGTAAAAGCTCTCATTCTAATAACAAGACCTCTCTCTGTGCACTGCTGGGTCAGCACGGTAATTAAGAAAATTGCCTTTAGTGCGCTTGTTTGGTAATGCCATTATCATCTTTTTTCATCTTTTAACAAGAGTAAACTACTTGAAGATGTCCCCATTTACTCTTCTTGCTTCTAGTAACCCATGAACCCATCGAGTCCATACCATGCTAGCATTTAATGGCCTAAATGAGTTACTTTATCATCTGGTTCACCCTGAAGTCTTTTACATATTTTTCGTGACCTTTAACCTTCTGGCTATTATTTTGACAGCTATCATTAATGCTGTGTCCTGGGCAACCACACATTGACTAAGATGGATGGCAAAATGGCAAAGGAGTTGAAAGTAACACACACCCACTTTCATCTTCCTCTTGATTAAATCAAAACCATACAAAGCCAAATCATGTGATGGGTCCCACGGAAGTGGTGGAGAATACCAGTCACACTTTTAGTAAGCGAAGCTGAACAGAGGGAACAAAAGGGGGAAAAAAGCGCCTGTATTGTAAAACAAATAAGCTGTATGAATTGGACACCTAGAACTCTATAAATCTTCAAAGTTTTTACTATTCAGCTATGAACTTAGATGAATCAATAGGCGGTTGGAATGCAAGTACTTTATACCAGTCAGTTAAAACATGGATTTGGCAGTAAATTTCACTCAAAAAAACCCCAATCCACAACCCGAAGAACATGCTTATGTGGAAAGGACACAGTTAATTAGAAAGAAAGTTTGATACAACTTACTACTTTTCTAATAAGCTACCCCACTTCAAAGGCGAGCATGGCCCCGTCTGATCACTTGCATGGAACACCACGGACTGTGGTCCTGCACAATTGTAAGGTCACTACAAATCATGCACCTCGAACAATTAAACCATTCCCCTCGGAGAAGCTGGATGATTTCACTTAAGAAAATGGAATCTAGATAAAAGAGGCAAAAGGAACTTCAAATAGTTCCACGCGCTTAAAATGAGATTAAAAAATGGAAGGAGATGTTAGTGTCAGATAAGATCGCACGCAAAGAGTCATTCTAACTACATTTCAGACAGTTGGTGTAATCATGCAATAGGTTAATGGAAAGGAAGGCACTATATTGCCAAGTGGCAGGAAAAAAAAGGTGATTTAAGAGTCCGCTAAAGTATTATCCAGAGACAAGTTTAAAAAAAACAAGCTAAACTATCAGGAACAACATGAGAAGGAAAGGCAACCAGAACAATGTCACTAAGAAAATTCTCAGCCTCTTTGTCTTCTAAAATGAATGACCCTCACTGATGGAAAACTGAAATACTACAGCTCACTGATGGACCTGACACTTGACCCCTCTTACTAATTAAGGATGGAATCTGGAAACTACAGCACTTATTTGCTTTAAGCAGCATTCTTTAGGGCCATAACAATTTTTGTGATTGCTTTATGAGCAGAATTTTTACTAGGCATGGACCAGATGAAAATAAAGCTAGCAAAATGACTACAGGCAGCTCTTGGGTAGAGGAAAGCTAAACTTCAGATGACCTTGGTCTCACTCTGGTTTGCACATGCCTTGTGTTTCCAAAACAGATGTTCTCCAAAAGCATGTGCCTTGGGAAGAGTTTCAGATCTGATCCTCAAAAGTTGTGAACGCCCCACAAGGCCCTAAGTAGGCCTAGGAAAGGGGAATGGGCAGATCAGCCCCTGAGAGTTGAGGACAAACTCTTGAACAACCAAGCTGCCATATCTGGATCTCTCTACCCTCAGTAAAACTATCCTTTTATAGAATTAGAGAATGGCCCACTACACATTATTCATCTATGATTTATGTCTGGTATTTTTAGTAACAAATATTTCCAATTAAAACAACACTTCTGGGGGCGCGAGTGCAATTCGAGACACCAAATCAGCTTTCCAATTACAATAAAGCAATAATAATAAACCATTTCCAGAACAAATACTAACCCATGCACTCAGTATCACACTGGCAAAAGCCTTTTAGAAGACCATAATGACGCATTAATTAGTCCTGAATGATGATATTACTAATATGCGATGGCTTACTTACTGAGAAACGCACATTAACAAAGCACATGTGCTCCGTGCTTCCTTCACACATCACACAGCGTGCTCGAGCTCACAGCCATTTGCATTATTTCTCTCTCTCCTCTCAGGTAAGCCAGCGGGTCAAAAGATAATCAAAACAAGCAGCCTCATACTGCACATTTTGACTCATGCAAGCAAAGACAAACTTTCTTGAATGTAACTGCATGTGCAAGACAATAAAACAGCTTGTGTGCTTGGTAACTTGCCGGAGTAGTTTTAAAGAATAATTGATTTCAGGAAGATAATTTTAAATTAAAATCATTCGCCAGCTCTAGGATCCCACCTAGATCTTAACAACTTCCCTTTAAAACAAGTTTTGCCCTACCAAATTGTGGTGAGATCACAGCAACTCCACTCCAGTCCTTCCAAGCGCAGTACATGGGCTGCGCCGTCCATGTGTCAAACAGGTGTTCACGGGACCGTTTTATTGCAGGGTTCAACGATCAGAAAAATCTCCAGGGGAAATGGGGACGTGTTGACCCAGGAATTACATATCAGTTTTTTCATGACAAAATTGTGATGTATGGTCTAGATCCAAAGAAAGAAAGAAAGAATCATTTTATATTTAACAATAGCCCTGCATTCAAAAATAAATCAGCACAGCTATAAAGACTAGACAATTTTTGACTGGTGACAAACTCCCTTCTCCTAAAGCACAGCTACAAAAGCCAAGCAGAGCTAAATGGCACGGCGGTATGTTTTTGTGTGTTGCTGTGGATTAAATCAGGCAATTCCTAATCACCGTATAATATATCCAATGTATGCCGCACCATAACAAAAAATACCACTTCTTTTTTCCTCAGTTCTTTCCTGGACATTTCTTTCCGTTGTTTATTTCTGTCTAATAATAAGGTATTCACAAAAAAGTGAGACGCTTAAGAAGTCTGCAGTCATCCATTTCTACTGGAAACTCTGATCATTCTGCTAATACCGTTCATGATATTGAATAACAGTAAAAGCTTTATTACAGCTTGCATATCATCGCGAAAGAGTAAAGACTTACTGCAGTCATGTTTCAGGAGAAGTTGCTGTGTGCATTAATCAATGTGCTGCTCTATCCTTATCTATGATTCTTCATTAAAATTGGTGTCTTATTTGATGAGTGACTATTGTTTGCTAAAAGATAATGGTTTTTACAGCTACCACATCTTTATAAGCCTATGCTGTCCAAACTAAGTGCTATGTTTACTTCGTTGTATGGGATTTCTTTCTATTTTCGTATTTAATTGGCAAAAATGAAACACCAAGCCCATCCTTGAATCAGCATCGCAACTCCCTGTTTACTACAGGTGGAAACCTGGCTGGAAAATGGGATATTCCAACAGCTTTTTAATTCCTACTGTCCAGGTGGCAATACAGTAGTAAGGCAAGACAAGACTAGTAATGCCGGCAACTGATGGAGAAAAATTGTTTCATAAAAAGGAAGGTAATTTATACCAGAAGAATAGATTAATTCGTACTACCAACAGAAGAATTTGCAATGAGTGTAAACAGACCACAGCTTTGAGCTGATGCTTCCCAGGTTAACAAAGCAACAAAGTCACAAGCTGTGACATTTATTTGGGGGAGGGAGGTGTCTTTTTGCAAAGAGTAAAGAGGGAAGGGCAAGTAGATGAGCATACTGAGTGCTGACCACAGGGATGTGACTTGCACTCAGACTTTATTACACCTCACTGTTTCTTGTTCATCTCCTTTGGACGGAGCCTTTCCAGGCCAACCTCACAGAGGCTCGTTGCGTTCCCCAGGCCCCCAGCAAGTGCCCTACAGACAGCTGATATTTGATCCCTGGTCACAGCTGAAGAATTTCAGAAATAAATAACTATGGGAAAACTGTGTATTTATAGCTTATTTCCTGGACATGTTTCAGTTGCACAACACAAACATGAGAACAAACGCTCCTGAAAACAGCTTTCTTTTTTTCCCCCTGCTAAAGAAGTATTTTAAATATCACTGGTATTGGTATATCAAAAGCATTTTAAATATCAACTCACATTTCACTGGTGTTAAAATAAACAGATTTGTCAGGAGCTATATAATAGTCTGTAATTTAATGTGTACTCAAATACACATCTAAGCAGGTATGCGAGTTAACTTACCTTACCTTGTAAGGGCTTTTTCCTAGTAATTTACTGGTACACGAGAGTAGCTGAGAGGTTCAGTTCAATGTTAATTAAGTCCAAACTGTCCAAACTGAGTGTTCCCCCACTCATCTGAGCCGTGTACACCTGCAGCCTGTCTCCAGGGCTGCACCAAAGCTCCCTGACGCGAACGCAAAGTACCACGTTGGTTGTTTTACTGGGCACTGCACACACAGAAACAGCACCATATTTTGACCAGTTGGAAGTACCAAAGGGCCCAGCTTGCCGTGAATCCGCCCTGTTGTGCCTAATGTGTTAAACAAAGCAATTGTGGATATTTTATTTGCTAACGGTAGGTCATTATGTCTAATAAGAGAAAGTGATACAATCAGTGTGAATATTTGTGCAGTGTCACTGTACACATTTTCAGATACTGGTGTTCGGGAACCCAGGAAACCACTCAGTTAGAATTTGTAAAACTCAGAGGCTGGGTTCAAAGTGGAAAGATACTGAAGTCTGAAATACAATTTCTTAAAATCAAGAATAAGAGTAATTCATATTGCAGAAACACCTGCCCTTCCTGACCAAATAATATTCAAACAAAAAGCTAGCTATAATAAACCACTGACAAATAGCGGCTCTCTTAATTTATTAATCTAATTAATGCACTCCCTTTATTTATTAAACTAATTGCATTGGTTCCTCACGGGGAATTATATTCCCCCTATTTCTCCTTAACCTGTATGCTAGGCAGAATCTTTAGCATTTTATTCCAGTAATTGAAAAAATATTTTTGGTATATTCTTACCCTATAATAAACTGCCATCATAAACAAGGCATTGTGATTTCTAAGTCATAAAAACCCAGCAGGTGAATAAAAAGGGGATGTGGTAACTCTGACAATAAACTTTGCGCTGCTGCCCCAAAAGCCCTGAGTACTGGCAGCTCCTGCCAGACTTTACAAATAAATTTCCTACTGGATCAGCACATCATGAAATGCTTTACAGAAGGAGAAAGAAGGACGTTTAATGTAGGCACGGCTTTAAGAAAACATTTGGAAATACAGGAGGCCTCAAACGCAAATGTAATTCAGTAAATAAAACATCAATGTCAATGACACAATAAGAGACCAAATTGAGCACGCTGAGTTTGCTCTAAGCAGCAGAAAACGCACGGTAGTGGAGAGAGAGCGACAGTGAGAAAGGGAAGTGCATACAATTTTTTGGTACAGGATTTCTAAAATGATTTGATTCAACCGTCTGTTACAAAGCAGCTAAACAGACCACTTAAAGTCATCAGAGTGTTATGGATCTGATTTTATCTGTACTTCCAGTGTAAATGAGAAGTGATTTGCAGTAAATCAGGGACATACATAAGATTTCTGGTGAGTGTTCAGCCTTGTGCCAATCTGCTACACGTAAGTAAATATCACATTTAAAGTCTCTGTTGTTTCATTTAAACAAGTAAAATAATATATTAGCCTTTGCTATAAATGGGCACGGTTTTAACAGCTTCTGAGCACAAATTCAGAAGGGCAAAAATTCAAAGTTGGTTGAAAAATAAAAAATGTCGGCATTTGAATCAAATTCTACCTGAGGACACATCAGGGAAAGCTGAAGGGGAAAAGGTACTTTTTAAAATCCCACAGAAGAGATACAGGTGGCTAAACCCTGTGTGGCAGAAAGAAAATAACATCTCTGGCATAGCAACCCAAGAAAACATGGAAAAAGGATACAAAAAAAGAAATAAGTTTATAAGATATCTTTCTGGGTGAAGCTCGAGCAAGCATCATGTAATCCCTTAATACACAAACTTTTTTTTTTTCAGCCCTGAACAACAAGGTATGTTCCCTTCAGCTGTGGGACTGAGTAATGTTCAAACCCTGAATTTCACTATATGTCCCACGTAGCTGTAGCTTGGTTCCTCCAGAAACAACAACTGATGATGTCACAGCCAGAGATGAAGATGGATGGAGGAAAAAAATGCGAGCAAAGGACTGCTAAGCTAAACTAAAATGCAAACAGGAGTCATGGGCTGAAATTAAACAGGGGAAAGTAGAAAATGAAGAAGAGTCCTAAGAGTGAAAGATATTGGCATGGGAGATTTGCTAGCAAGAAAGATGATGATGTTCTCTTTGACTGCTTCATTTACAACTAGACAAAGCACCGTGACAGGTACTGGAAGGGACAGGCAGGAGGATGTGTTCAGAATATTCAGTGCTTCAGAATATCTGTCTGAATTCAGGTGAATCACACCATAAAAAGAGATAGTCTTTTGGTCACCTGTTACATCGCTTCTCTTTTCAGAGGAATAGAGTGCTCTGCAGGTAATATTCTATATATTGAATATTCTGATATTTGTATGAGCTTGTTCCCCAAACAGAGCTTCTCTTAACACAATATAAGACATAAAAATCTAACAGCAACTTTAAAGTTAATTATTTACTCATTTTTTGGACAGCAGTCCCTTGCCAGGCAATCACCTCTAGTGGGACCTCTGTCTGAAGCCAACACCTTCTTGTGCAACTTCTGTTAGGTGCACTACTTTTGAGAATAAATTAACAACAGTTGCACATTATCGTTGACTAATTAGAACTATTTTTCTTAAAGGACCGAAGGCTGCAAACAACACTGTCATCACCAACATCTAAAATATAGGAAGTTCATACCAATTACCAGCACAATAGATCATTTTTAATATCCCTAAGTACATCACGAAGCTGAGGTTGTAGCTACAGCATCTGTGATTTATCAGACCTTCATCAAGCAGACTCCCTCCAGTGTAGGCATCACTGCAGTAAGAGGTCACCCTTCCATCCCCAGCACCACGCTTCCTCCCAACTTACTCAGGATCTGCTTTTCCACAAGGAGTGAAGCAGTTCCCCAGTTGCACACCCACAATTCTATCACACGACGCACAAGTGTGGTCTGGCTTGGCCAAAGCTCAGCAGCAGCAGGAACATCTCCTTCCAGGCAATCCATCTAACGTCTCTTTTACCCTGATGCAAACGTGTGGAGAATCAGGTAGGTTGTCTTTTCCCCCTCTCCCGAAATGGTGATGGGCGAGAATTCAGCAGACTGCGTGGAGCTCTTCTGTGCTTCGCAAACTCTTTGCTCCCAGTGTTAATCATACAAATAAGCTGGAACATCATCCATAGAAGAAATACAAGATAAATTAGGAGGAACATTTATCTTGAACTGTGCTGGAGGCAACCTTCTCAGTTACTCTTCTTTCTCAACTGCTTCCTTGATACCTACAGCTTCTTTGGTAACACCACCTCTTCCAACTGGAAATCCTCCTCTGCTTACAATGTCTCCTTATGAAAAAGCAGAGAGCTGCTCCTGTAAGTGTTTTTGCAGAGGGCAGTTTAGGACTGCTTTCCTCTTCTTGATTAATATTCACGTAACAGACGTAGCAAATACCTGGACAAACATTGCTATGGTCAATAAAGAAGAAAAAAACCTTATCATTTTGCTGATGGATGCTTCCTCCAGAAGATGCCAGCTGGCACTTTCAGGTGTTTGGAACAACTAGCTGACTGCCCTTGGCTCTTTTTCTTTTACTGTTGGTAGTGCTTTGACAAGCCTGAATTCTGCTTTCATGTTGGTTATTTTGAGCTCATTTCTTTGCCTGTCACTTGGGAACTGTTGATATTTCACTTTTTGCATCTCCTGTTTCTTGGTGGTCCATGGCGGTATCACCAGGCTCCACGTGTACTGCTTTTTCTTTACATCATTATGCTTTAGCAGCATCTTCTTCATTACCTGTTTGTCACCAGAGACCTGCTGCCTCTTTCTGCCAGGAGCCTCAGATTCTTTCTTCCATCCCTCCCCAGAGTAATTAATAAGAGATCCCCTCCCCTTCTCCTCTCACTCTTTCTTTTCCATCCCACTGCCCTCAAAGGGCCTCCTGTCGAGCCAGCAGGCCTTCTGGACATGGAAAAAACTTGGACACCTCCTTTCTGTCAACTACTGGTAGGGATGCTGAGAGCTGAAGTGCCTGTGAGTCAAAGAAAAGGTCCACACTCATCCCTAAGGATGAAGCCAGCTTTCCTCAGAGCAGCACGGGATGAACAGTAAAGCGGTTTAGACATGACTTTCTACCTTGTAGTAGATGGAATTAACACAACCGACGTGGCAATCAGTATTTCACTTGCTGGATGCATTATCCTCTCTTACATTTTTCTCTATGGAGCCTTTGAGTTAACAGGATAAAAAATAGTACTGTTAGAAATTTTGAGGTAAAATAGGCAAGCCATTCTGAAAGAGGACTTCATGGGACTCTCAGACATCATTCTTCAGCTCCTGCTGAAGAGGAAATACTCAGCTGTGAAAAATAATAGTGCAAATAACTCCACCTGCAAAAGCAGTTCACTAAATTGAATCCTCTGGCATTTCCTGTGTGTTACAATTGCTCAGAGCCTTCTGTAACTGGGATGAGGAGCCAGTGAAGAGGTGGGCACATGAAGAGCTAACTTTCTGAAAAGTGATCAGTTTAAATGCATCCAAGTGAGCAATTCTGTTCCACAGTATAAGTATAGCATATGAGAAGAAAGCAAACTGTTCTCTTCACTCATGGATAGGAAGGTGAATCTTTTGAAGACTGTACAAACACACTTAAGACCAGAGAACCACCACAAAGGGTATTCCCCAACTTTTGGAGAGACCACAGCTTCAGCTGACTCCATCTGGATTTCTAAGGACCTCTGAAAAGTCAGACAAACAGTCTTGCTGCTTTAGTGAAAAACATTTGTCACTCCACAAGTAAAAGTATCGGCAAAGATTTCTGGTCTTTTCTACAAATACATATTTTCTGTTTATTTCAACCCAAATCAGTATACCATACATTATTTTAACTGTCTCATAGATGAGTAAGCTGATCAGTACGAAGAGGGTAACTTCCTTGATAAGGACAGACACGACTTAGCACGGCTGAAAATTGGTATCTCGCTCCAAGCACCAAACGAGTCTTTTCCCCTCTCCATGTTCTCTTTCTTACAGCTCCGTGTTTAAAAGGAAAACTGGAAAGGCAGCTGAAAGATGTGGGACTCCAAAGGAAAGTAATTTATTTTACAAAACAATCCTGAAAAGGCTGGCCAAATGTTCTCACGCTTTATTTAGATACCAGAATGTGTTGCAGCCATTTTCAATCTCCCAAACCGAGATAAAGCACAAAAAATAATTGAGAAAGTAAAAAATAAGTGGGTGGCAACAAAGCCGCTGAACTGACAGCCTGGCAAGTTATCTTAATCAAGTGTTATCGTGGCAACAGAGCAGACCTCTAATTTTTGACTCATGTCACAAACTGCACTCTGACAGGTCTGTTGAGAACTCCTTTTTCCACTGACAAGCTCTTGTTTTCACAACTGGAAGAAAGGGGTGACCAGAAGTTCAGAATTCAATGGTCTAAAAATGCATGACTAAAAATGCTTCAAAGGGCAGCAGTGAAGAATGTTTGGAAATTAAAAGCCAGGTTCCTCCAGCCTTGACGACTCCCCAGTTCCCAGTGCCTCTGCTTAACGTTGCTCACCGCACGCTCCTAGACCTGCTCTTTCAACTGTTACACCCAATTGCCTTGAATTTAGGTCTAAGGCACACGCAGATAAAAATATTAAGACCTTGCAAAGACAGGGGAGAAAAAAAATCCTCCCAAGATCTCACAACCTTACCTGATTGGTCCATGTGCATCTGGCTGGTGTATTTCCAGCAGGCATCAAGACTATGGGCTACATCTCTTACATTTCCTTATCTGCTCCCATTCAGCAAAATAATGAAGATTGCAGAGGGAAGAAAGGCCATTTCAACAAAATAACCTTGGTCATACATCATGATTCTTCCCAGCCAACGCCAGGCTCTTAATTTAGTCATGACAGGTGATGCAAAGCACTTCCTAGTTGTTCCTCTCTCCACTCGCTGTAGAGATACCCTACAGTGACAACATTCAGAACAGAACAGCAACGCTTAAGCAGAAAAAATCTGCGCTTAACTCCTCCTTGGAGTTCTAACTTCACTTTCAAGTAAGAGTTAGGTGCTTCAATACTTGGTTGGAGTACAATACTTCTACTCTACTACACCTAGTACCCCAAATAACTGTAGTTTCACGGATCATTGTTTCAGCACCAGAAAGTAAAAAAATGCACTACTCTTCGTGTATTGGTATGTAATATGCTGTCTGCCTGTAAACAAAGGATTAATTATAGAAAACAACACAAGGAGCCCCAGTACAGGGTAGTATGGTAGCTAAGTTATTAGTTTTCTTTATTTTTTTCCCTGTTCTTGGAATAGGAAATTGTTGAGACATCACTGCCCTTGGTATACATCCAGATTTCAGTGACATTCAGAGCACAGAAGAATAGCCACAAATGCACAGTAGTATCTGGTGCAGCACAACAAGAAGAATGAACTCACTTTCTTCTTCCCACAGCCTGTGCCCATGCACCCACGGATTCTCTGTGCTCTGCCACAAAGGAGCTTCCTCCTGTGCAACGTGTCTGTTCCCAAGGAGGAAATCTTCACTGCCGATCTGCTGTGCACATTAAACAAGGCAACGGGTATTTTGCAAG